>QRDG01001345.1:389022-732502 GCA_012064385.1 Puccinellia tenuiflora
AACAATGGTGGTGTTCTTCTTTTTGGTCGTGGATTGTCCGAGGTAGATGGAGGGGTATAAGTACCCCTCCAAAAAACTAGCCGTTTGGAAGAGCAGCACGCCTGAACAAACTGGGTCGCCGGCCTGGAACCCGGCCTGGGCCGGCCTGGGGGCCGGCCACCCACCAGAGCCTCCGGCCTGGAGCCCGGCCAAGGCCGGCCTGGGGGCCGGACCCCCACCAGACGCCGCCGGCCTGGAGCCCGGCCAGGCCGGTCTGGGGGCCGGACCCCCACCAGACGCCGCCGGCCTGGGGGCCGGACCCCCACCAGACGCCGCGGCCTGGAGCCCGGCCTGGGCCGGTCTGGGGGCCCGGCCCACCAGACGCCGCCGGCCTGGAGCCCGGCCTAGGCCGGTCTGGGGGCCGGACCCCCCTCTATCCGCGCCGGCCTGGAGCCCGGCCTAGGCCGGTCTGGGGGCCGGCCAGCCTGCGAAACACCCTGTCTTTCCTGTTGTATTTCCGATAATATGGCATTTCTCCCTTTTCGATATATTTTGTTGATACTAGAGATTATGTTAAATACTTCCAAGTGTTGTAATCAAACGTCAAAACAAGATTATCGGACAATGTCCTTTCAATTCCCTACCCTCCGAGGTGACAACTACTCCGAGTGGAGAAAGAAAGTTGATCTGGCATTTGTATGTGCCGAGGTGGATTGGGTTGTGGAAACCCCACAGCCAGTCATGCCAAAGGATCCTGAAAGAGAGGCAAAAGATTATGATGATGATTGGGAGAAGAAGAAGAGGGACTATGCTCCTTTGGAGATGTCTTATTCCCTCAGCAAGCAAAAGTGGCTTTCAGCCAACAAGAAGTGCATGGCCTTCTTAAAGAATACAATTGAGAACGCTATGTGGGCTCAATTGTAGAGTGTGCTTCAGTTGGGGAGTTCCTTGAAAAGTAAAGAACCAGTTCACTGGTTCTTCAAAGATTTATGCTACCTAGTTGCTGAAGCAGCTGGTGATAGAAAAGTACACAGGAGGTGGACATGGCATAAGGGAGCATATCCTGAGGATGAGTAACATGGTAGCCAAGCTTAAGCCCATGGATGCTGATCTGGAGCTCAAGCCTGCTCTTCTTGTTCACCTTGTCATGGCTTCATTGCCAAAGGAGTTTGACACCTTTGTTTTCACTACAACATGTCCCCTGAAAAGTGGGACATAGAAAGCGATAGCCATGTGTGCCAAGAAGAGGACAGACTTAAAGCTTCACATGGTGGTTCTATTAACTATGTGAAGGACAACAAGAAGAGGAACTACAACCAACACACACAGTGGTTCCCCTTCAAAGCCACATGGTAAAGCTCCCACTCATTATCAGGGTTAGCAAAAGTCCTTCCCAGTGGACAAAGACACGTGCCTCCACTGCAAGAAGACTGGGCACTACAAGAAGGATTGCCCCGCTTTCCTAAAGTCCATAATGGCAAAGAATGGTAAAAACATAGTTTCCTTCGTAAATGAATCCCTGTATACACAGTTTTCGAAATCTACTTGGTGGATTGACTCAGGTGCAACTGTTCATGTTATTCTTTACAGGGGTTCCATTCGACGAGGACTATGCAAAGAAACGAAGGATGCATTGAAGTTGCAAATGGAGTGCAAGCAGACGTGGAAGCTGTCGGCGACATCTCCTTGGAGTTAGCTGATGGTTTCACGATTTTTCTTAGAGACGTCTTATTTGTACCTTCATTACAAAGAAATTTAATTAGTGTTTCACGTTTGGATAAAGAACAGTATGAATGTTATTTTGGACATGGCAAGTGTTCCATTTGGTGTAATAATATTCACGTGGGGTTGCCTTCCTTCACAATGAGCTTTATTTATTATCCTTGCGTGAAAAAGTTGTTCTGTGAATAAAGTGAATGAAATTGTTCCTGCGTCGAATAAAGAACAAAAGAAAAGAAAGAGAACTCATGACTCGTCGAAATTATGGCACTGTCGTTTGGGCCATATTTCGAGGGGGAGAATAGAAATACTAGTTAAAAATGACATTCTTCCTCCGTTAGAGTTCTCAGATATAGAGCAGTGCATCGATTGCATTAAAGGAAAATTTGTTAAAACAAATTAAAAGGGTGCAAACCGAAGCACAACGACACTAGAAATTATTCACACTGATATTTGTGGACCATTTTCAGTGAAAAGTGTGGATGGTTATGACTCATTCATAACATTCACAAATTATTACTCCCGATATGGTTATATTTATCCAATCAAAGAAAATCAGAGGCATTGGATAAATTTAAAATATTCAAAGCTGAAGTTGAAAATCAGCATGATAAAAGAATAAAGATAGTAAGATCTGGCCGTGGGGGGGGGGGGGGGGGGGGGTACTACGGTCGGCACACTCCATATGGTCAAGTCCCTAGACCTTTTGCGAGGTTTTTGCAGGAGACTGGAACAGTCGCTCAGTATACAATGACGGGCGATCCTCAGCAAAATGGAGTAGCTGAAAGGCGCAACCGTACCCTTATGGATATGGTGCGCAGTATGATGAGTTACTCCACATTGCCATTGGGATTATGGATGGAGGCACTTAAAACCGCCGTTCATATTCTCAACAGAGTGCCAAGTAAGTCGGTGCCCAAAACACCGTACGAACTATGGACAGGAAGGGTGCCCTCTCTTCAACACCTCAGGGGTGTGGGGGTGTCCAGCTGAGGCAAAATTGTTTAATCAAAATATTGCAAAGTTAGATCCCAAAACAGTCAGTTGCCACTTCATTGGCTATCCCGAGAAGTCAAAAGGTTTTCGTTTCTACTGCCCGGACAGATACACAAAGTTTGTAGAAACGAGACATGCAGTCTTTTTAGAAGACGAACTGATGAGGGGGAGCATGGTAGCCCGAAAAATTGATCTTGAGGAGAAGAGGGTGCATGCACCTAATCCGATCATTCAGGAGCCATTTTTCTCGCTACCTGTTGTGCCTGCATCAACAGTCCCTGAGATTGCGGTGCAAGCACCTGTTGTAACTCCACCCGTGACTACAATGGGCGAAGATCCGGAGCCTGCCAGCCAGGAACGGACTGAACCCATTGTTGAGCATGAAAGGGAGCTGCAGCAGCCAACTATAGCACCAGAGACAAAAAACCTTGGAAGGTTTAAAAAAATTAGAAAGCCTGCTATTTCTAGTGATTATGTATATAATACAGAGATAGCTCATATGGATGGTGATCCCACCTCATATGAAGAAGCCATGAGAAGTCCTCACTCATCGAAGTGGCAGGAGGCTATGGAAGATGAGATGAGTTCAATGAGTTCCAACGGTGTTTGGGACTTAGAAAAGATTCCTAAAGGAGCCAAAACAGTAGGCTGTAAATGGGTCTACAAAACAAAGTATGACTCAAATGGGAATGTAGAAAAGTACAAAGCACGTCTTGTGGCAAAAGGATTACACAAAGAGAAGAAATAGATTATAATGAGACATTTTCTCCAGTCTCATATAAGGATTCCTTCAGAATCATAATGGCACTAGTTGTACATTTTGATTTAGAGTTGCATCAGATGGATGTAAAGACGGCATTTCTAAATGTAGATTTAGAAGAAATCATCTACATAAAACAACCCAAGGGTTTTATCATGGAAGGGGAGGAAGATATGGGATGCCGTCTAAAGAAATCCGTTTATGGATTAAAGCAAGCCTCTAGACAGTGGTATCTGAAGTTTAATGAGACAATTAAAAGATTGGATTTAAAGAGAATGTTGAGGACAACTGCGTTTATGCAAAGTTTAAAAGTGGGAAATATATTTTCCTAATCCTATATGTGGATGATATCCTGCTTGCTAGCAGTGATGTTAGTCTACTAATAGAGACAAAAAAGTTCTTGTCCTCAAATTTTGATATGAAAGATCTTGGTGAAGCATCATATGTTTTGGGCATAGAAATTCACCGAGATAGAAAGAATGGAGTTTTGGGAAATTTCAGTGTCCCAAAAACCAATATGAGATCGATCAAATGAAATCAGTACCATATGCTTCGGCTGTTGGAAGCTTACAGTATGCACAAGTGTGCACTCGCCCTGACTTAGCATTTGTTACCGGGGTACTGGGTAGATATCAATCAAATCCAGGCTTAGAGCACTAGAAGATGGCAAATAAAGCACTGCGTTATGCGCAAGGCACAAAGGACCTCATGCTAACATACAAAATATCTAATTCCCTAGAGATAAGAGGGTATTCAGACGCAGATTTTGCGGGGGATAAAGACGATAGAAAATCCACGTCTGGATACGTTTTTACTCTCGCAGGGGGAGCTATTTCGTGGAGAAGCTCCAAACAGTCAATAGTTGCATCATCCATGACGTATGCAGAATTTATAGCATGTATGAGGCCACGGGGCAGGCGATATGGTTAAAGAAATTTATACCCGACTTGAAAGTGGTAGATTGTATTGACAAACCACTAAAGATGTACTGTGACAACCAACCCGCAGTATTTTACGCTCACAACAACAAGTCGAGTAATGCAACAAAGCCAATAGAAATAAAGTATTATGTTGTGAAGGATAAAATCCAGGATCACACTATAAGTCTCGAGCATATAAGGACAAAGGATGTGCTTGCGGATCCGCTAACAAAAGGCTTACCACCCAATGTGTTCAAGGAACACTTAGCCGGCATGGGTTTAAGGAAGACCCTATGATTCCTGGATCATAAGAGTCCCAAAAGAAAAAGTTTTTTGTTTCAAAACAAGAGGTATATTGTAGATGTCTGATTCTATCGGCAATTGAGTTTAGACGATGAAACATGCTCTATGTATCGACTTGTGATGAAATGAGCAAAGTAAAAGTTAAAAGTAAAGTTGAGATCAAGGGGGAGAATGTTAGATTGATCTCAGCGTGACCGATCCCAGCAGATCGATCACACCCCTTGACTGCACCCTGATCGGGGGCGCCCGTTCCGTTATGGACGGTGGGCCCCTGTCGCCGTGCTATATAAAGGGTGGGGGGCCGGCCTGCACGCCTCACAAGGTTGACCGTGCACCGTCGCCCCCCACCAACATCCCTATCCGATCTAGGGTTCTAGCGTGAGCCGACGGGAAACTCCACTGCCACCACCGTCGCCACACTCTCCTACACCACCACCACCTCACACCACTCGCTCACCTCACCGGCCACCACCACACCACCATGCTCGGCTCGTCGAGCTCTACACCGCAAGGAGAAGGTATACCCCAATCTTTCTCTCTCCCTCTCTGTCTCTCTCTCGTTTTGGTCAAGGGAAAAACCCCGAAGATGTTACCGTAATTGATCTAGACTAGTAGATATGGTTTTAACATGTCTGGCCCGAGCCTCCGACAGATATGGCCCGAGCCTCCAACAGATATGGCCCACCCGTTATACACAGGAGCGGTTTCTTCCCTGGTATCTTCCCCGGCTTAATGAGTGGCGTAAATGTTACCGCTTTCCGAAGCGACGTGCAGGCGACGCGGCGCTGCATGCAGCATGCAGCCGACAGCGACGCGACGGGACTGGCCGGCCACGCGGCGCATTGAAGCACCGCCAGCTGCAGCGCCAGTCCACGCGCCGGTGCGCCGGACTTGCCCATCGGTCAAAACGCCGTTCCCCTCGGCCGCCTCCCGCCCTGCCCTCGCCGGTACATATAAGCACCCGCCCACGCCTCCCATCGCACACATCACCGGAAGGCCTCCCAAGCGCAGCCTACTCTCCACCACCCTCCCAAGCGCCGCCACCATGCACAACTACGAGGCCGGCGGCAGCTTAGGTAGATTATACCGGGGGGGGGGGGCGCACCCTCCAGATCGGGGACGCGCGGGCCTTCCACCGGTACGGCCTCCTCGTGCCGCCGGACTTCCGCCTCCCGAAGGACTGGGCCATCAGCTGGGGCGGCCTCGCCGTGCCGCCGCTCCCCAACACCGACGAGGCCTTCCGCGACGCCGTCCTCGAGCGGCGGGACAGGATGACGGAGGCGGAGCGCAACCGCCCGGAGAATGCGGTCGATAACCACAACGCCTGGTGGGCGCGGCTCGTGCGGGAGCGCGAGGAGGAGGTGCTGGACTATGACCGGCACCTGCCGAAGCCGCCACGACTGGTGAGGGCACACCGGCCATACGGTGGCCTCTGCCATCGAGGCCACCCGTCGCCACGGGGAACCCGATGCCCTTGCGGCTGATGCCGATCCCGCGGCCTCCACCCCCGCCGCCACCAAAGCGTCAGCGACGTGGCGGCTGCTTCTCCCTCTGCTCTCGCGACGGAGGGAGCATCGGGAGCAGCGGAGGAGGGCGCAGCAGAGGCGGTGGGGTGGTGATCCGTGATGTCGAGCATCGTTGGTCACCACCACATGGGAGCCTCCGCCTGCGCCGATGCGATGACATGCGGGTGAAGGAGGAGGTCAAGGAGGAGCCGGAGGACGTAAAGCCCCCTGTCATTCTGGCGGTGTACGAGGTGCCAACCCGCGCTACACGACGAGGCGCACGACGGCGATATCCTCGGCCTCAGCTTCGCTCTGGTGGCGTCGGTCATCGAGATCGAGCGGGACTCCCCCGGCTTCCTGGAGACCGTGGAGCACTCGGCGCAGATGGCGACCTCGGCCTCCACCTCACGAGCGCATCACGACGGCGCGTCCACCTCCCGGGTGCATCACGACGGCGCGTCCACCTCCCGCGCCGATTCTTCCTCCACCCTCATCCTCCCGACAACAGCGACGACACCATCGACTGGTCCGCCGCCTCAGAGTAGATTTAGGTATAGTTTTAGTTTAATTTCGTTCAAATATTGTAATATATAACAAAATTTGAATGAAATTGTAACCGTTTCAAAGATTTTGTTTTTTCTAAGTGAGTTTGGGGAATTCGTTTAGGGTGTGCCGGTGTGGGATGAAAAAAAAGGACAGGACAAGTGTCCGGCACCTTCCAATTGGACCTCCAATGGAGATGTGCCGAACACAGACACTCCCCGTGAAGATGCTCTTAGCCCGGAGCCATAGCAGCCGGCAGCGGTCCACGACGGCGAGCCATGCCGTGTGCACGCAGCGGGACACAACGAGGACGCTAGCGATCGAGCACATTGTCCGGCAGCTGTTCCGTGTGATCCATCCTGCATGCGCGTTGCCGTGACCTCGATGCACGATGCTGATCGCAGCCCCCGCCCTGACGTTTTTGCTAGATCGAGAGAGGAAGGAAAACACCCTGCCTACGCCTGCGCCTGCGCCTGCTTATATGGAAATGGAAGTACCATGCATGCATACATATTTTTCCTCCAAATTTCTGCAACTCTAATAAGTTAGAAAATAACTTGACAGCCACGGTACTAACCTTTGGCTACTTGCGCCTTACGTAAGTGACTCAAATTTCCGTGTGGCACGCAAATCTAGGTTTTCACAGCTAATGTGACCCGAACTGCTAGCTAGAGCAGCTAAGAGCATCACTAGTAGTGCCCTTAAACCCTCAAACCCTTATAGCAGTTTAAGGGTTGAGAATTGGTATTTTTGGCACTTTTAAGGGTTGAAACACAGGGGCAAAGACTAGAACCCTCAAACCCAACCCTTATAACGGAATATTCCATTATAAGGGTTGGGTTTGAGGGTTATAGTCTTTGCCTCAACCCCAACCTTTAAAACTATCATTTGACATATCACAATTTATCACTACAAAAACACAATCAACCTTTAAACAAACTAGGAAATGAAAATAATTGATGCATGGTTTAATAGTTTACATCACAAAATCATCATCTTCCCCCTCTCATCGGCACCATCACCAAAAAGTTGCACCTCGGCGCCATCTCCTAGACCACTTCCACGTCCATCAAGCACCTCCATAGGCGCCGGTGGAGTCCTCCACACCGCCATCGCCACCACCACTCATCGGAGTGTCAGCTCGAAAAGTAGAGGACGCAGCACGGAACATCCTCTTCCTCTCCGCGATGTCCTCCTTGTAGTCCTTCCACCACTGCAATTGTTCTTCATCCATGTCCTTCTTGGACATCATCATGTGCTCCTTCTCTTCCACCATGAGTTCTTTCCATACCTTTGCTTCTTTGACCTTGATCATCCTCTCCTTCAAGTCGTCCTTGCGCTTTGCTTCTTCACGCTTCGCTTCAACTTGTGCAAGCTTGACCTCTTTCTTCTTCTCGGAGATAAGAAGCTTTGTCTCCAATGTCTTCGTTGTCAATGCCTATCTTGTCTTCATCATTTGCTCCATCTTCTCCCTTATGCTTGACGCCTCTCCTTCCAGCTTCACCCTTAGCTTGGCCTTCTTGGTTCCCTCGGGCTTGCACAAGTTCCTCTCCTCCTCGTCACTATCATCCATCTTAAGCATTGCCGACTTCTTGGGTGCGGTCTCTTGATCCCTCAACTTCCACTTGTCAAAAGTTTGAAGAATTGCCCAAGCTTGCTTAAATGGGAATGGTTTGCCCTTGGAAGCGGCCATCTCCTTGTACCTCAAGCCGGCAATTGTCTCCTATGAACCCAACAATAGCATAGTAAACACACATAACAACCTACCACTAGCATAGAAAATTAAAATAGAAAATTAAACACACATAAATACTCATATAGTCACTTTCCACGGTTCCACTAGGTGGTGCATCCCTCACTTGGTCCATGGCCGCACTCCATCGAGCACATGCGGGCTTCATCAACTCCCACCGGCCTTGAAGTGACCGGTATGAGCGAGAGATGAGGCCACTATTCTCCGGCTTGATCTTGCAGTAGGTGTCCTCGATGCGCTGCCAATCGCGTTTACTGGTTTGATCAGTACCGGTGCCTGCATCCATCCCCACAGCTGCCCAAGCACGAACCAGAAGAATATCTTCCGCCTCGGTATAGTTGGTCGAGCGCACGCGGCCAGTGGCGGCGAACGCCTCCTCGCCTATCTCGGTCAACTCCTCCTCATCATCCCCTTCCTCCTCTTCATCCTCCTCCAAGTCATCACCAACCCTAAAGGGTTCTAGAGGAGGAGCCCCGAGGTCCACCTCCACGTCTTGGAGAAGGTCCATGAACGACGTCGACGGTGCGGGCATACCGTCGAGCACCTCGTGTGCGACGGGCGGAGGGTCGGGGATGGCGGCCGCGTCCTTCTTCCTCGGCTTGGGAGCGGCCTTCCTCGCGGCGGCGGCGGCCTTGGCAGCCGCCGGCCCCTGCCCAGGCACCTTCCGCCGGCTCTTGGGGGCCGGGGCCGGGGCAAGCGACGCGGCTGGGGCCGGGGCGACCTTGGAGGCGGCGGGGGCCGGGGCGGTGGCGGAGGAGGCGGGCGGGGCGGCGGAGGGGCGGCGGGGGCGGCCGGCGGCGGGATGACGTGCTGGCCAGCACGCCGCCTGTCGTGGTGGGTTGCACGGCATATCCATCAGAGATGGAAAAGATTATGGGGCAAGGCAACGATGGATGCTCGCGCGGGATTGGGCAACAAGCACGCAAACACACGCTAGTTACCCAGGTTCAGGGCCCTCTTGTGGAGGTAACACCCCTACGTCCTGCTCTTCTGGTTCTTATTGCTTGATCATAGAATCGGGCTACAATGGTGCTCCTGGAGCTGTTTCGGGTGGCAGCCGACTGGAGGTCCTAGCCGGCTGGAGGTTGAAGACGACGCCACTAATCCTGTCCTCTATCTAATGCTTGCATGTCTCTTTCGCTAGACTCGCGCAGGAGGCTCTAGCCCGCCTTATATAGGCAGCGGGCTAGGGTTTTAGGTTACAGGGAAGTTACAAGTTTACCCCTATGACATCACTACGATTCGGTAGCCGGCTTGGGCCAACTCATCATTACATTGCTGCTGTAACGCCCGACAGGGCGTACTGTTCATCAGGTGGCAGTTGCGTGACCCTGGCCCACCAGTACGAACTGGTCGGCGGGTGGAAGCCGGCTGCTCCCAGCCGGACGGAGATGTTCAAGCCGGATGACTGGATTCGCCTTGAGATGGCCGGCTTGAGTCCTTGAGCGATTTTGACATCCTTCTGGGTATCCGGGGTTCATATCCCCGACACTAGCCCCCGAGATCGTGGAGTCTTGCTAGCTTGCTGGGAAGACTTCGCGAGCTTCTCTAGTTCTGATTGTGTTGCTGTAGTTGAGATCGTCCGGCATGAAGGTTGCCGAGTCAAGGTCGGCGATGTATCAGCAAAAACTACGCAACTACCACAGCCGGCAGGTCAGGCCTGTCCGCTTTCGTGAAGGCGACCTCGTGCTACGACTAATCCAAGACACAAAGAACATGCACAAGCTTTCTTCACCCTGGGAAGGACCATTCATCGTAAGCAAAGCGCTCATCAACGATGCATACTACTTGATCGACGCCCGCGAGCACAAAAAGGACACGATGGACAAGGAAGCTGATGAAACGGAAAGGCCATGGAACGCGTCACTCTTGTGTCGATTCTACACCTGAGAAAGAAACCATGTATGTATCACCCATGCTATCAACAAAGAAATGAGAATGATGAACACATGAGCAATTTTTCGCAATTCTTTTCTGCATTTCCTTTCCGGTTCCTCCGGCAGCCGGCAAGCTTGCCTTTAGCGGCCGTGTAGCGTGACTAACCCCTAAACGGCTAACTCTTCGAATCCGGTTATGGCCGGCGAGAGAACAAGCTGGAGGGGGCCAGCAACGTGAAAAACGCATAAAGGAAAGTACTGCCAGCTGGAAAAAAGCTGTTCTATAAACTCAGCCAAGCCGGCAGTCGGCAACCACTTCTCTTATTACGGACGATTAACTACACAACGCTAAACGGCTAACTCTTCGGATCCGGTTAAGGCCGGCAAGAGAATAAGCTGGAGGCCGACTGTATGCGAAAGACGTAAGAAACAGAAATCGTTGCCGGCTGAGAAAACTCTGGCCCAACAAACCGGATCCTAACATTATAGTAGTGTGCATGATCCCGCTGGACGGTGAAGTGCACACGAATGGCGGCGGGAGAGGATATAGGCGAGTGCAAATTTGAGTTAAGCAAAGCAAAAGTATTCTCCATGATCAAAAGAGCATGCTAACCACTTCATCGTTTCATTTCACGCATGAAACGCCGCCAACCGGCTTCGAGAGCTCAAGCCGGACACAAACGCGATGTGCAGAAAATTAAAACTGCGCGCAAGTAAACAAATACAGGAACAAAAGCAAGTAGCATTCAACATCAAGAGCAAGGCCTTACAAACAGAAGCTGAACAACGAGACAAAAGAAGGAAGTCCACAGGCGGACGACCTAGCTTACACGCCAAGGCGGCTACCGGACAGCCTAAAACTAAGCGGGAGGCGGAGACATATCGTCATCGCTCTCCTCCCACTCCTTGAGGCACAAGGTGCCGTCGAAGACCTTGACGTAGAAGACCCCCGTCTGACGCTTCAGCTGGAAGCGGATGACGAAGGCAGAATCCAGGCGGAAGAACTTGGCGAAAGCCTTCCACCCAGAGAAGAACTCGACGCGGCGGCGGACCTCCCCGCCTTCGTGGCCGGCGGTGACGCGAGCCAGCACCTCCCAGGGCCCTTGACGAGCACCAACCCGATGGAGGAGGAACCTGAAGGGGCCATCCCCCTCAAGCGCGTCGGCGATGGCGAAAGGTAGCAGCTGGACACGCTGCACGGGCTCGTACAGCACCAAGACAAACTCGGAGATCGGGAAGTTATCCCAGTCACCGAAGATCGGAGACTCCGAGCGGGCAGGAGAGGGGCTCCGCTTGCTTCCGGTCGCCGCAACGGCGGCACCTCCAACACCGCCGCGGTTAAGCTTTGGCGGCCGGCCCCGGCCGCGCTTGGCACCCGCATTGGAGGATCCTTCAACGTCGGTCTTCCGGGGGCGCCCCCTGCCGCGCTTCGCCGCTACGGGAGGAGTCATCTCGATCTCCTTCTTTGGGGCCATATCTAAGAAAGGAGAGCTGCAGACACGAGAGTGAGAAGATGAAGATGAAAGAGAAAACACGCCGGCGTTGTTACTTATAAGGAGGCAGAGAAGCAGTGCAACCGTCAGCGGCCCGTCTCCAAGCGACGCGTGTCACCAGCGCAGGAGACGGCGAAACCGAGGGGGCAAAACGCGAAGCGCAGGAGTCAACACGATGCGAAGGCGACACGTGGCCTGCAAATGGACCAAGGAGGCGAAGCGATACCCGGGGGCTGCGCAGCCGGCAAACCGGCCCCGCAGACCCGGATGCAAATTTACAACACCCCGAGTCACAGACTCAGGGGCTGCCACGCCGTCTGCCGGCAGAAGATTCCCGGGGGCTGCGCAGCCGGCAAGCCGGCTCCGCAGACCCGGATGCAAATTTACAACACCCCGAGTCACGGACTCGGGGGCTGCCACGCCGTCAGCCGGCAGAAAATACCCGGGGGCTGCGCAGCCGGCAAGCCGGCTCCGCAGACCCGGATGCAAATTTACAACACCCCGAGTCACGAACTCGGGGGCTGCCACGCCGTCAGCCGGCAGAAAATACCCGGGGGCTGCGCAGCCGGCAAGCCGGCTCCGCAGACCCGGATGCAAATTTACAACACCCCGAGTCACGGACTCGGGGGCTGCCACGCCGTCAGCCGGCAGAAGATTCCCGGGGGCTGCGCAGCCGGCAAGCCGGCTCCGCAGACCCGGACGCATATCTACAACACCCCGAGTCACGGACTCGGGGGCTGCCACGCCGTCAGCCGGCAGGAAATTCCCGGGGGCTGCGCAGCCGGCAAGCCGGCTCCGCAGACCCGGACGCATATCTACATCACCCCTAGTCACGGACTCGGGGGCTGCACGATATCGCGACGATGGAAGAAAAACACAAAACAAGCAAAGGACATAAAATTTCGACCCGGCTCGATGCTCAAGCCGGCCCAAAATTCGGGGGCTAGACATGGTGAACATCGTCACCAAAACAAGCACAATGGTCCAACAATCATAAAGACAACAGCATCTGAAGACAGCAAGCAGTACAAGTGAAGATAATCATCAATACAGAGATAGCAAGTTCTACAGTTACGCCCGGCATCCCAGGGAGGTAAATTCAATCAGATAGTAGCGGCATCTGTGGCAGCAGCAGCGTCGCCGGTTCCAGCATCTTCAGCCGGCCGTGGCGCCAAAGACGGCTCAGCAGGCACCAACTTCGTCAAGTCCACCGCCTCGGAAATTTTATCTGAGGCCATGAGGATCTCCGGGCGCAGGCTCGCGAGGGACGTTCCCGTGCGAAAGCCACCCACCAGCATGCTCATCTGCACGCCCGGATACCACGACTTCACCAAGGCCAACGCCATGTCGGTGCCGCCGCGCGCCGCCATCTCCACCTGCTCGTAGATGCCGGCTGGCGCCCCCTCAAGCCGGACGGACAAGTCATGGAGAGCAGTTGGCAAGGGAGCATCCGGCCATAAGTTCTCGAGCATGTCGTCGGCCGCTTCTTTCAGCCGTTTTGAACTCCTGGCCGAATCGGAGAAGACGGGAGGCGGCAGTCGGAGCAGACCCAGCAGCGGCACCAGAGGACTCCGGCCGGGAATGAGCCAAGGCAGCGTCTTTCTGGATTTGCGCATCCACCTCGGGATAAAGGCATGTGTTTCAAACCGGTGAGGCCGAGTAGAAGACCCCAAGCAAGAAGTCAAGGAGAAAGAGACTCCACTTACCGAGGATTAGTTCGTTCACGCGTTCAACCTCCTTGATCAGGCCGCCCACCAGTTGCTCATGCTCGAGCTCACGCGCCTTAGCCGCCTGGACGATCTGGTCGTTGGACTCGACAGACTCCTTCAGCTGGATCCTCAGCTCAACCGCATTCTCGCGGAGTGACTCGACCTCGCCCAGTCTTCGGTGCTCAGCTTCCCGCAGCTTCTTCGCCTCCTCGCTCAGCCGGACAACCTCCAGGCGGTGCTCCTCCGACACTTTTTCCGCCGTCTGGAGATCGGCCTTGACCAACGCCAGGGCGGCGTCCTTCTCCTTCAGCTGCTTCTCCAAGCCAGCGCGGGAGGTGGTGTCGCCTGAAGAGGTCGGGTCATCATCAAACCAAGCCGAGCAAGAAAAAATACAAAACGCCAAGACAGAAGATGCGAGCAAGAAAGGAAACCAAACCTTTAGCCGCCTCAAGCTCTCGCTTGAGCAATGTCGTCTCCTTAGCCGCCTCGGCGAAGCCATACTCTATCGAGGAGCGAAGCAACGCTATGTTGGCCAGATTCTCCTGAGCCTTCTGCTGAACCAGCGCGGCGAGGGGGGACTTCCCCGATACGTCGGGCAGAGCCGGCACCGGCCCAGAATACGGAGGAGAAGACACCAAGATAGACTGGTGAGGACCAGGGAGCGAAGCCGTCGCCCCCGCAATGGCCTTGTCCTTGGCCGTCTCGGCCACTGATAAGGAAGGAGCGGGGAAGGCGCGATCTCCAGCCCCGGCACCGAGCCGAGGAACTGTCTTGAAGGCATCAGCCGACGCCTCGACATCGCTGCCCGAAACCGGAGGGTCGAAGTCGACCACGAGGGGAGCCGCGTCTGCCGGCACCCGGCTGACCGGTTCCGCATCCGCCATCTCCGTCACCGCCTCTGGAGGCGGACCAGCCGCTTGCGCCACAGGAGCCTCGGGAGAAGACCTCGAGGCCGGCTCCACCACCATGCCAGACGCCGCCTCCCCTACTGGAAGCGGCGCTCTGCAAAACGAAAAAAGCGTCACCACCAAGTACAGGCTGCAAGGTTTCCTCCTCAGGACAAGGACTTACCCGTCGCGCGAGCCCAGTTCCACGGGCTTCCTCCTCTTCGCGCGTTTCGGCGGGGGAGCCGGTGCATCGTCGAGCAGGCGCTTCCCGCCTCCAGAGAGTACCTCTCCGCCCTTTGCAGGAACGGCGGAGTCGTCACCCGGCCGCTCTGTAGGGCCGGCACCACTTCAACCGCAACACCGGCCTCCGCGGTCTTGCCGGCGTCCGCGTCCGCTCCAGCCTTCTCCTCAGCCGCCTTGGCGGCAGCCAGCTGCCTCGCGGCCGCCCTGGCGTCCATCTCCTCCCGGATCAAATCCGCCTGCGCTAGCTCTGCGTAAATAGCTTTTTCCATACCTTCAATGCCCAAGTCATAACCAGGATCAGCAGCAAGAATAGGATTAACTACCTGGACGCTGGTTCCGCCGGCGAGAGATTCCGCCCTCTCCACGTTCACCGCCTCCGCCTTCGCCTTCTCCTCATCCTCCTTTGGGGTCATCAACTGCTCCACAGTCAGACCAGCATCAGACACTTCCAAGGCCAAATCCGCCTGCGTCATTTGAGCATAAAACTCCCTCTCCAAATCACCCGGATTCAAATCATAAATGAAATCACCACCGGAAGCATGACCAATCACCTCATTGTTGGCCCCACCAGTTGGGACATCCGCCTTCTCCGCCATCCTGGCGTCGACCTTGGCCCTGATATCGGCTACAATCGCATCCGCCTGGGCCTCCGCTGTGAGTTTCCCGGCGGGCATCAAGCCGGGCGTAGTAGGCCGGGACGACGTAGAAGCCAACTTTTTGGCAGGCAGCACGCCCCGCTTCTCGAATGTGCCCTTCCGCTTGTGGACACGGTGCCTGCATCGACATCGGCGGCCGACTTCGACCGCCTCTCCTTCAGGACCCGTCGGGGAAGAATCGCTTTCTTCTTCCGCGCCGCCGCCTCCAACTCCTTGGTCCTACGGGAGGACAGCGCCGGCTTGGAGGCTGGCACGGAAGAGGAACCTTCTGAGTCCGGCTCGGAACCACTGGAGAGATCTACTACCACGCGCACGACACCGTCAGTTTTCCCGGCGGCATCGGGCTAAGAAGACTTACCGCGGACGACGAAACTGGAGGTGGAGCATCGCGCTCGAGGTCCTCGTCCCTGTAGGCTGCCGAATCGGAGTCGGAGCCGGCAGAAGGGACAGGGCTCGTCGCGGTACGGGCAGCGTCGTCATCGCCTCCGCCACCTTCACCAACATCTGCACCCCCACCGGACGATTCGGTGGTGTCACCGCGCCTGTCCGGGACGACACGGGCGCCGCCGCCCGATTCATCCTCAGCGGTGGCATCTGTCTCTCCTCCCGCTTGCTCGTCGGCGGAATCCGCCTCCAGCATGGCCGTCAACGCCTTGGAGAAGGGACCGCAGACGTCAGGCTCGAAGACGACTTCAAAGTCTTCAACCCTCTGGAGCTCGCAAAGCTGTACAACAGGCCGACTGGGTCAGGCGGCAGCCGGACGAAGGAATTGGAAACGGATTAGGAAGCAATGGCTAACCTCAGGAGCGGGTTCCGAGCGGGTGAATGGATCGAATCCAAAATCCCAGTCCACCTCGATCCTGTCGGTGACGAGGCGGGAAACCCACGCGCAGAGGTTCGCCGGCTTCGGCACCTCCAGGCTGACCCGGGTGGGATCCCGGATACCAGAATAGAAGCACATCTTGTGCGAGCGCGCCTGCAGCGGGTATATCCGCCTTGACAGCCACGCCAGGGTTAGGTCCCTGGATGTTAGACCGGCCTCCACCAACACCTTCAGCCGGCCAAACAAAACACTCTCAAGATCCCATCCACCGGCGGCTTCCGACACCAGGACTTGTGCGCCGCAGCGAATTGGAAAAGGCCGGAAGGCCGATTTGGTCGACATTAGTGAGATTCTGGACATAGAGGTAGGTGCTCTGCCACTTCTTGATGGAATCAGGCAGGTGAATCTTGGGCAGCGGCGTGTTCTTCGCGCTAATGGAGACGCTGCCGCAATCGCGCTGCTGCCCGGCGGTCGTTTGAGCCCGCAGGAAGAAGAACATGCCAAATATCTCCATGCTGGGCCAGATGCCCAAATACGCTTCACACAGCATGACAAGCATGACAACTGCGTGAGGCAATTTGCCCCAAATGGTGGGGCTGCAGCCCATAGAAGCGTAGGAATCCGAGAAAAAGGACCTCGCCGGAAGCCCCAACCCTCGCTCCAAGTGCGCGGAGAACACGACGAACTCGCCCTTCCTGGCTTTGGCGAAATCTCCCCTTCAGGGGGAGCGCGGGCTCCCATGTCGCCCGTCATCCCCAAGAACCGGTTCCGACGAAGCTTCCAGAGGAATGCGTCATCCATGGTGGAACCCATCCACGCACCCAAACTCGCCATGGAGGACCTGTTCCCGTCGTGGAAGAGGCAAATGCAAGGATGGAACGAACGAGAGAGAGGATGGGCAAGAGCTGGGGAGCGCAAGAATTAGCGAGGAAGACGAAGCAGGGATGGGAAACGGTAACCCCGGCCATTCCCCCTCTTTCCCCTTTAAAAGCGAGACGGGCGGAACCGTTCCGCCCATCGCGCCGCGTGGCGTGTGAACGTGCTGCACTTTCCGCAAACGATCCCACGAGCAGGCAGTTGCCACAGAAAATCCAGTCCAGCGAAGCCGAGGCGACGTGCGCCAGGCCTCGGCAGAACACCAACGGCTCCCCAAAGCGGCGGAACGTGGCTGACGCAGGCCAGGACCCGCGACTCCAAGACGCCAAGATTACCGGCGACCGGCTACTCCGAGCCGTACGAGCCGCCTTCGGTTATCACCGCTCTACCCGGCAAACTTCATGCCGGACGATCTCAACTACAGCAACACAATCAGAACCAGAGAAGCTCGCGAAGTCTTCCCAGCAAGCTAGCAAGACTCCACGATCTCGGGGGCTAGTGTCGGGGATATGAACCCCGGATACCCAGAAGGATGTCAAAATCGCTCAAGGACTCAAGCCGGCCATCTCAAGGCGAATCCAGTCATCCGGCTTGAACATCTCCGTCCGGCTGGGAGCAGCCGGCTTCCACCCGCCGACCAGTTCGTACTGGTGGGCCAGGGTCACGCAAACTACCACCTGACGAACAGTACGCCCTGTCGGGCGTTACAGCAGCAATGTAATGATGAGTTGGCCCAAGCCGGCTACCGAATCGTAGTGATGTCATAGGGGTAAACTTGTAACTTCCCTGTAACCTAAAACCCTAGCCCGCTGCCTATATAAGGCGGGCTAGAGCCTCCTGCGCGAGTCTAGCGAAAGAGACATGCAAGCATTAGACAGAGGACAGGATTAGTGGCGTCGTCTTCAACCTCCAGCCGGCTAGGACCTCCAGCCGGCTGCCACCGAAACAGCTCCAGGAGCACCATTGTAGCCCGATTCTGTGATCAAGCAATAAGAACCAGAAGAGCAGGACGTAGGGGTGTTACCTCCACAAGAGGGCCCTGAACCTGGGTAACTAGCGTGTGTTTGCGTGCTTGTTGCCCAATCCCGCGCGAGCATCCATCGTCGCATTGCCCCATAATCTTTTCCATCTCTGATGGATATGCCGTGCTACCCACCACGACAGTTCCCAACCATGAGATCCCAACACTTAAGACGATTTTTTTAAAGAACACGAATTCAAACAAACTAAACGAAATTCATTCATATTTAGGCGAATTTCTTACAAAGGTAGGCTAAATACTTAGAAAAACTAAAAAAACCTAGAACGGCAACGGCTCCATGCCCAGGCGGCGGTAGAACTCGGTGTAGTCGCCACCGTCATCGCCATCATCATTGTCGTCGTCCTTCTGGGCGGCGGCACTCCAGCCTGCTCTGCCGTCGCCGCCGCGGCTTAGCCCGGCCTCGTCCTCGTCGCTGTCTTCGAGGCCGCCGTGGTCGACGCGAGCCCGACGGCGCGCATCGCGGTCCAGGAGCCGCTGTTGCTCCTCCAAAAGAAGGCGCTGGCGCTCCGCCTTCTCCCGCAGGTCCTCGCGCCCCGACCATGCCAGTGTGAAGTCGAGGTCCGTCGGCAGGACATCGTTGAAACTCGCCGCTGAGATGATGTGGTAGGCGCTGCCGCCGAGCCCATGGAGCGGGAAGCACCGCACGACGACGAGGAGGAGATGCCCATCCTCCTCGACATCTAGGAGCTCCCACGGTGGGGGGAGACGATGGAGGTTTGCGATGGCCACTGCAACCGCGGCTTACCATTCTCAATGTGCTTGAGAACGGCGGCCAGCGTGCGACCCTCTGATAATCCCCAAGAGCAAGGAATCACTGTAGCACAATTCGATAAGTATTTGAGTGTCGAACCCATGAGGAGCTGAAGGTAAACTATCTATTCTCTAAAGCCCTATAACCCTCTTATATGGCCTTTTATGCAAAGCAATAAATTTGAGTAAGAAAGGAACTAACTAATGGAACCAAGTGATGTGGAGTAGGTTTATCTAGCAACAAGTTTCTAAGAGCAAGCTTTCTAATGCAAGTTTCTTAAAGCAGTTTTATCAAGGTAACAAGTAGCAAGAATCTCAAGTAGCAAATATCTCAAGGGAGCAAATGTTCTGGCAATTGTTATTTCATTCGTGTGGTTGTCACAATTAGTGAAGCAAATGTTTTAGTCTTAATTGTTTCTTCTAGGGGGAGCCATAAATAGGTGTAGCCAAGTTAATGAGCAAATTACACAACTCTTATGATGGATCTCATGGCCAATTAAATGTGAAGCACAAGAATTATTAAGACATAATTGTCCCACCATAGCCTTAAATTCTAGGGTCCCCCATATATACCCCCCAATAGAGTAACTTCATGATTCGATCTCGGGTTTACTTGTCCTCCCAAGTCTCCCTCACTCCATTACCTTACCGGTGATCACCTTACATGCATTCCCCAACATATGCGTGCACTCATACATTGTACATCAAGACAATCATAAAAGATAACAAAACTTGTATGCAACCAATCAACGAACTATTTCACTAATGCCATGAACAAATCACTTCTCAAACATAGATGGCGAGACACAATAGATCAAGGGAAAAGTATATTGCATCATACATCATGTTTGCCAAGAGTTTACAGTGGAGAGATGAGATGATCTTGCTATAGAAGTTGATGATGAACACGCCGGAGGGGGGCGGAGCCCTCCGGAGGTGGATTCTGGCGGCGTTTCCCCCCTCCGATCTTCTCCGGCGGCAGCCTTCTGTCTCTCTGTTTCTGGTTTTGTGTTTCTCCGCCGCCTCCTCCTGGAAAACGTCGGGGACTATTTTTATAGTCGTTTTTAGGTCACGAGGAAGCTTCGGGAAGAAGGATCGACGCAAACGGGGCCACGAGGGCCAAAAGAGGTGGGCCCACGCGGCCAGGTACAGGGGCCGTGTGGGGCACCCTCTTTTGCCCCTCCGGCCTCCGTTTGCTTGCTTCCTTCGCTCCTAGGTCTTCCTCCTTCCAAAATAATGATCCCCGTAAATTTGCAACTCATTATGACGTCGTTAAGGCCCTGAAATAAATAAGGAAAGAAATAGGGGTTTTCTGCCTGCGCAGGATTAATTCCATAAAAGGGGAAATCATTATTAATTACCAAAAATCATTAAATAACAGTAATATACCCCTTATATGATGCAAATATGAATGGAATATAAGTATAATAGTGCAAAGTTCATGTATGCATTTTATATGCATCACCCTCCGACCGGCGGAGTTTCCGCGCGCAGACGGCGGCGGTGACCCGTCGTAGGCCGCGAGCTCCCTCTCGCACGCTCGGTGAAGTAGCCAGTCCACGCGATGTTCTCCGGGGCCAGGTCGTGTTCTCGCGCTCCTCCGGCGTATGTTCTCCGGGTGCCAGGTCGGGTTCTCGCGCTCCTCTGCGTCATGCCGGCGCGGATCGCCTCGATCTCCGCCAGCCGGTCCTGGCTGACAGCCATAGGAGGCATCGGCAGGCCCCCGACGCTCACCCGCCACTCACCGGGGACGCGGCAGTCCGGCGGCACTGGGTAGCCTACCTCGTAGAGCATGTGGGTCTCCCAGTCCTGGAGCCAGCTGTGGCCAAAGCCGTTGATCGCCGCACCATCGCCAAGGTGGTGCTCGGCCATGGTTGCTACAGGGTTGGAGGTGGGGGTGCTGTGGATTGGGGCGAGTGCGTCGAGTGATTTGGGCGGCTGCGGCGAGTGTGATGAGTTCGGCTACGCGAGAGTGATTAAATTGCAGCGAGGTAGCGATGTGGAAGGCGCAGGAGGCCGAGCGGTGGCTCGCCATAACTCCATTGCGTGTCCAACGATTGGACTCGTCGGACGGCCGATGCCTGAAAGGCTGACCGACGGCAGGCATGCCATTAAATGGGGTGCAGAAGACGAGGCGACGAGGACGACGGAGTTTGTCTCACTGGCAGGCTAGGACCACCGGGAGTTTCGCGTGGTTTCCTTTTCTTTCGCACGTTTTCCTTTCCGTCGGCGCCTCACAACGCAGTGGGTTCGGCCTGGGAACGCCGGATGAGGTTTGGCCCAAATCCGGACGAAATCGAGGTCCTGGGTGGGCGAGTGGAAGAAAAATCCCACATCAGCGGAAAACGTGTCCTTGGGGGTGTGTGGGGGGGGGGGGGGGGGCGGCTGGAGTTGCTCTTACTCCCCGATGAGGGGCCGCTGGTGGAAGTGGACACTGTCTCCATCACCGGTCCTGAGATCTGGCGACGCTAAGCAAGCCCACCTCACCTACGATAAAAATCTTAGATTAAAATATCATAGCATAACATAATTTAGCTTTGTTTTATTAAACTATTTAGCATAGCATAGTTTATAATAATTTTAGTTAATTCTGATAGTTATGGGTTAACTATTTTAGCGTAGTTATAAGATCCTTTTCTCTTTTCAAGTTCAATTACTCTATTTAGGTTGTAAACTTTGTTGTTAGCTTATTTTAGTTGCTAATAAAGATATTTTTTGTCCGTTTACTTTTACTTACTCTATTTAAATGACAAACTTTACTAGTAGCTTATTTTAGTTGTAAAGGAATATATTTTTTGACTTTTTAATTTTACTTACTATGTTTAGAAGGTAAACTTTGGTAATAGCTTATTTTAATTGCAAAGGAAGATATTTTTGTCTGTTTAGATTCAATTACCCTGTTTAGAAGGTAAACTTTGCTGGTAACTTATTTTTGTAGCAAAGGGAAGATAATTTTTCTGTCTTAGGTTCAATTACTCTGTTTAGAAGGTAAACTTTCCTGATAACTTATTTTAGTTGTAAATAAAGATATTTTGTCTGTTTAGATGTAACTTTGCAGTTAACTTTATTATAGTTGCAAAGAAAGATAATTTTCCCTATTTAGATTCATTTGCTATGTTGAGATTATAAACTTTGCTGGTAGCTTATTTTAGTTGCAAAATAAGACAATTTTCTCGCTTTAGATTTAATTATTTTGTTTAGAAGGTAAACTTTGCCGATGGCTTATTTTAGTTACAGTTAATTTGTCTGTTCGTTTTTCCTTACTAATGTGCACTAAACCTAGCGTCTCCGGGAGCTTAGGTAGATGACGACGCCCATCCGGCCCCATGAAGACATAGGAACGACGTTCCATCGACAGTGACGAACCGGCTGACGTCGAGAGACAGGAGCGGGGGCCCCACTCCTTCGATGGCGCACAGTGCTATTTTGTTTTGTTTTTTTATGGCCCTCATCAGAAGCGGTTATCTGTAAATGTCCGTGACTGATACATCAAACTAAGGTGATGGTCTTATTTTGCAATTGTTGTTCATGTTGTATGGGCAACGGTGTAAATAACCGTCCAAATTGAGCCATTCACGTCAGTGATAGGTCCCGGATAATGAAGTTTTTTTAAATTATGGATGGGGTTTTTGATCCGTACCCACAACGTGGCTCTGTACAATTGTTTCGTTTCTCTTTCAACTTTACTAATCACGCTCTACTGAGTGGTATAACTCGTGCACTAGATGAAAGGGTTCTGGGCTGTCACGTACTGAAAGGAATGGCTGAACGCAGGGAACAATATAGGCTGGAGCGCACGGACCATGGAATCAATGTTGTTCTAGATGCCCGTCGTCTTTCTCGAATTCAATGCAATTCAATTCAATGTTAGTTGGGGAAGGCATCTTGCACTGCTGGACCACTAATCCAGCAGTGTACCTGTTGATCGGGCCTTCTTTGCATGTTGCAAAGATGCTCAGCTATCATCCGGTCGTTTCGACTTGTTAGCCGAGACCGAGAGAGAGCTCCCATCCGTCCACTCCACTCCACTCTGTTGCTATCGTGCCCACCGATACCACTTGTCGAGAAGGTCGGCGTTTATGATGCTGGTGCCGATTATAGGTTGTACAACTACTTGCAATAAATATGTCTGTTGTGATAGTCCTAGTGCTATATCTCTCTGCAAGGAAACTGCAAATGCACGACGAGTTTTATGGAGCTAGGTATTTTAGAAAATTCAAAATCGTTACTTTTAAATTTGAAAAAATTGAAATAAAATTTTTGGTGTAGATAATGTCAAATTCTACTAGTATGCAGAATCTCCATGCAAAATTCGAATTAATTTAGGAAACAAAAAAGATAAATCTGACAAATTTGAAGTTTTTGAAAATCTGTTCTATTCACCGATCCAGATCCATCCATTTGTCATTTTTCCCAACCTAAAACACAATAAATTTTGGATTGATACTTTGTCACACTTGTATATCATATTATTACATACTTCTAATTTTTTTTTAAACTTCAAAATGCAAAATTTGAACGTTTCAAAAAAGAGCTACCTGCATGGAGCCCGAGCTCCAAAATGCTCCTGCTAGGAAGACCCATGAGAAGTACTAAGATATAACTTTCCAAGTCGATTGAGCTATATTTAAAGTTTTTGGATGGAAAGTGTAAAAAACATCTAAACAATACATTATTACATTGTTTACATGAATCTATCTATGTTTACCATTACTTTTTTCGGACTAAAATATCTGGATTAAATAGCACATTTGTCCACCAACAAGTTGTGAAAACGAATTTTAAAAGAAACAAAATACACACAAGGAAGTCCCCTTGATCTTCTCTTGACGCACACCTCATTGTTGTCACACCGTGATACGTCTCAAACGTATCTATAATTTTTTATGTTCCATTTTATTTTATATCAAATGCCAAATGTGTTTATTATGTTTTTATATCATTTTGGCATATTTTATTGGACTAATCTATTAACCCAGTGTCCAGTGCCAGTTTCTGTTTATTATTTATGTGCATTGCAGAAAAGGTCCAAAATCTAAAGTGCTCAGAAAATTCCCAAAAAATTACAGAAATTCTATTTCACCAGAAAGACCCCGGGAGCCAGAAGGACAAGTCCGGGAGGGCCCACAGCCTCCAGGTGACCCCTGGCCGCGGTCCAGCCTGGACCACGCCTGGGTTCCACCTGGGAGCCTCCTCCACCGCCTCGCGTCGCCTTTTCACCTATAAAGTCTCTCCTGACCTAAAAACGACGGAACCCCGATCATATTCTCCAGAAACACATTTGAGATCCGTCGCCACCAAAAACCTATTTCGGGGGACAGAAGTCTCTGTTCCGGCACCCTGCCGGGATTAGGAATTGCCCCCCGGTGCCATCTTTATCGCTGTTGCTTCCTCCCATGATGCGTCGGGAGTAGTCCTTCGTCGGGGCTTGATACGTGTCAAACGTATCTATAATTTGTGATTGATCCATGTTAGTTTTGTGATGTTGTCACATGTTTTTATTATCATATTAATCATTTTATGCATTTTATCGGACTAACCTATTGACAAGATGCCTAGTGCCAGTTTCCTGTTTTTGCTGTTTTTGTATTTCAGAAAAGTCACTTCAGGAAATATCGTCGGATTGCGCTGAAAATTTACGGATATTTTTTATGCGACGGAAGACACCTGTGGACCAAAGGGCAGCTTGGGGGGCCAACCACATGGCAGGGGCGGCTTGCTACCGCGGCCCCACCTGGACCCGCGGGTGGGACCCTGCCCCTGCTCCTGGGGCGTCCCCTCGGCCCCCTCCGATAACTATAAAATCCCTTTTAACCTAAAAATGACGGGGCAGCCATTATTTTCCAGAAAAGTCATCCCGAGGCGCCGTCAACTCAAACCCTAGTTCGGGGGTGATCCTGAAGCAGATCCCGTCACTCTGCCGGAGGGGAGATCGATCCCGGAGGGCTCTCCATCGCCATGCCTTCCTCCGGGATGATTTGTGAGTAGTCCCACCTTGGACCTTGGGTCCATGGCAGTAGCTAGATGGTAGTCTCTCTCTCTCTTGTAGTTCATGTCTTATGATCTTGTTAGCTGCCTAACATGATCAAGATCGATTATTGTAATGCTATGTGATGTGTTTGCTGGGATCCGATGGATTATAAAGTTATGATCAGATTGTGCATGATTCTTATATGTTGATTTATGTTCTTGCATGCTCTCCGATATGCGTAGTTACTTTGGCCAAGTGATTGTGTTTATCTCCAAGAGAGAGTATTTATACTAGATAGTGGGTTCATGCCCCCTTTTGTTCCTAGGCACGAGTGGCAGAAACGTCTAAGGGCGAGGGTGTGCTGTTGCTACTAAGGGTAAAACAGCGGTGTTAAAGTCTATTTTGATATCTAATATTTCTTACTTCATGCGCTTTACTTAATGCAAATGTCTGTTGCTTGCAACTTAATACCGATGGGTGACAGGCTGGATAGCGATCCCACGGTGGACTTTTTAGACAAAGATGCAGTTGGACTCAACGGTCTTTGTTCATTGTCGTGATGCCTACTTAAATATTATCATGTTCTCTTTGTCATAGCTAGATTAAGTTTGTGTTATAATCTTGTCAATTGCCCAGCTGTAATTTGTTTACCCATCATGAATGTTCTATTTACTCGAGAGACTCCACTAGTGAACCCATGGCCCCCGGTCCATCTTTTTACATTGATTGCAATCTGTATTCATCACTTTTCACCATCATTACTCCTCTGGTCTATTTTCATAATTCATCTATTTCACTATACAATTAACCGCTTTGTTTTCTGCGAGACCGGAAAGATTGACAACCTTTCCGCCATTGGGGGCAAAGTATTTTGATTGAGTGTGTGCAGGTTCACGTCTGTTGAAGATTAAGCGCTAGAGATCTTCAACATTCACTTTGTTGTTGATTTCAAGGTCCTACTGGTTCGATAAACCTCATTTTGTTATCGAGGGAAAACTGCTGCTTGCTACATCTCTGCCTTCATTTGGGGCACCACCCAACTCTTCATCAGTAGCAATCATGGCTAAGGGCTCTATTGTAGCTATGTGGTTATCTCTCTCTCCCATGGTGTGATCTTTATGAGATCGTGAGCATTGTTAGTACCGCTGAATTCTTATGTAATGTTATGCTACTCAATTGGTTTATCTAATATAATTTCCGGAGTTATTGTTGACAACACAAAGCCTTGGTGACAGTGTGGGTGGCGTGTATGACTCTTTGGATGATAGATTATCTAGAGTGATATTTACCATGGATTATTCTTTGTGGAATTGTGGTGTTTGTTTAGTCAGACTTTGAGGTGGGCTTTTGTAGCCCTACGCATAGTACTCTTGTTTTATCAAGAAGAAGAATACTTCCGAGTAGCACTTGCTTGCTTTCAGTTGTGCTAACGTGTTGAGAGAGATCCCTAGCGAAAGTATGATCCCTAGGCCTTGTTTCCAATCATCGGAACACCGTTTCTAGTCACTTTTGTTACATGTTTGCTTGCTGTTATTTTTATTACAGATTACAAATACCACTTGTTACCATCCATATCACTTGCATTTTACTATCTCTTCACCGAACTAGTGCACCTATACAACTGATAATTGTATTAGGTGTGTTGGGGACACAAGAGACTTTTTGTATCTTAATTGCAGGGTTACTTGAGAGGGATACCTTTAACCTCTACCTCCCTAAGTTCGATAAACCTT
Organism: Puccinellia tenuiflora; assembly: GCA_012064385.1. NCBI lineage: Eukaryota > Viridiplantae > Streptophyta > Magnoliopsida > Poales > Poaceae > Puccinellia > Puccinellia tenuiflora. The sequence goes on from QRDG01001345.1 coordinate 415,561, forward strand.
GAGTTACTCGCTTAAGGGAAAATTGCTGCTGTCCTACAAACCTCTGCACTTGGAGGCCCAACACTGTCTACAAGAATAGAAGCGCGTAGTAGACATCACACCGCGAGAGCGCTGGACATGGACGATATAAAGGTACCACTCACGTCACGCTAAAAATGCGTAGTCAGGGGTCTTGAATTCAGATAGAGAACATCAATTGTGGAAACATGTCAAGCCCGCACCACCAGCCAAGGCCGGTGGCAAGACTGAAAAGGCTTGTGTTTCCCACGTCAGCAACACCACAAGCCCACAACCGACGACCATCAAGCCGTCTGAACTCGCCACCTCCGAAGAATGACGAGGACCAAAGTCCGCCGGCTTCTCGATAATGAGTGGAGAAATCCAACAAAATGGGATTGAGGTCAGGGCACCATATGTTGGATACGACATCGCCATCGACGTAAGTACAACACTATCGACCAAACGTAGAAGAACTACCTATCTGTAGGCTGGAAACAGGGATCCGTATTCCCATAGCTAATGTCGTCGAAGTAGCTGGCGGAGAGGTGATGAACCATCGTCTACAGAGGATGTGAACACTCTAGGGAGGACAAGGTTTGGGGGGTGGTGGAAAGGAAACCATGTGTTTACCAGTATGGTAACACCATGGTTTACAAAGTCAGAAATAAGGTTCTAGAGTACATGAGGTTGACTAAAGATAAGTATATCATGTGTGGTTATTCTTTTTCTAAACAAAGGGCGCGTCCAGAAGGATCGAGAAGCTGCATTAAATTCCAGTGTTGGAATTACATTATAGAGAGGTTCTAAAATGAGTAACGCAATCGGGTCCTGCACCACCGTATCGATAAGACACACATCGTGCTCGAGACAACTTTGTCGTCATTGGAGACGTACCACTTGGGGCCAGTGGCGGAGCTGTGTGTTGTTCATGTGGTCAAGTGACAACACAAAAAAATTATAGGCACTATAGATGCTAGCTATAAGTACAGCCTTTTGACCCCAAAAAATACTAGTTAATGACCTCCCTAGACAGATTTTGGCCTTTTGACATCACTGGGTGCCAATCCCAACTCCGCCACTGCTTGGGGCGACTCCGCTGAAGAGCGCTCGGGAAGTGGTGGAAGATCCTCCGTGACGGCTTCACGCTCGGAGGAAGAAGAGCCACCATCAAGTGACAGAGGAGGGCTGCAACTCAGCCATAGGTTAGGGAGGCAAGTCGATAACAATCATCGCCAAGCCCTAAACCTAGCCATAGCACTACAGATATACAATAGGAGGAACTCCACCTCCCTCCCTCCTCCCCCCCTGCGCGTTGTTTTCGACTGGCGAAGCCACCTGAGAAGAGGGGGAGGAGCCGAGTCGAGAAGCCGACTCTCAACCGTGTCGCTTATTTTTATTTTAGTTTTCCGATTTGGATTAACTTCAACTTCTAAACTTCTATTATGGAACCATAGATTAGTTTCACGTCAGTGTTATTTTTTTTGTTGATTTATTGTCCTCCATGTTTGTGTCCCTGTGATTTTCTTGGGCAAGAGAACAACTGATACACCCCCGTCATGCATGACCAAGCAATTAAATGCTAAAACTATTGATATCTTCTAAACAAATTAGGTTGGTTATTTTAATTTTCTAATAAATAACAAAGGAGAACATTGCAAAACAATTTACGCAAAAAACTAAATCATAATGCCCTGTTTGGTTGCATAGAATTGGGCTTAGAATTAGAGAATCTAGAATTCGGGCCCTAATTCTACCGTTTGGATGTGTTTAGAATCGGGCCCTGGAAACTGCTGTCCAATTCCACGCGCGGGTCGTGAGCCTGCGAAGTGGGCGTCGCCAGTTTCCGAGCTCCGGACCTCGTAAACTCTGTGGAATCAAGCGAAGCGAAGCGTTACGACCCCGACCCCCGACCCGAGCGCGAGGCTCGTCTTCTTCCTCTCGTGCGCTCCGACGCCGCTCCTCCCCGCGCCCGCTCCGGCCGCCGTCCGTCGCCGCGCGCTCCGACGCCGCTCCTCCCCGAGCCCGCTCCGACGCATCTAATCCTTCCCTCCCGCGCCCTCTCCTTCTTCCTCGCTCACGGTTCCCGAAACCCTAGCCACAGCCACCGTCCGTCGCCGCCGCTAGATACCTCGCCGAGCTCCGACGAGCAGCGCAGGAGCTCCGCCTCACCGTCCTCTACCGCCCCACCAAAGGAATCGAGCCGGGAGCCCGCCGTTCATTGCCCCCGACCTCTTCTTCATCGTCCCCGACCGAAGCTCACCGCCGGCGATTCCGGCGACCATTTGGTCTAGCGCCGCCACTTTGAGGTCGCCCGCGACGAGGCACATCGAATGCGCCAGTTCCTCGAGCCCTGCGCGAGCTCCTACGTCGCGCGCGTGCTCGACCTGGATGCGGACGACGTGCTGGCGTCATGGTGAATTCAATTCCACACAATGTACATCCAAACGGGATTTAAAATTCCATTGCAGCCTTGATTCTACAGATGAATACCAAGCACATCCAAACAGCAAATATGGTATTCCATTGAATTCGTTGATTTGGTATTCCATTGCCAATTCAATTCGGAGGCGAATTCTGCGCATCCAAACAGGGCATAAGGGATATTTGCTAGAATTGGAAAGACGCAGGAAAAAATAACATGGCCGGATCTCAGAGGCAAGAATGGTAACATGCAATCATATGTAATTTTATAGATCATCTATATGAAACGTCTCTAACATAAAAACTGAATCATATTCACAGAAGTTCGATTTCTGTACAAACGAACACATACAAATTATACGAGGGTCTCTTTTCAAAATGCTCCTCCAGTCGAGGGAGTTGTTTGTAATTACCAAATAAATAAGGGAGTTTGACACTACCCAATTCAAGGACTGCGCTATATAAGGATCTGAGCAGATCGATCTAGTTCCATCGTCTCGGCATCATCGTTAAAACCAAGAGAAAAAGAAACAGACAATTCCTAAACCCTCCAAGCCATGGGTCTGCAGGTATATGGATCTCCCTTCCCAAATCTGTATTCTTTTTCTGAAGAAATCTCGTGTGGTTTCAGTTCAACCCACCCATTGTTTTTTTCACAGTGTGCATCTTGTTATGTTTACCCAGTACTGTGAGATTGTCGCATCCCGGTCTACGGAAGTGTCAGTTGGTGCGGCGTCCCCGAGATTTTTCTCGTGAGACGGATCCAGGCTGGGAACTGAGTGCCGCTAGGCCTTGATTTTGTTAGAGATTTGTGTATTTTACTGAGATCTGTTAGATCAACTAGACTCTTATAATTAACTAGACTTTTATTCATGTGATTGCCTCGTGGTCAGAGATCTGGACGGTAGATGGGCTCGCCAAGATGATTTGTGGGGTGCATTTGACTTTGTTCTGATGAATTCTTGATGATTTTTAGGTTCACTGTTCAAGTGTTCATGCTATTGCAGAGGAAATCGCATGCATCTGGGTTTTGATGCTGCGTTTGGATTTCTAATCCACAGTTCCCTGCTAATCATGTGGGGTCTCCTTTATTTTGCTCTGCTCGGCGAGTTTTTTTGTGGAGTTGTTTGTGTAGGGCAATTTTTAGGGACATAGATGCGGCCGAAAGTTTGTACTAGGGAATATCTAAGTGTAGATTGATTGAACAATGATCTGGAATCTACTTATGTTGCAGGAGGATTTCGAAGAGTACGCCGAGAAGGCGAAGACCTTGCCTGAGAGCACTTCCAATGAAGACAAGCTCATACTCTATGGACTCTTCAAGCAAGCCACTGTTGGGAATGTCGACACCCGTATGTATATTGGTGACGCTAAGTAGATATTTTGCTTTATCCAGTTCTTTCGTGAGCGAGAGTGTTACTCTTGATTCAGTATGTTGGATACAACAAATGCTGCAATTCAATGCCATCTAACAAGATATCCTCAAATCATCATGGAAAATTGTTTCAAACGTTTAGCAAATTAGCGACTCGAGAGATACAAAATCCTACGAAAAAGATGTTTGGGTGGAGATATTTTTTTTTGAACCTTGTAACAGTAGGGTAGAAAACCCTACTGCCTCATTTTATAAATCAGAAATTAGGGGTTACATGTTTACATGGTTGGATGCTAAGAAGCCATCCTGTTAGCTAGAAAAAAACACACTCTCAGAGCTGATCCTACGAAAAAGATGTTTGGGTGGAATTCCTCCAGCAAACAAGTGAAAGTAAAAAATGTCAAGCCTACTGTTTACTGTATTTTCTTCCTTTTTACTGCCTATTCTTGAATTGAGCCTTCAGATTTTAATATTGCATATGTAGGTTGGTCTGAAAATCCAAAATGATAGTAGATAACAAGAGTCTTTGCCTCCTAATCTCTTTTTTTTCCTTCAAAATCTGTGTGTAATATATGTCTAAACTTCATAGAATCATTACTTACAAAGTGCAGTGAAGGCCTAAACTTCGTCATATATGTTTGCTGACAAAATTTACCGCAACTGGCTGCTAATTAATGTTCATATTCACAGTGCTAGTCTCAATTTTCCATCTGAATTTAGTGGTCATTGAAATCCACATATGGACATTCTATCACCCGCATTACAGCATTTTGTTTGTTGTATTTCAGTATGATTTTCATGTTCATGATAGTGTGCACCGCAGTCGTACTTACAACTCCTTCACTAATAATCTTCTGTAGCTAAACCTGGCGTATTCAACATGAGGGACAGAGCCAAATGGTGCGCATGGGAGGCTGTTAAAGGTCCATTTACATTTCAAATCCTTCTATCCTGTCGCTACTACATCCTGTTGTCTACTCTAATACTACAAAATTTACCGCAACTGGCTGCTAAAATTCTCATGATAATTGCAGACAAGCCAAAGGAGGAAGCCATGAGCGACTACATCACCAAGGTGAAGCAGCTCCAGGAGGAGGCAGCTACCTCTTAAATTTGGCCCAACCAACTATTGTCAGCTGTACCCTATATGCTATCTCATTATGAGAACTATATCTGTTCTATCCGCGGGATGTGAACCATGTACCTCTTGATGTACTATTTGTCACAATCTACTATCTATGAAGATTCTATTAAATTATTATCTACCAAACATGTTCCTACCTGTTTACTGTGACAATTACATGGTAATGCAAACCAGTTCTAAACCATCTCCTGTTAGATCACAACTCACGAGTACTGAACTGTGCCCAGTTTTGCCTGATAACTGATACATATCAGTACACTTCTAACTTAGAAAATAAAGTACTACCTCCAGTCCGAAATAACTGTTGTGAAAAGTATACTAGGCTAGTACAAATTGCTAAGTAACTCACGACAATAATAACGGATCGGAGGGAGTAGTGGATTATGAGTACTAAATGTAGAAAGACAAGAAGTTTTAATGATCATACACATATATTAGGTTAATATCACTGACTGTTGTTATATCTGTACTAGCTAAATTCTTGCTACACATGCATCATGATGCATCATCTCATCTCTAATGCCATGAAGCGATAGCCAAGGTCTGTCCTGGAGAATACAAGCAAACTTGTTCAGAAGTATTCATAGCCTAAGACTTTGCCACCTGAGAATAGGTTGAGGCAGAGCAGGCATGCAGCCAGCAGCACACCTGGGATCCACCAGTTTCCGCCCTCCTCTGAAAACATGGCGCACAGCACCAAGCAAAGCAGCAACAGCATGTAGAACCCCAGCCCCGAACCTGTCCAGTCACCACCGTTGAAGCCGCCGCCACCGTAGTAGCTCCGGTGAGGCGGGTAGTAGTATATCCCGGCAAAGTACACCGCCAGCAGCAGCAGGAGCGCGGCAACAACGATGTTCTGGATCAAGAGCATCACCAGCACAAGCACCACCGGCACGAGGAAAACCTCCATCTGGTTGCTGAGGAGGACGATGGCGAGCAGCAGGAGCCCCGCGGCGAGGATGAAGACCATGGCATTGTCGGTCACGGTTTCCTGCACCTCGGTGACCACCTCATACCACTCCATCATGGTCTCGCTGTAGATGACCCACCCCAAGGCCAGCACCACCATGAGGGGTACCAACGGAGACGGCCCATGGCGGGCTGGCCCCCACACAGCCGAGGTACCTGGGGATCCCCAGTAGCTCATGGCAGCCTCTTCTTTCAGTTTACTCTCTATGTCGTTTCTGATCTTGCACTAATAAGTAGTAGTAGGCTGGCTGTAGAAGATGGCACTGCAGGTTTTATCAGCTTGTTCTGGTTCCAACTAATTTTAACTACCTTCCTGAGTGCTGATGTCTAGGGGCCTACTCTAATCTGGTAGATGAACAAATCCTAGAGAAATATGGCATATAGTTAGGTGGACTTGTAGGTCAGGTCATTTTCATGCATGACACACGCTTTGATGAGGCTCGGGGTTCACTGGGGGTAAATATTCTTCTATTGCCTCCATTTGGACATAAAAAGCTGCTTAAACAGCTGAAAATGATGGCTGATATCATGAACTGGACTAGGGATTACATTACATGCCTCAAGTCCACAACCACACAAAACCATAGTGGTAGTAGTTATGGACATTAGTACGATTGCCCTTATCGTAATGGTTATTTAAGAGGGTGTGACAAAGCTATCTAATCGGCTGCACCCGAAATTGCAGTGCATTCAGTTCAAAGTCAGTGAGTTTTAGGACATGACTTCATCAGCCACAACTCATCAAAAAGGGCCTTTTGGGTTTTGCCTTGTGTATGGTTCTGGGCGTATTAGTGCGTGCCACGATGAGGCATGCCTTTCCATACCAACACCACACAGAAACCCATAACAATTTTACAGAATCACCACTGTGTTGAGAGCAGGATGCCACTGCAAACATTTCTGCAAAGTGGACTAGCCTTCGGTGACAAAACAAAATTTTGACCCGAAGAATATTGGATTTGTAATTAACCTCAAACTTAACATATTGCGCTTTTACCCTTTGTTATATATCTATGTATATATATCCCTCGGAATGTTCTGTTAGATAGAGTATAGCAGCAATCGGCTGAGCTTCTTGATACACGGCCACATACAAAATTTCTGAAGAGAAGCCTATTGAAGGCCATACACAAGCAACGCCCCTATTCCAGCGATACCAATTAACAAACTGACAATCACCGTAAGAGGCGGCAGTGCACCACCGATAGCCTTCCCGGACTCGGCATCGTATTTGGCAAATCTCTTCTTTGGCGCATTGCACTGGGGGCAGCCATACTCATCAGGCTGAAAAGGATGCGAAAATAGTTACAGGTCATCATGCAAACTACAAAATGACACCTCAACTTTGTCATCTGCACATGTCAAGAAGCTGATCCTGCTAATCATATGAAGGAGGATCTTACCTGCTCTTCAAAAGGCTTAGATAGGAAGTATATGTAACCACAATCAAGGCAGATGTGTGTTGCTCTAGCCTGGAAATAGAGTGCGGCATGTTATAAACATACATATTGAGGCCTAGAAGAACTATGAAGCAGCCAGGACTCTCTTGATCTTACCTTCTGTGAATCACTCAACTTCCTGCCAAACCGAGGCGGCGCTGGCCTCTTCGGCAGGCGCTTCACATCGACAGTACCGCCACCCCTGATGTCATCATGCAATATGACAATTTGTGTAATAACGTAAGGGTCAAAGGGAAACCTACTCCATCTTCCAGGGAAATTAAAAGTATTGCCAACTCCTGATCTCTGAAAAATTAACCATGCAGACAGCTACAGGTGCACACCTGCTTACTACAAAGTAGACAGAGTCTGGCTTTGCCTGGATAGCTGTCTTGGTGAAGCCCAGCTTGTCTGCTGGCCAGAGTTCATCTCCGAAGAAGCTGCTTGTATAGATCACTTGGTCACCTGACTTGAGCCCTGCTTTTGCTGCATTCCCTCCAGACTCCACACCCTACCATGATTCAATCCCAAACCAACCGATTTTAATCCCACTTGCTAATTGCAATCCTTTAATGTTAATTTCCAGTTTATGATTCAACAATGAAACAAATGTCCCTTATTTTTGTTTTACATAGTAGATCAGGCATGAAATTGTTTTGATCAGATGTTTTCTTGAAGAAAAGTAGGCACAAGGTGGAAGCAAAGGTAGAGGAGAGGGGAGGAGGGTGGCTGGTAGTACTGACGGTGATGATGACGCCGCCGCCGGGCTTCTGGCCGAGGGCAAGGCCGAGCGGCTTGTCGACCTCCACCTCGATGTTCTTGGCCGCGCCGGCGGCCCTGGCGTTCACCTGCACCAACCTCCGGCGCGCGCCGCCGCCGCTGCGCAGCCACCGCCTGTCCCCCAGTGCCACCCCATGGAAGGCAGTCTTCTTCTGCAGTGTCACAAGAGACGAGAGCATCAGCAACAAAACCAGACCGGGGACAAAAGAATTAGTACATCATGAGCAAGACCGAAAGCAGCACTCACAGCTGATGATGTTGAGAGGATGGAAGGAGGGGGTGAGCGCTGAGCCCTGACAACAGAGCAGTGCTTGGAGGAGGAGAGCGTGGCGGCCATGGTGATGGGCTGCAGGGAGGATGGCTGGTGTTGGTGTGGAGGAAGATGATGGGTGCCATTTGGATGGACATGCTGTGGCTAAGACAAGAGTGATGTTTGTGGTCTCAAAATCAGGAGGTCCTGTGGAAACCACATGCCTACTTTTCTTCACGAAAAGTATACCCATTTTCTCATTTTGCCACTCATAATGTAGAATGAATTGCACTTGAGATTTCATAATAGAAGTGCAGTAAATTGGGGAATAAATAGATGAAGATTTGGTGCCCGAAATGAAACACAAATGTTGAAGGAGAATAGTGGAACCAGGACAATGCACGTGTCATTTGGATGATCACTAAAGCAAGCATTAACTATGGGTGGTACCCTGCTAGTGTTAGGTGCTGGAAACATGAGCCAAAGAAAATACAGAGCGCAACAAAACATAGCAGCAACTAATACAATGTTTTGCAACTCAGAGGGTACAATACTGCATTTGTTTCCCTTTCACACTCACACTACAATTGGTTATCTTTCTCCATATCACATAGCAGCAATGGGGGGAGCACGATTCCTGAATCCAACTTCCACTCTACAACCACACAAAGCTATACATCAGGTGTCTTTTGACTCCAGTGAGTATCAAAGAAGCTCAATGCTCGTTGGAGCTCTGACACGCAGAATTCCATTGCTTCAGCTGCGATACAAGTCCCAATAAATCGAATCAGAATGACAAGGATAATATTAAGAAGAAAGAACAATAGAAACAATGTCACAAGGAAAACCTTCTTGAGAGCATCTCTCCTGTCATTGAAATCCACCCCTTCCTTCAAGTGTTCGACTCGGGCCTTCATGGCATTGTTTCTTTCTTCAGTCTGCGTTATTGGTGTGAGCATAAAGCAAGTTAGAATTAACTTGAGATAATGATAAGTTCTTTGTCTGCCCTTCGTAAGGTGACCATCATGTAACACTCACAGCACCACAATCTTTGACAATAAATGGGGCTCACTTCTAGCAACTAAATACCATGATGATGGTAAATCATGTCTTTGGAACTTTGGTGTGATGAACATAAGTATTATGCAGTCCAAACTCAAAAAATATGATTCAAAACCCAGCACAGGGCATGAAGTGATGAAAGCCCATTCGATGATAAACTTGCATGTGATCACACCTATATTCTGGAAAACTGCTTTTTTACATGGATAATACCTTCGCTAGTAAACCTTTCAAATGTTCGATTTCATCCCTCTTCTCCTTTGATATCCTTTGTTTGATGTCTTCAATGCTAGTCCTGTTAATGAGTAAGCTGTCATCCCAAGTAAACTATATTGTGTGGCTTTTAGCAAACAACAATAGTTCAAGAAAATATGTGCTGAATTTCCAGAAAGAACATATTCACACATTCAATAGGATTAAAACTGACTGAGCTTTCATCCCAAGTGAACTATATGTGTAATTCCGAACAAAGGATAAATCAAGAAAGCTGTGCCAGATTTCCAGAAAGAACATATTCATTCATTTAAAATACGTTTGGTAATGGTATAAAGGAGAACCTTGACTGCAGTTGCGAATCCTAACCAGCTTACTTGTAACGAGTGACCCATTTCTTACAAAACTGATTATTTAGAACCCAAAAATTCTACAGCAAGGTCTCAAATGCAAAGAAAACAGCTCTTACTTGTCTGCAGATAATACATCCAGATTTTGTTCTTCAACAAACTGATCTACCTTGTCGAGGGCAGTAGCAACCTAAGACAATTGATAGTCATGGCATTAGACACTTAAAAAATGCTGCCACAGTCGCAATGTTTATGGAAGATGTTAAGAAACTAGAAGCTCGTTATGTTGAGTCCAAAAGTGTGCTTAGAATCTATCAACATTGTGAGGAAGTATTGCTGAAGAAATTACTTCTATTTCCTCGCAGAAGTTTTGGAACTCCTCCTGCAACATGAAGAAAAGATGTCACTTCGGTAGATTGACATTTAATAAAGTGCTAGCACATGAAGAAACAAATAAATAAAACAACGTAATCAGGTTCAGCAAACATAACATAAGAGATATTAGCTTCACAGGTCAGCTGCATATGGCCAAAAAAAAAACCTATCCAAGTCTGCTTAAAATTTAGAAAGGGCACGGAAGGCAGGTCATACAAACAAGTTTGGCAATACTAAATATTAATTAAATATTCCACTGCAATACAGTTAATATCTCATCACTATGTTTTAACCTCTGAATTGGTGTTTGAGCAGCCTAGACGTTGAATATGCCTTGTCATGCCTAAGGGACACATACAGTAGAATGAATACTTGAATAGAACACTGTGTGTGGGTAATTGGACAGCTTGCAACTAAGACAATGCCATAGAAAAATGGACAAGAAAAACTATTGGATAATTCTGTTTCTGAAGATAAGGACTGTCGCCAGCCTAATAACACCAAAAATATCAAGACATGCACAGTTTTTTCATCATATACAAGACTTGATGAGTCAAATAACCACAGCACATGAGTTAAAATCTGCTCCACAGAACCTAAAATCTTTGTATCACGCTAGAAACCAGCTTGGACACAGCAATTGTACCTCTATGTTGGCATGCAAAGACTTGATCACCTGAAAAAGGTAGAAAAGGAAAAGAGATTAAAAAAATCTATAGGAGTGACATTCACATATAAATACACAACCCAAACTTGTAATGGAATTTGACTAGCATGTAAGGCAAAGATTGACAGAGTCTTAACTGTGAACTAAGGAAAGATTAGAACACTCACGTAGATGAACGTTTGGTACAGGCGCTCCCTTTCGGCACCCGTAAACGACGGGAAAGCCTTGTTAACGTCCTATAATGCGAGAATGGCACAGAGTCAATTCATCTCATAAGCATATAAGACCGACGGAGCCCTTTCATCGCGAGGAGCCGTGAGGAGGGGGAGGAGGAGGAGGGTAGGAAGGGAACCTACCTCGCAGGAGAAGGCGGTGAGGAGGGAGCGAGCGGCGAGCTTGAACGACCTGTCGAGGTTGCTGTACCTCCCCGCCGCGGTCGCCATCGGCGGTGAGCTCCGGCGAGGTTGTCAGATCCCGGTGATGGACCCCGACGATATTTCTCCTGATTTGGAGAACCTTCGATCAATTGGGGAAAAGAAACTAGGGTTTCAGCTCATATCCTCGATAGCATTTGAAATACTAAACTGAATGCGACTGCTCTGAAGTTGGAAAAAAAAAACTATACAGGAGAGAGACGAATTCGATGAAGCCAGCAATCAGATAGTTCAACTACCGATTCAACGGAGAGGCATGCGGAGAGCTCCTCCTAAGGGCAGATGAGCAAGACAGAGGAGTAGTTACTTACCAGTGGTGCTGCTGCTTGGGGGCGGGGCGGGCACCGGAGTTAGAGTCGGCGAGGCGATACGGCGCGTGGAGACCGGAGAGGAAGTAGCCACTAGTGCATGGCTTCCGGTGCTGTAGCCCAGCGGAGAGCAGATCGGAGCGGGCTGGCGCCGGCGGAGACAGAGCCGAGGGGAAGCAGGAGTGGGGTGTTTTTTTTTTTTTTGAGTGGAAACAAGCAGAGTGGGTGGAGACTGGGGAGTGGAAGCCGGCCAACAGGCCGGCCCGGGCACGGCACGGCGCTAAACGGGTCTGGCAAGGCCCAGCACGTGGTGGCCCGTTTATTAGAGCATCTCCAACAGGGCAGCAGGCGTATTACGCCAAATCCTATATATCGCCCGCATGCGACGCTTCAGGCTCGCGTCGCCTGCGGGGTGGAACTAATGGGCCAGCCCGTTTCGGCGGCTTTTTACTTTACCTTTTTTTTCTTAGTTCTTTTTTCTGTTTTCCTGTTTCTTTCACTTATTTTTATTCCTGATTTTTTTTTCAGATTTCGAAAAATGTTTAAGATTTCAATTTCTTTTTGTTTTCTCTTTTATTTTATTTTCTAGTTTTCTTTTCTATTTTACTTTTTTCTTTCTTTTTTCGTTTCTTTTTATGTATTCTTTCTTCTTAATTTTTTATTCAGATTCAGAAAATGTTCAAATTCAAAAAATGTTCAGATTGCAAAAATGTTCAGATCTAAAAATTGTTCAAATATGAAATTTGTTCAGATTAAAAAAATGGTTAGATTCAACAAATGTTTAGATTAGAAAAATGTTCATATTCAAAAATTGTTCAGATTAAAAAAATTCAAATTAGAAATTTGTTCAGATTGGAAAAATGTTTAGATTCAAAAATTGTTCAAATTAATTTTCACCCGTTCATCGATATTTTCTGTTCATTTTTAAAATCGTTCAAAAATAGTTTACGTTCATCGATATTTTCTGTTCATTTTTTAAATCGTTCAAAAATAATTTTCGTTCACGGACTTTTTTTGTTCACTTTAAAATTCGTTCAAAAATATTTTTGTTCACCGATATTTTCTATTCACTTTTAAAATTGTTCCAAAATAGTTATTGTTCAGCGATATTTTTCTGTTCGAATTTGAAAATTGTTTTAGCGCTGAATTTTTTTCAAAATTAAAATTTATTCACTTTTAAGAAATGTTTAAATTTGAAAAAAAAATCATTTTGAACATTTTTTACAAAACTAAACAATTTTCAATAATTTGTACAAATTTTCAAAACTGAACATTTTTCCAAATCATAAATAAAGTGAAAAGAAATTAAACAAACAAAAAACAGAAAAGAAAATAAAAGAAAAGAAAACAGAAAAAAAGAAAACAGAAAAGAAAGAAAGAAAGAAAAAACAGAAAAAAGAAGCATTCGACAAATGGGCCGGCCCATTAGCGGACGTCCTTCAGGCGACGCGCGTCTACCGTCGCTTCAAAGCGATACATAGGAGCTCCCCGTACTACCGGGCTGGCTGGGAACATTGGCGAGGTCATCGCGGGTGGATATGAATGGCTCGGGAGTGGAGGCATGCGATTTCGTCCGTGTGAGGGTGTGGCTGGACGTGATAATGTGCCATAGAGCATCTATCGGGGCGTCAATAGAGCGTCCGATTAGCGCCGGATGAATTTTATTGACGCCATGCGGACAAAAGTGTATATTGGCGCCGGCGCTCTCCAGTCGCGGAGTCAATACAATTCTCCGAAACAACATTTCAAACTCAAAATAAGATACATTTCATTCAAACGGGTACATAATTCAGACGCCACCGTGGGAGAGACGCGACCTCGCGTCGACTGCTGCGCGCTCGCCGTGTAGGAGAGGTGAAACGACGGCTCTGTACGACGCCATAAGTGCCTTTGACCGGGGATGGTTGGGCGGTTCAGCGTCGTGTGCCAATGACACGGTTGGCCCACCCGACGGTTTCGTGCGCTCAGTTTCGTCCGGCATGCCCAAGCGGCTCCCTCCGCGAAGGGCGTGGGCTGGGTGTGCCGGACGAGCTATTGGGCCTCGCCGGACGAAACCGGGCTATTGGCACCGCGACTTGGCGCCATTTTTCGTCTGGCACGCCCAATAAGGCTATTGGCGGCCCTATTGGCGCCCCGACTGGAGATGCTCTTACCCGGTTAGTTTCTTTCAAGCCGAAAGGAGGAGAGCATGTGATCACGAGGGTGAAGTATGAAAAAGTCCCTCGATACTGTGTCGTGTGTGGCTTACTCGGGCATGATCAGGAGGAGTGTGGCACCGGCGAACATACACCGGGTGTAGTGGCCTTTGGCAAATGGCTTCTAGCTGATACACCATGGAACATAACTCAATCTCAGGAGTTTGCTAGTCGCAATGCAGGCAGGCAGGGACCTAACATGTCTGAGCTGGGGTGTGGCGCTGGCCGCGGTAGACAGGGTTTTGTCCATGGAGGTCATGGTGGAGGACGGGGCAATGGCTCATCTTGTCGACACCCTACCAACCGGGGGTGTCCTGATCTGCAAAGCATACAGGCCCCGGGAAGATGAGCACAGTTTGCCCGAAGGGCTGATAGCAAGAATCCTGACGATGGCACGAGAGAAGACCCTCCCGGGGCGCGGCTTGGCACCCGGGGAGGATAAGCGCATGACACAGGCCAGCCAAACCGCCAGTGGAGGCCCCACCAGACAAGACATAGTGGTCCACCTCTCCGCAGGACCTGGGCGACGCGTGGTGGGGCACGTACGGGGAGCTGGCAGCAGGCCCGCCACTTGTCCATTGCCGTTACACGGCATCGGTCAACGTGGCACGCATGCAAAGCCCCCTCAGGTTATAAAAAGACGGCCAAACGACAGATCGAGGGGACGGCGGCCAAGAGGGCAAAGGAAGAGGATAGAAAGAAAAGGAGAGGGTAAGAAAGGTGTAGCCAGGAAGTGAGAAGAAGAAAAAGAAAAAGAGAGGAGGTAGTTCTCGGGAAGGAGAGCCAACCGTGGGAGAGAGAGAGAGAGTGATATCCACTTGTACTTTGCCACCTCCACAACATCAATACCAAGATCAGACATGCAGGACGTGGGTTTCATCTCCGGGTGGCCTGAGCTGGGTAAAACTCACTGTGTCCTTTTCCGCTGGTTCTAAATCACTTCAGCATCCACATCGTCACGACACCGAGATCGGCCGAGGTGGCGCAGGAGATCCCTAGTGCCCTGTAACAGCCCTAAATTGGTACCCTAAAATATGGGCCAAATTTTCACTTTTTGTTTTGCATTGCATCATGGCATCCATTTAAATTGCTAATGGTAAATAAAGCAACATTTGAAAATTAAAGACAAAGGGAGCAAACCCTTCCTCAAATTTTCCCAAACTAAATGCATTGCCCTAAGTGGCCAAGTCAAATGCAAAGCTCAGGTTGGCAAAATACTTTATAAATGAATTTCCAAATTGATGAGGAAGTTCCAAATTTGCTTCTTATCCCCCAATTCTCAAATTCCACGTTTTGTCAAATGAGACATAAATATGAGGGCTTAAATTGGCTTAATTCAATTTATATTTTTGGAACTAAGTTAAACTTTCCAAAAATTTAGAATAAAAATATGGGGTGGTTCATTATTATAATATGAGCCTCCCTAAATATTTTCACAATTTATTGAAATGGCTAATTGCTCCAAATAACTCTATTTTGGAAATCATCAAAAATGCCCTATTTAAACTCCGAGAACAAATATGGTGCAAAACATTTTTATTTGCCTCACCAATTTTTGTGGAGCACCTAAGGGCTAATTGGAGCCTATTGGAATTTTTGCATAATTGTTAAAAATGTTTAAGGGCTTTATTTAATTGCCTAAAGCCTGCTGTTTTGCAAATCAGAAAAGAGAAAAGGAAAATGTCAAATGCCTGACAGTGGCCCCCCACTGTCAGTTCCTCTCTTCCCCCCCTCCTTCACTGTGGCGCCAGGGATGACGCTGGCGCCATGCCGACGACGCGCGCCTGCTCCCCTCGTGGTCTCTCTCCTCTGCTCGTGGATAAGGAGCCCCCCTGCTGCTGAGTACCTCCCCCCCCCTCTCCCCTCCTCTGGACCGGGCGGAACCCTAGATCGAGCCTCTGCCCGTCGCCGCCGATGTCGTAGCCGCCGTCGACTCCAGCCGTCCGAGATCAAATCGATGCCGCTGGCGGCTCCGCCTCGCCGTGCCGCTCCCCCCCGTGGGTGGAATCGAGCCGGGGTGCCGCGGATAGTCGTCCCCGTCGCCGTTTCTTCCGCCACATGCCGCCGCCCCCGATCACGCTTGCGTCGCCGTCCGGCCACCCCCGCCCTCGCCGTCCATTCCATCACACTCAGGGTGAGCATGCGCGTCTCCGGGACATGCCCGCTCCTCTCCTCCCCCCCTAGGTCGATCGCGTCTTCGTAGCCGCCGTAGTCCGCCGCTCGTCGCCGATACAACCGTCGCCTTGGCGACCAATCGGTGGCGGCGCCGTCGTAGGTTGGTTCCCGTAACACCGCGCGTCGAAAGCGTCCATCCCCACTCCAGCGCCTGCTTGCTCTCGCCCCTGGCGAGCGCGTGCGCGCCGTCGGCCGCGCGCGTGGTCACCGCGCCGGTCGTGTCCTTGACCGGGCGCGTGCGTCCTTGCTCGACCGGCCTTGCCCCCGGCCTGGGCCGACCCAAAGGCCGGCTCTCTCGGGCGGGTCCCCGGCCTACCACCCGGCTTGGGCCGGTTCTGAGGCCGGCGGCTTCGGCCACTGGCCCGGCCTATGCCCCAGTCTGGGCCGGTTTGGAGGCCGGCCCGTACAGTAATTCCTGCAAATTGAAAAAAAAAATGGAATTCTTAAATAATTCATATCTTTTGGAAAAATGCTCCAAAATTGGCAAATCAAATACCAAAGTGTTTAGAAAAACATTTCCTATCCTTTGGTAACATGAAATCGCCCTTTTGTTTAAATAAATTTACTGTTTTTTTTAATTCTAAAATGGGTTAAATAATACCGAATTTGAGAAATTCATAACTTATTAAATAATGATCCAAAAATTATGAATAAGCTATCGATGTGATCCACACTTCAAATGCTATCAACCTATGCACTTATCACATCATGATCACAAACTTTTCTTTGATGTTAATCATAATTTGATTAAATGAATTAAATTCAATTATTTATTTAATTTGCTATTTATTCATCGGTAATCCGAAAATTTCAAATAAATTACCAAATTGATCGGAATAATAAGCCCTATCCATTCATGTCATGTTCATGCATAATTGAGCCACTTCTCTAATAATTTGGTAATTTATAAAGAATATAGCCACTAAGATAAATATGGGGTTGTTTCCAAATAATTGCACTAAGTATTTGGCTCCCCATTTAATTTTGCTTTTAATCGATATAATGATATCTTTGCATTCAATTGGACATGTCATCATGTGATTGAGCATTGCACCTTGTGATCGTGTGATTTATGTGTTCTTTGTATTTCTCTTTTGGGTATCGATAGATTCCGGAGTCGAGGTTACCGATAACTACCCCGACGATCAGTACTACGCGCCCGGGCAGCAAGGCAAGAGATAACCTAACCTTCTTGGCATCTAGAATCCTATGATTTTATCAAATTATTTTATCCACCATAATATTGCATGCGGTTCAAATATCTCTTTGTGTAAGTATATAGAATCCTATGAATGCATGTCTCTTCCCCGAGCCAATCACATGTATCCCTACCTATGAAACCTAGGGCTGAAGTGTTGGCCGAGATGAAGATAGAATTGTTGTTGTATTCATATGCTTAGCTATGCTTAGACATGCTTAGAAATGCTTAGTTGAAATACTAGTTTGTCCGTTGTTGAATTCCATAATTATTGATGTTGATGGAATGACTCGGGCATGGTGGATAATTGTGATGCTTAAATTAAAATGCTAAGATGGCTTGGGTGAGTTGCCATCGGGGATGGTGCTTTGCCTCACTCTAGCCCCTAGGTGCGAGTTCTTGTCTCTAGAACCAAGATCGAGCGTGCTTCCGGAGGTGGGGGCATATGGAACCCCCTTTGACCGAATAATTTGTGAGGGCTTGTCAAGGGTCCTCTAGTTTGCTATTTCCATTTGCGCGTGTGTGGTGTTGGTGGAAAAAGGAAATGAGGATGGTGGTGTGTAGGATGTGACGGTGGGGCAGGGCGCTGGGAGCGCTGAACCTGTCCTTCCGCCACTGATGGCCCTTGAGTAAGTCTCATGCAATGTAAAGGTCTAACCGCGCCCGCTCGCCGGTCTTCCCCGGAAGAGGGCCAACTAGGTGAGCCGGACGGTACCAATGGATAAGGAGCTGGGGTTCCTGCGGAAACCTGGCGACTTCAAATAGTACACCCCTGCAGGGTAAATCTTTTCGAAAAGCCGTGTCCGCGGTTATGGACGACTTGGGAACGGATATACGAGACCATAGATAACTTTTAACCTAATTGATATGGCAGCTAGAGGTTGCATAACAAACATGAGATAGAGGTTCATTTCCTCGAGGGGAGTCGAGGGAGTGCCTTTGTGTGAGATGAGTGGTGATGGTTGCAAGTAGGTTCGCCGAGAACCGAAGATGAAAATGTTACTCTCTTACCCCCTTTATAAAATTATTCTGAGTAGACGAATGCCATGTGTCATGTTATATTTCGGTTTATTAAAATTTAGCTTTATGCAAAAGAGATACATAAACAGCTTTAGAGCCTCCGTCAGTCATTGGGTCTATACCGCCCTACTAAACTTGCGAGTACATCGTACTCAGTCTCTCTTTGCTGCCTCTATGATTTTGTATTTCAGAGGAGGACGACACCGAGCAACTAGGTGGTTTCTTCGTTGACGTCGACTACTAGTCTGGGGTTCCCAGGTGGCAGCTTGGGACCGTGGAACAAGCTGGCTTGGGTGATGTTTACTTGTAGGCCTCTTAGGCCATATATTTGCTTCTTGTTGTTAGACAACACTACCCGCTTCCGCTTGATGACTTGTTGGATCTGTGATCCTTTTGTTGTGTAATATTTGTTTTCTTCTCGTTATATGAGTTGCTAAACTTTTGTGTCGTAGAGTCATGCTTTGTGCCAGTTCTGTTCCACAAGTCTCGATCCTTGTCCTATGCATTGATGGTTGTGTCGGATTCATAGCCTCTCTGTATAATTCCGGGGTCGGGGCGTTACAAGTTGGTATCAGAGCAGGACTGCCTGTAGGAAACCCTTTCTCTTGGTCGATGTCGAGTCTAGTTCGTGAAAATTATTTTTAACCTAAAAATGAGTTGTGAAAACCCTCCTAGGATTCTTTTTACTCCTTATCCAATTCACTCTGATCTCGGTGTCATCTTACCTCTATTTGATTTTAACGGTTCTTCTGATCATCGGCAAAGTTCTAAATCTTTAGGATCTCGAGGTTTGGGTTCCTACCTTTAATTACTAGTTATCCTTACTCCCCTGCCAAATCTAAAACATGAAGAAAGGAAGTATGATGGTTCGTCAAGAAGTTCCTTGCTTTAGCCCAAGATCTTGAACCGAAGGTCCCGGATTGTGCTAGGGCTCAGGTGTAATGATTCCTGAGGGTTGTCACCCTCGTGAGCATTATGCTATTGTGAGTCCCAGTGCATGAAGCTGATCTTTAACCCAGGATCTTTTCCGTTGAGCCCTGATGTTAATTCAAACCCTACATCAGGTTGACAAAATTGAAGTTAGTCTTCAAGCTCGAGGTTGCAGCCGTATTTGGTTTCCTCGATAATGCTCTTCTTCGCTACTAGCTTTATCTAGATCGCTGTAGGGAAGCATCTGAGTCATGACGGGATTGCTCTTAGCGAGTTTTCCATCAATAATTGTGGTCCCTCCGGTAACACTTTTCCTGAAACCCGTTCGGCACTAGTTGTCGGAAGAGTGCTAACCCGGGCTTCTGCAATATCCTAAATTGTTGTTAGCCTGTTCCTTAGTCCAAATATGTTATCAGTCCCCTATCTGCGTGCAGACAATCAAGTGTATCGTGCATGGGGGTGTTCTGATGCATGTTATTCTTGTGCTTCGTCAAGGCATTCCATTCCGGGATGTCAGGAGAAACAAACTCCGGTACCCCTTCCAATTCCCGGAAAAAGGTCAAAGTTTTGTGATTTCGCGGAGGAAGAGCGTTTCTAGCTTTTGTTCCGTTCCAACCTGGAGTGTCACACTCTTTTATATCAAGAGGTCGTGCTTAGTCTCATGACGCATTTGAGGAAGTGATGTTCCTACCCTTCCTTATCCATCTACCTCCGAGCTTTTTGGGCTCGAGAGTATTGAGGATGCATATCGAGGTGGTAATCGGATATTCTTAGCAATTGATATTGTTTTGAAATCCAAAGACCTTGGTGGCACTCTTATCCTGTTTGGTACTCATATCATCGGCTCGACCTTTGTTTGGTCAAGTCGTTCCTTTTTCTCTCAATAGCTTATGGTTTTGGGCAAGAGTCGTTTTGTCTACCACCTGAAGCTATCTTCCGTTCTTTCCGCCCCATTGACGCATCAAGCTTCCTAGCTCCAAGTTATGCACCCAGGAGGATCATCGTGGGATCTAGTGGACCGTTGAAGTTAAGAGTTGTCATGTTCCTTCCTCCCTACTTCTACTCTAGAATCTCGGGACGAGATTCCTGTAAGGGGGGTAGAATTGTAACAGCCCTAAATTGGTACCCTAAAATATGGGCCAAATTTTCACTTTTTGTTTTGCATTGCATCATGGCATCCATTTAAATTGCTAATGGTAAATAAAGCAACAATTGAAAATTAAAGACAAAGTGAGCAAACCCTTCCTCAAATTTTCCCAAACTAAATGCATTGCCCTAAGTGGCCAAGTCAAATGCAAAGCTCAGGTTGGCAAAATACTTTATAAATGAATTTCCAAATTGATGAGGAAGTTCCAAATTTGCTTCTTATCCCCCAATTCTCAAATTCCACGTTTTGTCAAATGAGACATAAAGATGAGGGCTTAACTTGGCTTAATTCAATTTATATTTTTGGAACTAAGTTAAACTTTCCAAAAATTTAGAATAAAAATATGGGGTGGTTCATTATTATAATATGAGCCTCCCTAAATATTTTCACAATTTATTGAAATGGCTAATTGCTCTAAATAACTCTATTTTGGAAATCATCAAAAATGCCCTATTTAAACTCCGAGAACAAATATGGTGCAAAACATTTTTATTTGCCTCACCAATTTTTGTGGAGCACCTAAGGGCTAATTGGAGCCTATTGGAATTTTTGCATAATTGTTAAAAATGTTTAAGGGCTTTATTTAATTGCCTAAATCCTGCTGTTTTGCAAATCAGAAAAGAGAAGAGGAAAATGTCAAATGCCTGACAGTGGCCCCCCACTGTCAGTTCCTCTCTTCCCCCCCTCCTTCACTGTGGCGCCAGGGATGACGCTGGCGCCATGCCGACGACGCGCGCCTGCTCCCCTCGTGGTCTCTCTCCTCTGCTCGTGGATAAGGAGCCCCCCTGCTGCTGAGTACCTCCCCCCCTCTCCCCTCCTCTGGACCGGGCGGAACCCTAGATCGAGCCTCTGCCCGTCGCCGCCGATGTCGTAGCCGCCGTCGACTCCAGCCGTCCGAGATCAAACCGATGCCGCTGGCGGCTCCGCCTCGCCGTGCCGCTCCCCCCCCCGTGGGTGGAATCGAGCCGGGGTGCCGCGGATAGTCGCCCCCATCGCCGTTTCTTCCGCCACATGCCACCGCCCCCGATCACGCTGGCGTCGCCGTCCGGCCACCCCGCCCTCGCCGTCCATTCCATCACACTCAGGGTGAGCATGCGCGTCTCCGGGACATGCCCGCTCCTCTCCTCCCCCCCTAGGTCGATCGCGTCTTCGTAGCCGCCGTAGTCCGCCGCTCGTCGCCGATACAACCGTCGCCTTGGCGACCAATCGGTGGCGGCGCCGTCGTAGGTTGGTTCCCGTAACACCGCGCGTCGAAAGCGTCCATCCCCACTCCAGCGCCTGCTTGCTCTCGCCCCTGGCGAGCGCGTGCGCGCCGTCGGCCGCGCGCGTGGTCACCGCGCCGGTCGTGTCCTTGACCGGGCGCGTGCGTCCTTGCTCGACCGGCCTTGCCCCCGGCCTGGGCCGACCCAAAGGCCGGCTCTCTCGGGCGGGTCCCCGGCCTACCACCCGGCTTGGGCCGGTTCTGAGGCCGGCGGCTTCGGCCACTGGCCCGGCCTATGCCCCAGTCTGGGCCGGTTTGGAGTCCGGCCCGTACAGTAATTCCTGCAAATTGAAAAATAAAATGGAATTCTTAAATAATTCATATCTTTTGGAAAAATGCTCCAAAATTGGCAAATCAAATACCAAAGTGTTTAGAAAAACATTTCCTATCCTTTGGTAACATGAAATCGCCCTTTTGTTTAAATAAATTTACTGTTTTTTTTTTGAATTCTAAAATGGGTTAAATAATACCGAATTTGAGAAATTCATAACTTATTAAATAATGATCCAAAAATTATGAATAAGCTATCGATGTGATCCACACTTCAAATGCTATCAACCTATGCACTTATCACATCATGATCACAAACTTTTCTTTGATGTTAATCATAATTTGATTAAATGAATTAAATTCAATTATTTATTTAATTTGCTATTTATTCATCGGTAATCCGAAAATTTCAAATAAATTACCAAATTGATCGGAATAATAAGCCCTATCCATTCATGTCATGTTCATGCATAATTGAGCCACTTCTCTAATAATTTGGTAATTTATAAAGAATATAGCCACTAAGATAAATATGGGGTTGTTTCCAAATAATTGCACTAAGTATTTGGCTCCCCATTTAATTTTGCTTTTAATCGATATAATGATATCTTTGCATTCAATTGGACATGTCATCATGTGATTGAGCATTGCACCTTGTGATCGTGTGATTTATGTGTTCTTTGTATTTCTCTTTTGGGTATCGATAGATTCCGGAGTCGAGGTTACCGATAACTACCCCGACGATCAGTACTACGCGCCCGGGCAGCAAGGCAAGAGATAACCTAACCTTCTTGGCATCTAGCATCCTATGATTTTATCAAATTATTTTATCCACCATAATATTGCATGCGGTTCAAATATCTCTTTGTGTAAGTATATAGAATCCTATGAATGCATGTCTCTTCCCCGAGCCAATCACATGTATCCCTACCTATGAAACCTAGGGCTGAAGTGTTGGCCGAGATGAAGATAAAATTATTGTTGTATTCATATGCTTAGCTATGCTTAGACATGCTTAGAAATGCTTAGTTGAAATAATAGTTTGTCCGTTGTTGAATTCCATAATTATTGATGTTGATGGAATGACTCGGGCATGGTGGATAATTGTGATGCTTAAATTAAAATGCTAAGATGGCTTGGGTGAGTTGCCATCGGGGATGGTGCTTTGCCTCACTCTAGCCCCTAGGTGCGAGTTCTTGTCTCTAGAACCAAGATCGAGCGTGCTTCCGGAGGTGGGGGCATATGGAACCCCCTTTGACCGAATAATTTGTGAGGGGCTTGTCAAGGGTCCTCTAGTTTGCTATTTCCATTTGCGCGTGTGTGGTGTTGGTGGAAAAAGGAAATGAGGATGGTGGTGTGTAGGATGTGACGGTGGGGCAGGGCGCTGGGAGCGCTGAACCTGTCCTTCCGCCACTGATGGCCCTTGAGTAAGTCTCATGCAATGTAAAGGTCTAACCGCGCCCGCTCGCCGGTCTTCCCCGGAAGAGGGCCAACTAGGTGAGCCGGACGGTACCAATGGATAAGGAGCTGGGGTTCCTGCGGAAACCTGGCGACTTCAAATAGTACACCCCTGCAGGGTAAATCTTTTCGAAAAGCCGTGTCCGCGGTTATGGACGACTTGGGAACGGATATACGAGACCATAGATAACTTTTAACCTAATTGATATGGCAGCTAGAGGTTGCATAACAAACATGAGATAGAGGTTCATTTCCTCGAGGGGAGTCGAGGGAGTGCCTTTGTGTGAGATGAGTGGTGATGGTTGCAAGTAGGTTCGCCGAGAACCGAAGATGAAAATGTTACTCTCTTACCCCCTTTATAAAATTATTCTGAGTAGACGAATGCCATGTGTCATGTTATATTTCGGTTTATTAAAATTTAGCTTTATGCAAAAGAGATACATAAACAGCTTTAGAGCCTCCGTCAGTCATTGGGTCTATACCGCCCTACTAAACTTGCGAGTACATCGTACTCAGTCTCTCTTTGCTGCCTCTATGATTTTGTATTTCAGAGGAGGACGACACCGAGCAACTAGGTGGTTTCTTCGTTGACGTCGACTACTAGTCTGGGGTTCCCAGGTGGCAGCTTGGGACCGTGGAACAAGCTGGCTTGGGTGATGTTTACTTGTAGGCCTCTTAGGCCATATATTTGCTTCTTGTTGTTAGACAACACTACCCGCTTCCGCTTGATGACTTGTTGGATCTGTGATCCTTTTGTTGTGTAATATTTGTTTTCTTCTCGTTATATGAGTTGCTAAACTTTTGTGTCGTAGAGTCATGCTTTGTGCCAGTTCTGTTCCACAAGTCTCGATCCTTGTCCTATGCATTGATGGTTGTGTCGGATTCATAGCCTCTCTGTATAATTCCGGGGTCGGGGCGTTACATGCCCAGTGCAAACAACGACAGGGGAGCACGTTGAGCTCTCCGGTGTCCGCGTTTCGACACGCGACATCTGGCGCCAGGTAGGGGGCGCGCTCGTATCTCTGCCTTGCCATCTTCCTCAACTCTTCGACAACCGCGGCATGGAGCGCGGAGAAGGCGCGGCGGTTCCGTTGACCTCCAACTCCTCTGGGTCTTCTTCGTCTCTGTGGCTGGGAAGCAGAGCCAACCAGCCGGCGGGAGGCCAGCAAGGAGTAATCAGGGGAGCCGCACCGTCAACCTTTGATCGGTCTGGGGAGAAGAGCACTCTGTCTGTGTTGTGCACGTTGCTGCGGAGCCCCCCAGATTCGGTCGAGGATGACCCACACGCTCAATCTTGGCTAGAGGGGCTGATCTGTATGACGGATTATGCCACTCGATGCAACGGCACCGTCCTTGCTGAAGCCAGCCGCGCATCAGGGAGGTCCACCGCCCGAGCCAGCGGAATCCGGGTCAGCGACGCGTTCGGCTCTCGACCGCAACAGGCTACAGGCGGGAGCCCCAGCACCAGACGACGATACTCGGGGGATAGGAAGGTGAGCCCCATCAACCGAGTGGATCGTCGCCCAGTGGTGGAGACTACAAAGTTGTAGTATTCTCGTTTCTGCACCAAGTGACGCGATCAGTTTTAGATTTAGGGACCCAGGCTGAGAGAAACTTGGTGATGTCGATGTCGGCATGGCCAGTGGCGTAGCCACCACTGGCATAACCTTGCCAGGCGGCGCGGCCACTTCCTGGTCGTCGATGTTGTGATGCCCTCCACTCCCGTTCATGCCCCGCGAGTGCCCCTCCTCTCCCTAGACCCTCCAGCACCCACGCGTCGCCCCCTCCCACTCTCCAGCACGCCGATGCCCGCTAGCCGACGCGCCGTGCACAGCGCCGCCCTGGGTCCCCTCTGCCAGCGACCCCCGCCACCGTTCGAGCTTATCCTGAGTCGCGGATTTGCCGTCGTCAACCTTGTACGACACCAGCTTGACGACGCGCCGCCCTCTACACCATCAACACAAAGCTCGCCGGCCCCGGGACACCTCACCGCCACCTCACCGTGCCCGCCCGTGCCTATCCACAGCCCCGCTTTTCCTGTCGTCCAGCTGGTAGGGCACACGCACGGCGATGCGCCGTTGCTACACCGACGATGCGATGCCCGACGTCTCGCCGCTGCGGATGGACACCTCACCTCGCCACCGCACCATGCCCTCCATGGCAACCGACCCCTCGAGCCCCTATAAATAGAGATCCCCGGCTTCCTTCCAGCCCATCACCACCACTCTCCACCTCCCAGTACACTCCTCCCCGAGCCACACATCCTGGGAAGCCTCCCATCACCGGCATCGAGCTCGCCGTAGCCGCACGGGCTCCGGCCAAAATTCATTGCCTACAAACCCACTCCACCGAATTAAAACCACCCCTAGCCCCCCATGACGCCATGAACCCTTAGCCACCCTCGCCAAGGGAAATAGCGGCCGGCACCGCCGTGTCCGTCCTCAACCATCGCTCGGCTTCCACGGTCGACCACGTCACCGTCACCCAAACCCCCACCCCCCACCCCCCGCCGTCCGCAAGTCGTCGACCAACCACCCCACGACCTCCCCTAGCCTCCCTGCTCCCTTCCCTTTGCCGTCCGTTGCCGTAGCCGCCGGGAGCCGCCGTCGGTGAGTCCACCGGAGCTGGCGATCCCCGCCCCTGTTCTTTCTTTGAAGCGTACCGTTTCGGTTTTACATGACGGGACCCACCCGTCAGATTTTTAACATTTTCCGAACCATTTTCTTTTATTCAATTTTCTCTGTTTTGGAAAAATAGATTGTTAGGGTTAACTTTGAAAGGTCATATCTTTCTCAAAAATGATCAGAAAAATATGAATCTTTTTGCACTGGCTTTGTTTCGAAAATATCTATCCAATGCCACTGGTTCCAATTCATTTGAAGTCCATTTGCCTAATGAACCTTGGAGTGTCTTGTGGAAGGTTTTAATCTTGTTTTTGAACTTTCTTAATAGATTCAAACCCTCCATTTGAAGTGGAAGTTGGACCTGTCTCTGAAGGCAAGCCATCAGCCCCCAACCATCTGTTTCCAAGTTGTCGATGCCTTGTTTGCCGTATTTGTTACTTGCTTGAACGTTAGTTTGCATCTCACATGTCATATTGCATGCGTATTATTTCATGTGATCTATCGTTGCTATTTATTTTCTGTAATATGATAAACCCATCTCATGTGGGTTGAGTTCCGGTACCCTGACTAAATACACGTTGGGTCCTGCCCAAGTGGACTGAACCGGCTACTTTTCTGTAAAGTTGTGGCGTTGTGTTGGACGGTATCATGCACCACCCCATTCCGGCGACGATGGACTGGGGGAACTGCCGCAGTCAATGGAATGGAGGAACGGGATCGCGTGGACGGCTCCACTAACTCTTGTAGTCGACCTGTGGCTAGCGCTGGTCGGAGGTATCTCCGCCACAGTCACCCGGTTGGCGCTAACCAACTGTGCTATTTTATTTTCTTTAATCAACCTGTGGCAGGCCCCTAACCGCCCGATTGACTACACTATTTTACTTTCTTTTACTCAACCTGTGGCAGGCCCCTAACCGCCTGGTTGACTGTGCTAGTTTACTTTCTTTCGATCAACCTGTGGCAGGCACCCTCATCGCCCGGTTGAGTTTATTCACTTTTGCTGGATTATTATGTGATTATTATTGCTCATTGTTACCTGTGGACTAATGTTTGCTACTTGTTTGGTGACTAAGTATGAAATATGCTAAGTGAGTAATCACCTCCGTCGACTAGATTGAGTTATATAGTGCCACTCGCCAAACACCACCCGCACAACCATGCGTCGTTGAAATGGGCAAACTGTAACTTAGTAGCCTATCAAGCCTCTTCTGATGCTACCCACTTGGCAAGTATAGTCGGTTACTGCATAGTTGTGGTCGGGGCTAGTCTTGCGAAGGTTCCGGAGCTAGGCGTTGCTCATGAGTTGGGGACGTGCCGGATTCACTTCATCATAAGACTTAGCCCGAGTGGTAAGTCGGTAGCTACACAAGGAGTGTCTTGGTAGAGCGGACGGTTACGGGGGAATAGGTTTGTGCTGTCGCCGTGATGGGTGTAGTACTTCGGTACCGGCGGTACAAGCTTAGACCCCAACGTGTGGATAAAAGTTGCAACCTCTCGAGAGTGTCAAACCTAAAATCTAGTATTGTTCCTACCTAAGGAACGATGTCGGGTCCAGTCACACTAGAGTCAGTCCAGTCGAACATGGAGAAACAAATTCACTAAGTGGTCAGAGTTGGCTAAAGTTGAATGAGCAGAAAGGTGGACCACAGTTGGTCCAAAGCTGAGCCTCGAGTTAGACCAGAGTTGGTCAAGCTTGAGACCCTAAGTGTTGAGAATATTGTTGTGTGGAAATGAGACTCGTTCTCATAAGCCACGGTTTTCGTCACAGGTAAGTAGGTAAGTTAAGTCCAACCGTTAAGTTTGGACTTGCACTTTACCCTACCGCACTCATGCCATGCCATATAGGATCGTTGGTTACAGTTGATTGTGGATTGATGTCTTGCGAGTACATTCCATGTACTCACCTGGCTTTTCATGTGGCCAGATCCTCCTACCCCCGCCGCCGAGTACCCATTGTACGAGAACTAGACCCCGTATCCAGGCTTCGTCGCCCTGTGGAGTTAGGCCCTCTTCAGCGCACGCTTCCGCCATTCCGCTGATGCCCTCTGATGAAGCCTTGTCCGATAAATAATGTACAAACTGTTGTGTGCGCTAGGGCGCATCCATGTAATAAGACCCTTGTAATATACCATCGGTTCCTGAGACCTTAATAAAGTTGTTGGTTATGTTTTGTTATCAAGTTGTCATATATTCAGTGCTTCTGGGACTGATATATGGGGTAACCCGATCCCTCGGATTGGGGTGCCACAAGTCCCGTCACAAGCAGTCAATTCCTCCGCGTACGCCACGACACAGGAAAGGTCACCTCGACTGCCACGCCCACTGCCCGCAGACACTGGGCCTAGGAGGCTCGGAAATCAAGGAAGGGCGCCTCAGGCATGCGTCTCATCAAGACCCATCCCCTGAGCAATAAGGGAGTCAGATTCCGTCCGTCAAGATCCCGGGACCTGTACCGCATTTAAGGGCGTGACCCAACTGCTCCCAAGCAATGATCAGCTAGGCCATGCCCGGGGCTACTGTTGACACCCTGCCAATCGGGGGTGTCCTAATCTGCAAAGCATACAGGCCCCAGGAAGATGAGCACAGTTTGCCCGGAGGGCTGATAGCAAGAATCCTGACGATGGCACGAGAGAAGACCCTCTCGGGGCGCGGCTTGGCACCCAGGGAGGATGAGTGCAGGACGGAGACCTAGCTAAACCGCCAGTGGAGGCCCCACCAGAAAAGACGTAACGGTCCACCTCTCCGCAGGACCTGGGCGACGCGTGGTGGGGCACGTGGCGGGGCACTGGCAGCAGGCCCGCCACTTGTCCATCGCCGTTACACGACATCGGTCAACGTGGCATGCATGCAAAGCCCCCTCAGGTTATAAACAGACGACTAGACGATGGATCGAGGGGACGGTGGCCAAGAGGGCAAAGGAAGAGGACAAAAAGAAAAGGAGAGGGTAAGAAAGGTGTAGCCAGAAGGTGAGAGGAAGAAAAAGAAAAAGAGAGGAGGTAGTTCCCGGGAAGGAGAGCCAACCGTGGGAGAGAGGGAGAGTGATATCCACTTGTACTTTGCCACCTCCACAACATCAATACCAAGATCAGACATGCGGGGCGTAGGGTTTCATCTCCGGATGGCCTGAACCTGGGTAAAACTCGCTGTGTCCTTTTCCGCTGGTTGTAAATCACTTTAGCATCCACATCATCACGACACCGAGATCGGCCAAGGCAGTGCAGGAGATCCCAAGTGCCCACTTCCGAACAACGACAGGGGAGCACGCCAAGCTCTCCGGTGTCCGCGTTTCAACACGCGACACATCTACAACGGTGGTGGAAAACAGAAAGCGTACGTCGACTAAAGCGCGGCTGACGGCAGCGGTGGGGGCTCCGTTGATGCTAACGTGGAAGGAACCTGGGGTCATTGCTGTAGAACAAGATGGAGGGGCAAAACAAAAGCTTGATTTTTCGGATGAAGGGGTGGGGGAGAAGTACGTCACGAGGGCGGGTACTCTACCGCCACCGCCATCTGCAAGGGAGCAGAAGCGCCCCAAGAGGCAAACCACACCAAAGAAGAGTAAGACTGTGACTGGTTCAGCGGCCTCCGAGTTGGAGGGCCGCTCGTCACAATGAGTATCTGGTGTCAAAACTGTCGTGGCCTTGGTGGGGTGGCGACAGTGCAAGAGCTTTGCGACCTGGCGAGGCAACACTCTCCAATGTTGTTATGTGTTGTGGAGATTCAATTGCATATGGACAATGTGGAGAGTTTATCTAGTTCCTTAGGTTTTGAAAAGAGTTTTACAATAAGTAGTTCAGGCCGTAGCGGCGGGATTGGTTTGTTCTGGAATAATGAAATAAATGTAGAAGTATTACCCTACTCGTGGTATCATCTCGACGTGATTGTTACTGAGCAGGGGAAAGATGCATGGCGCCTGACTGTCGTTTATGGTGAGGCTCAGGTGGGTGAGAGACACAAAACTTGGGATATGCTCAAGTTTATACGCTCGGCTAATGACCTTCCATGGTTATGTATCGGTGACTTTAATGAGGTGCTTCATCGATCATAACACGAAGGAGTTGCAGAGCGGAGTTACAGCCAAATGGCTAGATTTCGTGACACAGTGGACATTTGTGGACTCTGTGATCTTGGCTACAAAGATGTGGTATGGACTGTCGGCACAGTGGAAACCAGGGTACCATGGGCCGGCCTGCCAGGGCCCACAACATTCTTCAGAAGATTTCGCTAAGGACCAGGCTCGCCAAGCCTGGCGAGCCTCGCGAGGGTTTTTCCCCTCGCGAGGGACCTCTCCTCCTCGCGAGGACTTTTCCCCTCGCGAGGGACCTCCCCTCGAGAGGGCATCTCCAAAGATCAAGTCAAAGGGCTCGGCGAGGCCTCCGGCCTCACGGGGTTTCCTTCCCCACGAAGCCAGCTCTGCCTCCGCAGCAGAGCGCACATGGGCTCTGCACCCTCCGCAGAGTCACGGGCGCGCCAGCGCGCGGTGACGGCAGCGCCGCAGTTGCCGTTCTCGTGTATAAAGCAGTCAACAATGCTGCACCAAGCAAAGGAGCTCCAAGAATTGCCACTTTGGTGATAAGGGGACCGTATGCAGCTACCCTCCAAGGGCGACGTCACCGTGGGACACATCCCACATCAGCGGCGCCAGCCCACCGTCCTGGTCAGACGGTGGCTTTTCCAGCTTTGGTGACACCGCTCCCTGCCATGGACCGCGTCCATGGACGCCCCCTTTATCGTGCACCCGTCCTCCTCCTTCTTCGCCATGTGGTAATCCTTCCCACCAACATATTTGGGGGAAGAGGCCCAAGACACCTATAAAAGGAGGGGGAGCACGTTCGGGCAAAGGGTTCGATCCTGGTTGGTCTTCAGTTAGTTCTGCAGTTGGAAATCTGAGATCTAGGGTTAGCCATTGTTAGCCACCTCAAGCTCGCCAAGCTCTCTTTGTACTAAAACCTCTCCAAGCAGTGCAATACAATCCAAGCAGGGCGTAGGGGTTTTACCTGCCCCAAGAGGGCCCTGAACCTGGGTAACATCGTGTGTTCATCTCTGCAGTGCCGTCCCACAGCGATCTCTGCGAGCACCGTCGCCGAGGCACGTTGAGGGTTGTTTGATTCCGTGTTCAGCCCCTTACTCGATACCTAGTGAGACACACCCAGTTCCTGGGACAGCTCTCCGACATTTGGCGCGCCAGGTAGGGGGCTGAGGTGCGTCTTCAACCTCGACACCGCCATGGCCGGCTCTCGCGCCGAATGTCTCGCTCGCCGGACGGCCAGCGCCGCCACCGCTCCCGCTGGCAACCCGCGCGGCCGCCCGCGCGGAAGTGCTGCTCCGGAGCGCCGCGTCGACCCCGAGCCCCGCGTCGAGCACCCAGAGGACGACGACAACGACCACGCCGAGGACGACCTCGGCGAAGAGGAGGCTTCCTCCCTGCACCCGTCGTGGGACCGTGCTGCCTCCTCACTGGGCCGCCCTGCGCCCAGCCCGGCAACTGCGCTTCTCATGGCGCAGGAGCTGCTGCAGTACCGCCCCACGCCGGAGGCTCAAGAAGCCTGGCTCAACCGCCTCTCCGAACTCGTCGGCGCCGCTCGCGACGTCACTCCTGCACCGTCTCGCTTGCTGGTTCTCTCTGCGCGCGCAGGGGACGTGGCGCACGGCGCGCCGAATGCAC
This sequence comes from Puccinellia tenuiflora, assembly GCA_012064385.1. Taxonomy (NCBI): domain Eukaryota; kingdom Viridiplantae; phylum Streptophyta; class Magnoliopsida; order Poales; family Poaceae; genus Puccinellia; species Puccinellia tenuiflora. Next base: position 447,291 of record QRDG01001345.1, read on the forward strand.
CTCCTTGTCATCCCGCGCCCGCTCCAGCTCCACCAGTTCCACCGCAACCTGCTCCAGCCGGGGCTCCTCCTCGCGACAACCGCACCGCGTCGCACGCGTCGTCGCCGCATGACTGCCAAATCGTGCAGCGAGCCCCGGAGGACGCACGCGTGAGCATCGAGCGCCAGCAGGATCGCCACAACCGCGCCGTCCAGGACGTCGCCACCGCGGGGCGCCACCTCCGCGCCACCCTCGCCAGCGGCCCGGTCACCTACGGCACGACGGCCGTGTTTACTCGCAGCCTCCGTCACGTCGTCTGGCCGGTCAAGTTCAGGCCGGATCTTCCTCCGCGCTACGACGGCAAGAACAACCCCCTGGAGTTACTGCAGCTCTACACTTTGGCCATCCAGGCCGCAGGGGGCGACGACAAAGTCATGGCGAACTGGTTCCCCATGGCCCTCAAGGACTCCGCGTCCTCATGGCTCACGAACCTCCCCGCCGAGTCCATCAACACCTGGGGGGACCTCTGCCGGTGCTTCGTCGCCAACTTCAAGGGCACGTACGAGCGTGGCCTCACGTACAACAACCTCCGCGGCGTACGCCAGAAGCCTGGCGAGACCCTCCGCAAGTACATCCAGCGCTTCAACCAGGTGCGCAACAAGATCCCCAACGCCACCGACGCGCAGGTCATTTCGGCCTTCCAGGATGGGGTCACGGATGTGCGGATGCTCGAGAAGCTTGGCATCCACGACAACATCACCACCGTCGTCAAGCTCTTCGACTTGGCGGACAAGTGCGCCAAGGCTGAGGAGGGCCGCCTGTTCGTCAAGAACGAGCCAGGGGACCCCGCCGAGGGATCCAAGAAGAAGAAGAAATCCACCGAGAAGCGCAAGACCACTACGGTCCTCGCGGCTGAGCCCGACGCCAAGCAGCCTCGCGCTGCCGCTCCAGCATTTCTCACCCCTTGTGGTGTGTTTTGCTACGTCTGCATGCCCTTCGGCCTGAAAAACGCCGGTGCCACTTTCCAGCGCCTCATGAGGATCGCCTTGGGGGCTCAAATGGGAAGGAATGCAGAGGCCTACGTCGACGACATCGTGGTCAAGACCCGCGAGAAGGACACGCTCATCAAGGACCTCGAGGAGACCTTTGCCAACCTGCGCAAGGTAAACATCAAGCTGAACCCCGCCAAGTGCGTCTTCGGAGTCCCTTCAGGCAAACTCCTCGGGTTCCTGGTGTCTCATCGTGGCATCGAAGCAAACCCCGACAAGATCAGAGCCATAGAAGAGATGCAGCCTCCTCGTCACCTCAAGGACATGCAGCGCTTAGCGGGATGTATGGCCAGCCTTGGCCGTTTCATCTCCAAGTTCGGCGAGATGGCGCTGCCGTTTTTCAAAATCATGAAGAGGTCCGGTCCTTTCAAGTGGACCCCTGAAGCGGCAAAGGCCTTCGAGGACCTGAAGAACTACCTGGCGAGCCCACCCATCATGGTTGCCCCACGCCCTCGCGAGCCTCTGAAGCTGTATCTTGCAGCCACTCCTCAGACGGCAAGCACGGTCTTGGTGGCTGAAAGGGAAGAGCCAGTCCTCGCCAAGCAAAGCTCTGCCTCGCCAAGCCCAGAACTCCTCGACAAGGAAGCAGCCTCGTCAAGCCTCCAGCCTCATGCCGAGCCTCTACTAGGTGGGGCCTCAAGAAAACCTCGACAAGGACTCCACCGAGCCTCGAGAGGAGCCAACCGCTGCCACGCCAACAACTACCCTCGTCAAGCATCCCGTGTACTTCGTCAGCATAGTGCTGCGGGACGCTCGCGAGCGCTACCCCATGCAGCAAAAGCTCCTTTTCTCGCTCCTCAGCGCCTCCAGGAAATTGCGCCACTACTTCCAGGGTCACCCCATCAAGGTGGTCACCTCATACCCCCTGGAGCAAGTCCTGTGCAACCCAAACGCAACAGATCGCGTCGCAAGCTGGGGCATCGAGCTACAACCTTTCGAGCTGGAGTTTGACACCACAAGGGTCATCAAGGGCAGGGCGCTGGCTGATTTCATGGCCGAATGGATGGACACGCGTGAAGAAGAGCCTCAAGAGGAGGAAGCTGCAGCCTCAGGAGGGACGGAGCCCAGCTACTGGACCATGCACTTCGACGGCGCCTTCGCAGCCCGGAGTGCTGGGGCTGGTGCTGTCCTCACCTCACCGACAGGCGACAAGCTCTACTACGCCGTCCAGCTGTGCTTCAAAGACAACGACAAGGTCTCCAACAACATTGCTGAATACGAAGGCCTCCTCGCCGGGCTCAGAGCTGCCATTGCCCTCGGCATCAAGCGCATCCTCATCAAGGGCGACTCTCAGCTCCTCGTCAACTTCTCCAACAAAAGCTACATGCCTAAGGACACCTACATGGTGGCCTACCTTGAAGAGGTACGCAAACTCGAGAAGCACTTCAGGGGCATGGAGCTCAAGCATATCCCACGAGGAGAAAACCAAGAAGCAGACGAACTCGCCAGGCGAGCAGCAAGAAGGGAAGCCCAGAAGCCTGGAGTGTTCGAGGAGAGACTCGCCAAGTCCTCGGTCAAGCAACCAGCAGTCAACATGAGCATCAACGAGGAGCTCCCACCAGCCCCATCAAGTGGAGCACCAAACTGCGGGCTGCCCTCAGGCGATCGCTTGCTGATGACCCTGGTACGCCAAGAGACTGGTTGGATCGACGAGATCAAGAGCTACTTGCAAAATCGAGTCCTCCCCGAAGAAGATGCAGAAGCCGAAAGGGTTGCTCGCCAGGCCAAGTCCTACTGCCTCCACGACGGAGACCTGTGCCGTAAGCGCCCCAATGGGGTTGCGTTGCGGTGCGTCCCTGCCGAGAAGGCCGCCAGCTCATCAACAACATCCACAGCGGAGAGTGCGGCCACCATTCGTCCTCACGCACCCTGGCAGGCAAGGTCTTCCGGAGTGGCTTCTACTGGCCTTCAGTGCTTGAAGATGCAGCCGCAATCGTCCAATCCTGCGACGCCTGCCAATTTCACGCCAAGCAAATCCACCAGCCCGCGCAAGGACTCCAAACTATCCCGCTCTCCTGGCCGTTCGCGGTCTGGGGACTGGACCTCCTGGGACCCTTCCCGCGAGCGCTCGGGGGCTACCACTACCTCTACGTCGCCATCGACAAATTCACCAAGTGGCCTGAGGTGGAACCCATGCGCACCATCCCGGACGGAAATTCATCAGGAGCCTGGTCTGCCGCTTTGGCGTGCCCAACCTGCATTATCACCAACAACAGCTCACAATTCATCAGCGGCGCCTTCAAGTTCTACTGCGGCAGCCTCGACGCCCAAATCTGCTACGCCTCGGTGACTCACCCACGAAGCAACGGGCAGGCTGAACGAGCCAACGCCGAGGTGCTCAAGGGCCTCAAGACGAGAAGCTTCAACCGCCTCAAGGCCAGCGGCAAACACTGGATCGATGAGCTCCCCTCGGTGCTCTGGTCCATCCGCACCACGCCAACAAAGCCAACTGGCGAGACGCCGTTCTCTCTCGTCTATGGCGCTGAAGCCGTTCTCCCCAGCGAGATCACCCACGGCTCTCCACGAGTCTTGGCCTTCAAGGAGGCTGAGCTGGACGAACTCCGCAACAACGACCTGCTGCTGCTCGAGGGGCTCCGCCGCAATGCGGCCCTGAGAGCGGCAAGGTACCAGCAAGACCTCCGTCGCTACCACAACCGCCACATCCGCCCGCGCACTCTCGAAGCAGGACACCTTGTCCTGAGGAGAATCCTCTCTAGGGCAGGCCTCCACAAGCTCTCGCCAATGTGGGAAGGACCCTACAGAGTCGTGCACATCGCCAGGCCTGGCTCCGCGCGGCTCGAGACGGAGGACGGCATCCCTGTTACCAACCCCTGGAACATCCAGCACCTGCGCAAGTTCTACCCCTGATCGTCCTCGACGAGCAATTTTTTGCATCAAGGGAGAGCCTTGCGCCATCATCCTCCACGAGGAAAAACTTCAGGCTCCCCTCTCTACTATACATTGCCGCGGGCCGTTCGAGAAGACTCCCAAGCCACCACGCCTCGGCAAGGTGACTTCTTCAAGCACCATGCCTTGGAGAGGTGGATCCCCATGCCCAGCCATGGTGGACCGCAGGCTCTCGAAGCCACCCCCGCATAGGCCCCCCCTCTCTGAGCTCTCTCTACATGCGTCGCCTCGGGCCGCGAGAGTCTCAGCCACTCCATGTGGAACCCCATGCCCAGACATGGTGGATTTTGTATTTCTGGCCACGCCAGTGTAATGAACCTCTGTTTCAGGTCACTTTGAACCTTTGCACTTCGCGCCAGCATATGTTGTTGCTTCGGTAAGCAGTTATGTTATTGCTTTTCATCCTTGCTCGTATGATCCCTCCTGTGTATCTCACGAGCGGGGGCTGAGCATGGTGCCTGTGCCTCGGGAGCATCCCAGCAGCGCATTAAACCCAAGGGATCCAAGCTCTAAACTCACGGGTCAGCTCTCATGCATGTCAACTCCCAAGGAGCTCTGAACTCATGGGCCGGCTCCCGTGCATGTCAACTCACCAAGGACCTTGGTGCCTGTTCTCCTTGCGAGACACACATGAAGGAACCTACGAGCACACATGAGTTATCTAGCTATGTATTGCTTGTGGGTATGCCTATCTGTCCAAACGCAGGAAAGCAGGTTCAAAACAAGCCTCAGGCAACCTCGAGAGGAAAACGCCTCATCAGGGAATCAGCACCCTCTCCAAGACAAAAACGCCTCGCGAAGCTAAGTCCAAACACTTGGTTAAAATTCCTTTCGCTGGTTTTTGTCCCTTGAGCCTCTTTTCTCTCTCCTATGCCTCATGGGCTGCTTGCGCGTTAAAGGGGAGCCCCGAGCATCGCGACTCGGGAGCTCTTACCTCTCGAGGCCTCACGCACCCCCCGGCCTTGTGGAGCCCTGACTCTCACATACCGAAGCAGCGGTGGTGTAGCGCTAAGAGAGGGTCCTAAGACGTAGAGCAAAAAAAAGACATGAAAGGAAAGATAAAAGCCTCCCGAGGGATATTCACCAAGCACGTTCAAATAAAGCTTAAGAAAGTCTGTACAAGGCTTTTACAAACAAAATGCTAAGATAGCGTGTGCTGCATGCACATCCAGTCGCAGGAAGGAGCTCAGGCCGTCGGGCCTCTTGAGGTGCCCACGTCGTCCGCGGCGGCATCCACCTCCTCCTCCGGGGCGTCCTCTTCGCCGTCGTCTTCGTCTTCCTCAACCTCAACTTGGTTGAATTTCCTGGCATACGCCTGGGCGGCCTTCCGCATCCTGTCGCTCACCGCGACGTGACTGCTGAGGTCGACCGGCACCGTCACGGCCTCGAGGTCAAGCGAGGGCTGGAGCCTCGCGAGGTTGGCGAAGATGCGGCAGGTGGCGAGGACGAGGAGATCGCGGCTCTCCTCCACGACGCGCTCGTCGAAGTCCTTCGCGGTCTCTTCAAGCTTTGCGAGGAACTGCTCGAAGAAGAACTCGTACCCAGCCTCGTCGTCGTTCCCCCCTGCGGCGAAGGAGGGGACCTCGGTCCCCAAACGGTCCCCAACGGCGTGCGCACGGAGCACCAGGTCTTGGAGCATGCGCTGGCGCGACATGGTTCGGCCGATCTGCGCGTTGCGCTGTGCCTCCTCCACGAGGTCCGCAACCGGCCCCACCTGCTGGTGGAGCTCGCTCAGGTCCTTCTCCAGGGCGGCGGCCTTCTCCTCCGCCCGAGCCTGGGCATCCCTGGCGCTCTTAAGGCGGGAAGCCATCTGCTTCTCCTCCTTCTCGAGCCCCTTGATGCGGTGCAGGAGCTCATTGCGCTTCGTCGTGAAGCACTCCTCCTGCTTCTTGACCTTCTCGCCATAATCCTTGGAGAGATCTTGGCGGATGAGCTTGACCTTGTCGTCGGCCTCCTCCTGCGTTTTCTTCTGCTTTGCCGCGAAATCGGCGTTGGCCTTCTCGAGGCGCTCCGCGTAGGAGGCTTCGTCCTTGGCCACCCGGCCCTCGCGAGCCCGCAGCTGCTCCTCGCGGGTGGCCTGGTCCGCCTCAAGCTGCTGGACCTGCTCCTCGCGCCGGTGCAGTTCCTCCTTGCGGGGGGAGAGCTCTCCCTCGCGCCGCGTCAGCTCCGCCTCGCGCTACGTCAGCTGCTTCTCGCGAGCGTCCAGCCTCTCGCGGAGCTCCTTCAAGCTGTCCTCGACAACTTTGGAGTCCATGATAAACTTCTGCTCGGCGGCCAAGACCTCCTGTTGCTTGGAGGCGGTTTCCGCCTCGAGCGCCTCCCGCGCGGCATCCAGCTGCTCCATGGTCTCCGCCGCCTCCCGCTTCACGCTGTCACGGGTCTCCTTGGCGAAGCGCATCGCCTCTTCGCGCGCCGCCCGGGCCGCCGCATCCTGCCGGCGGCAGCTCTCCACACTCTCGCGGAGGAGGACCCAGGCTTCGTCAAGTCTCGCCCGCTCCTCCGCCCTGGCGAGTTCCTCGTCGGCGTACTGCGCCTCCAGCTCGTCGAGCGTCCGCCGCGCCTGGCTGAAGACGGCGCTGCGGCGAACCGCGTGGCACCGCGGCTCCCGCAGCGCCAAGGTCCCCGCACCGCTGCGGGGTGCAGAGGTCTCGATTCTTGGCGAGGCGCCCGAGGCACCCTGCCTCGGGCTCACAGCCATTTCTGGTGCGGCCTGGGGGCTCGTGTGGGCGCCTCCTTCGCCGCCCGCGTCAGGAGCCCTCTGGGGGCTGGGCGCCCTCTCGCCCCCGGCTCCAGCGTGCATGGGCTCCGGAGGCGCCTCCTCCTCCTGCTCCTCAGGGGCGTTTTCCGCCCCTTCCGTGGTGGCCGCGCCTGCCGCGGCCTCGGGCACGTCAGCCCCTCTTGTGGGAGCCTCTTCCTCCCGAGGCGGCTCCACGGTGGCCTCTGGGGCCTCCGCCTCGTCTGGCCTCTCCGAGGCTCGCGCGGCCTCGGTCGCCACCTCGTCCTCCTGCAGTATGGGAGGAGTGGCAGCCCGTGCTGGCGACGGCGCCACCTCTTCAACCTCCTCCTCCGTGCGGTTCTCATCCGCGGGAGGAGTAGCCACACGCTACGGCTCGTAAGCCGCAGGCGTCGCCACGGTGGCGCCGACAGTCTCTCCAAGCTTGCGGAGCCGTCGCCTCTTTGGCGCCGCAGGGTTGCTGAGAAGAAAGACAAACAGAAAATCCGTCAAGAGGGTTTTTCGAAAGCAAAATCCTAAAGGAAAGAAGAAGGACCAGGGCTTACTCGTCGGCCATCCTCCACACCCTCTTCTTCGCCTTTGGCGGCTGGGGGCTGCTCGCTCTGGCCTCCTCTCGAGGCGCTCCTGCCTCCTCGCGAGGAACGCCCCTCGCGGCTGCGGCGTTCCTGTCGTGGACGGCCTTGGAGCGGGGCTCGCAGCGTCCTCCCTTGCTGCCGCTCTCCCCCTCCTCCTCCTCTGCGGTGCGTCGGGAGGGGGCTACGTGAAAGGCATCCTCGTTGCTGCTGGAGGAAATCACCTGGAGGTCCTCTTCAAGCGGTACGCTCCTTGGGGAGCCGGCGGAGCCTCCCGAGGGGTTAGCGCCTCTCGAGGCCTCGTCCTCGCCAGAGGGGTTAGCGCCTCTCGAGGCCTCGTCCTCGCCAGAGTCCTCAACCTCATCTGGCTCCGGTGACTCGTCCATCTGCTCCAGCTCCGCCGCCCATGGGTTGCTGCGGGGCCCGCGATGTCCCTCGGGCACGATGCCCCATTCGTCGAATCTGGGCAGGCCCCTGCGGTGCTCGCGCACGCTCTCGTCCACAAAGGTGAAGAGCGGCCGGGCATCGTCGACGGCTGGGGATGGGATGGCCGCCGTGGCAAAGAGAACCCCCATGACCTGGCTCAACACCTCCGGAGTGAAGCTGTCTGTGCACAGGCGCATCCCATCCTCCCGGCCTGTGTACGCCCACATCGGCTCTGAATGCCACTGGAGGGGGGTGATGCGGTGCCTCGTGAAGTCCTTCGCCACCATCTGGCCGGTGAGCCCGGATTCGCGGAGCCCCCATATGCACTCGTACACCGCGTCAAGCTTTGGGCCCTCGAAGCCCCCGCTCGCCCAACGCGCCCACTTCTTCGGGGGCGCCACGGGTATATCCAGGAGGTGGTTCGACGTCTTGGTGTCGACGAAGAACCACCGCTGGCGGAAGTCCTCCACTTTCTTCGTCACCTTGGTGATGGCATTCTCACCGCACCACGTGATGGGGATGTAGTTCTTGCTCCTAGCGTCGGCGATCCGGAAGGAGACGCATCCGGTCTGCTCGTTCTGCGCGGTGGACCAGAGTGCGTAGAAGCTGCGGAAGAGGTCCACAGAAGGGCGGATGCCGACGTACGTCTCGCAGAGGTAGGCGAAGATGGAGAGGATGAGGATGGAATTGGGATGGAGATGGAGGAGTTGGATTTGGTATGCCTCCAAAATCCCCATGAGGAAGCTGGAGAAAGGAGGAACGAGACCGGTGTAGAGAGTGTGAAGGAAGATGCGGTAGTACCCCGCACAGAGCTTGCTGCTGCCGGCCGGCTCCATGCTTGTGGCGCCGAGCTCGTGGGTCTTCGCGGCCGCCAGGTGGCGCACCTTTTCAATCGCCGCCGAGTGGCTGCGGGACCTCGGTAGCGCCCCCTGGGGTTCAGCGCTCTGCGGCGCCGCCGCGGACTTGCCGGCCTGCATCGTGGCCTTGCCTTTCTGGGAAGCGGTTGCTTTTTTGGGCGCCATGGTCGCAGGAGAAGGAGACCTTGGAGGTGACGAGCTCTGGGAAGAAGGAGGTGTTTGGGGGAAGTGTGCGGCGGAGTAATGGACGAAGTGATGGGCGCCATCTGCGCGCGCAGGCTTTATTGGCCAGTTACCAGGGACGTGGTGGGCCCCACCGGGTTGCCCGTTGAAGCCGAGGAGATCGTGGCCTCGGGCGCAACCGCTGCGCCCCACGTGTCACTGCCCCGGCAGGCATCGTTGGGCCCCCAACGCTTCGCCTACATCCATGGGCTTTGGCGTGCCCATCGCGGGCCCGGGGGCTACTGTCGGCACAGTGGAAACCAGGGTACCACTGGCCGGCCTGCCAGGTCCCACAACATTCTTCAGAAGATTTCGCTAAGGACCAGGCTCGCCAAGCCTGGCGAGCCTCGCGAGGGTTTTTCCCCTCGCGAGGGACCTCTCCTCCTCGCGAGGACTTTTCCCCTCGCGAGGGACCTCCCCTCGAGAGGGCATCTCCAAAGATCAAGTCAAAGGGCTCGGCAAGGCCTCCGGCCTCGCGGGGTTTCCTTCCCATGAAGCCAGCTCTGCCTCCGCGGCAGAGCGCACATGGGCTCTGCACCCTCCGCAGAGTCACGGGCGCGCCAGCGCGCGGTGACGACAGCGCCGCAGTTGCCGTTCTCGTGTATAAAGCAGTCAACAATGCTGCACCAAGCAAAGGAGCTCCAAGAATTGCCACTTTGGTGATAAGGGGACCGTCTGCAGCTACCCTCCAAGGGCAACGTCACCGTGGGACACATCCCACCTCAGCGGCGCCAGCCCACCGTCCTGGCCAGACGGTGGCTTTTCCAGCTTTGGTGACACCGCTCCCTGCCATGGACCACGTCCATGGACGCCCCCTTTATCGTGCACCCGTCCTCCTCCTTCGTCGCCATGTGGTAACCCTTCCCGCCAAGATATTTGGGGGAAGAGGTCCAAGACACCTATAAAAGGAGGGAGCACGTTCGGGCAAAGGGTTCGATCCTGGTTGGTCTTCAGTTAGTTCTGCAGTTGGAAATCTGAGATCTAGGGTTAGCCATTGTTAGCCACCTCAAGCTCGCCAAGCTCTCTTTGTACTAAAACCTCTCCAAGCAGTGCAATACAATCCAAGCAGGACGTAGGGGTTTTACCTCCCCCAAGAGGGCCCTGAACCTGGGTAACATCGTGTGTTCATCTCTGCAGTGCCGTCCCACAGCGATCTCTGCGAGCACCGTCGCCGAGGCACGTTGAGGGTTGTTTGATTCCGTGTTCAGCCCCTTACTCGATACCTAGTGAGACACACCCAGTTCCTGGGACAGCTCTCCGACATTTGGCGTGCCAGGTAGGGGGCTAAGGCGCGTCTTCAACCTCGACACCGCCATGGCCGGCTCTCGCGCCGAACGTCTCGCTCGCCGGACGGCTAGCGCCGCCACCGCTCCCGCTGGCAACCCGCGCGGCCGCCCGCGCGGAAGTGCTGCTCCGGAGCGCCGCATCGACCCTGAGCCCTGCGTCGAGCACCCAGAGGACGATGACAATGACCACGCCGAGGACGACCTCGGCGAAGAGAAGGCTTCCTCCCTGCACCCGTCGCTGGACCGTGCTGCCTCCTCACTGGGCCGCCCTGCGACCAGCCCGGCAACTGCGCTTCTCATGGCAGGAGCTGCTGCAGTACCGCCCCACGCCGGAGGCTCAAGAACCCTGGCTCAACCGCCTCTCCGAACTCGTCGGCGCCGCTCGCGTCGCCGCTCCTGCACCGTCTCGCTCGCTGGTTCTCTCTGCGCGCGCAGGGGACGTGGCGCACAGCGCGCCGCATGCACCTCCTCGTCATCCCGCGCCCGCTCTAGCTCCACCAGTTCCACCGCAACCTGCTCTAGCCGGGGCTCCTCCTCGCGACAACCGTGCCGCGTCGCACGCGTCGTCGCCGCATGACTGCCAAATCGTGCAGCGAGCCCCGGAGGACGCACGCGTGAGCATCGAGCACCAGCAGGATCGCCACAACCGCGCCGTCCAGGACGTCGCCACCGCGGGGCGCCACCTCTGCGCCACCCTCGCCAGTGGCCCGGTCACCTACGGCACGACGACCGCGTTCACTCGCAGCCTCCGTCGCGTCGTCTGGCCGGTCAAGTTCAGGCCGGATCTTCCTCCGCGCTACGACGGCAAGAACAACCCCCTGGAGTTACTGCAGCTCTACACTTTGGCCATCCAGGCCGCAGGGGGCGACGACAAAGTCATGGCGAACTGGTTCCCCATGGCCCTCAAGGACTCCGCGTCCTCATGGGTCACGAACCTCCCCGCCGAGTCCATCAACACCAAGGTAACATCTAGTGAGTCTCATGTGGACAATGGCACAACTTTATCTAAAAATGCTATATTGCCATGTGCTAGTCCTAGTAGTTCATCCACTCATAATGTTGGTACATCTTGTGATGAATTACTTTCCATTCCTTGTTGCTCTAACAATGATGCATCTACCTCCTCTAGTACTTGTGTTGTCACTAACCATGCAGAGGAAAGAAATGAGCTCAAGACCCAAGCCACTTCTATGAAGAAAGGCTTGGAAAATCATCATGAAGGGAAGAGTGCACTTGACAACATGTTGTGTGTGCAACAATCCCCAAATGACAAGAGTGGACTTGGATTCAACTCAAATAACAAGAACAAGTCCAGAGTAACAAGAAGAAGGGCCAAGAACAAGTCAAGAATTCGGCCAAGATTACTTGCTTCAAGTGCAAGATTGAAGGGCACCATGTCAGGGATTGCGCAATGAAGAAGAAGCCTCTTAGTGAGAAGCAACTAGGGAAGCATCCTCTTGTTCAATCTCATGCTCCACCACGAGTTGAACAAAGGCCACCTCCTAAAAAGACTCAAGTCAATGCTCCTCAAGTTGAGGAGCCTATTAAGAAGAAAGAGAAGAGTTGATGTTGCTACCTTTGCCATGGCAAGGGTCACTTCGCTTCTTCATGCACCATCGGTAACCTATCCAACCCCATCTTAATTGATGATGTTTATTCACTTAGAAAGGATAGAGTTGGCAATGTGTTTTCCAAATATGTGGGAACTCAAAGTGGTGTCAAGAAAAGAACCATTTGGGTTGCCAAGCCTATTGTGACTAACCTCTTAGGACCCAACTTGGTTGGGGACCAACAAGCTCAAACTTGATCAATAGGTGTTTGTGGAGGACATTGGAGACTTGGCTATCCTTGAAGAATTAAGGGATCTTCATGATTATATTTCCTCAAGCCAAGTCATTTGGATTATATTGTCATATCTCATATCCTATGTTCCTTCTTGCGGTAACTTGTATTTACATTATATATACATTGAAAGTTGCTTGCTCCCTTGCATGTGTTAGTTTTGTTCCTATCATGTGCTTGTATATGTGTGCTTCCTACTTACCTTGAGCAATCAAGATTGTGTATGTTAATTTGCGCAACATATATGTGTAAACTTTGTGTTGAGTCTTTATTGGAGCTTGTGGTGATTTCAATTGGCTCTTTTGAGAGATTAATGGACTATCCCATTTGGGGGAGTGATATGATTTGTGCACTTCACAATCCAAAAAATGTGTGTACATGAGGCACACCACATAGTATTGATATCTCAATATTATCTAGTCACTATGTGGTATGTCATATTCATGAGAAAATCGAATTCTACAATGTCCATTAATTTCTCTAGTTCGTGTTTATTTGCCTCTTGTTAAGAAGAAATTAATTATCACATTATGGGGGAGTAATAAGCTATGTGCATATTACAATCCCATAAAATGTGAAAATTTGAGGTGTTGCCACTTAGATTTGATATTGTATATTACCTTATTCCTATGTGGCATGTTAGCTCGAACAAGTTCCAATTTTCCTTTTGGTTATATTGTGGATCTTGTTTGTGTGTGTTTGCTTGGTGTGGCCTTTCTAGAATATGTATTTCCATATATTATTTGAGAAACCATTTGTTCCATATTATTCTAACCATGGCTTGACGGTTGGTTTGAATAGTTGATACTACCAACAAACCTTATTCAAAATATGGTGTTTTATTTTTTATCTCTTGCCATATGATTTATCTTGTGAGGATATTCATGGATATCTCTATCACCGGGAAAATAATTCCAAATGGTCATTGTCCTTGGAAAATCCATATTTATGTTTGTGGTAGAATATTTTTGCTTATCCCTATATTGGCATTTGCTATTATTTGCCTCATATCTTGCCAAGTATTTTCTTCTACTCTCATTGTCTTCCTTGCCTCTTGTGGATCTTTATGTCTTATTGATCTTGTTAGTGTTTTTAAATGGCATATGAAGAGTAATGATCCCTTGTGTGTGCATTTTGTATTCAAATGCAAATCCTAAAGATTATGCACGAATCTTGGGGGAGTTTTTCTTTATTATTTAGAACACTATCTTATCAATTGACATTTGATCCTTTCAATTGGCATTTAATTTCTATCCTTTATGTTTATGGAAGACAAAACTTTTATTTTTGTGCTTTGTGCTATCATGAAAAGTGTAGAGAGTATTGGTTTATTTGTTGTAACCTTGCTCTCTCTAGGGAGTTGCTTTCTCATTTCTTGACTCGTGTCTTATCTTCTTAAATGAGAAATGCCTTTTTGAGCATGTGTCCTATATTTATCTTCTATGCTCTTTGGCTTTGCTTAGGCACCATCAATTGGTATTAATTGGAATTTGATATCTCCTCCATAGATATTTGTTTCAATTGATACTTATTGTGGGAGCTTTCATACCTTATTTCTTTATTTTACTTTACTTGATTTTGGTCAAGTATTATCCTCTTCTTGGTATCCTTTCTCCTAGTTGGTATCTTATTTTCATTTGGTGTCTTATCGATCATGTGTTGTTTTGGTTCGATTCCTATTGATATCTCACTTCATGTGTTTATGTGTTTTGGAATCAATCATATGTTGATTTGATTAGTCCTCGATCATGTGTTGATTTGGATTTTGATATAATTTGGACAACCATTTCTTGTCACACCTTGGTGTGCTCTCTTCGTTTACTTGGTGTTTTTTTTCCAAATTATATCTCATTTGGTTCTAGAAGTCTTTGCATGCACGGTTACTAATTTATATTGTTATAGCATGCTTATCTTACTTGATCCAATATATAGGGTATACTCCACTGATACGTCTCAAACGTATCTATAATTTTTGAGTGATCCATGCTAGTTTTGTGATATTGTCACATGTTTTTACTGTTATTTATATCATTTTTATGCATTTGTCGGACTAACCTATTGACAAGATGCCCAGTGCCAGTTCCCTGTTTTTGCTGTCTTTTTGTTTCAGAAATTTACTTCTGGAAATATTCTCGGAATTGGACGAAAATTTACGGGGATTATTTTTACGCCAAGACGAAGACGGAGTCCGAAGGGCAGCCTGGGAGGCGACCCACAGGGCGCACGCGGGCAGCTGCCGCGGCCTGGGGGGACCCGCGGGTGGGGCCCGCCCCTGCCCTGTGGGCACCTCCTCGGCCCCCTCCGACTCCTATAAAATCACAATTAACCTAAAAACGTCGAGGCGGCAATTATTTTCCAGAAACTCGACCCCGACGCGCCGTCACCGAAAACCCTAGTTCGGGGTCCAATCTGAAGCTGATCCCGGCACTCTGCCGGAGGGGAGATCGATCCCGGAGGGCTCTTCATCGACATGCCTTCCTCCGGGATGATTTGTGAGTAGTCTCACCTTGGACTACGGGTCCATGGCAGTAGCTAGATGGTAGTCTCTCTCTCTGTGCTTCATGTCTTATGATCTTGTGAGCTGCCTAACATGATCAAGATTGATTATTGTAATGCTATGTGATGTGTTTGCTGGGATCCGATGGATTATGAAGTTATGTTCAGATTGTGCATGATTCTTATATGAGTAATTTATGTTCTTGCATGCTCTCCGATGTGCGTAGTTACTTTGGCCAAGTGATTGTGTGTATCTCCAAGAGAGGGTATTTATGCTAGATAGTGGGTTCATGCCCCCTTTTGTTCCTGGGCACGAGTGACAGAAACGTCTAAGGGCGAGGGTGTGCTGTTGCTACTAAGGGTAAAACAGCGGTGTTAATGTCTATTTTGATATTAGTATTGCTTACATCATGCACTTTACTTAATGCAATTGTCTGTTGCTTGCAACTTAATACCGTTGGGTGACAGGCTGGATAGCGATCCCACGGTGGACTATTTAGACAAAGACGCAGTTGGACTCAACGGTCTTTGTTCCTTGTCGTGATGCCTCCATAAATATTATCATGTCCTTTTTGTCATAGCTAAATTGGGTTTGTGTCATAATCTTGTCAATTGCCTAGCTGTAATTCGTTCACCCATCACATGCATATTTTATTTACTTGAGAGACTCCACTAGTGAACCCATGGCCCCCGGTCCATCTTTTTACATTGTTTTCAACCTCATTTACTTGCTTTTAATCATCATTACTCCTCTGGTCACTTTTCATATTTTATCTATTTCATCATACAATTAACCGCTTTTTGTTCTGCGAGACCGGAGAGATTGACAACCTCTCCGCCGTTGGGGGCAAAGTATTTTGGTTGAGTGTGTGCAGGTCCACGTCTGTTGAAGGTTAAGCGCCAGAGATCTTCAACATTCACCTCGTTGTTGATTTCAAAGTCCTACTGGTTCGATAAACCTCGGTTCTTTAATTGAGGGAAAACTGCTACTAGCTACAATTCCGCCTTCGCTTGGGGCACCACCCAACTTATCAATATCCACCATCAAGCAGTTTTCTGGCGCCGTTGCCGGGGACTTTGGAGCTACAGCAAGGGGAGTCTCATACTCTCAATCTCTTTACTTTGTTTTTGTCTTGCTTGCTTTATATCTCGTTTAGTTTATTTTCCTGTTTCAAAATTTTAAAACCCAAAAAATTAGTGTAGTCTTTATTTTCGTTTTGTTAGTATGCTTAGTTATTTACTTGTTCTCAATGGTTAACTTCTTTGAAACTAGATCTTATTGGCAAGGCGGATTCACAGAAGATCAACAAGAATATTATAAGGAATACCGCTTGTCTCAAAAAGGGATACACTTATGGAAAATAATAAATCAACTGAACAATTATGCTAGAGACTTGTGCTTTAAATATGACATATCTTATTGTTGTGATGAATCTTCATGCTGCTTGAATTTTGAACACCTTCCTTTCCAATGTGCTTGCAATGATAACGAAACCTTAGCATCCTATGCTAAGGGAAACTATGATTTTTATGATGTGGAACATATTGAAGAATTTATTGCGTGGAAGGGTGCTTATGAAATTTCTTCTTTGATTGAAAATGATGATGATGCTCCTTATAAATCTGAAAGTTTTGCTATACTTAATATTGCATGGATAATTACAAAGATGAAAATTGCTATATTACTGAATATCTTAAGGGTTTATCTCCCCCAGAAGAAGAGACTAATGCCGTGCAGGAGCCTATGGAAGAAGAAATTGTTGAAACTGGAAGCTCATTGGATGAAAACGAGGAGGAGAGTGACGAACAAGAGGAGGAAGAATGGAGTAGCTACCCATCTCTACCTTCTAATGAGAGTAACTCTCTAACTCATACATTATTTGATTGTCCTCCTTCCTTACAAAAGGAGAATGAATGTTATGATCCCATTGATTCATTTGAAACATCCCTTTTTGATAAAAATGATCTTGTTATATATCATAATCCGTGCTATATTGATAAATCTTATGATAATCCTTTATTTGCTACAACCAATGAGATGCATGATAATGAGGAGTTGTGTTTAGAAATTTCTTATGATAAAGCTCTTGATGATGGTCCTAGATTACTTGATGATAAAAATTATAATGCTATTGAAAGTGGGTTTAATCCCACTATTTTTGAGATGGACCGAAATTATGTGCTTGTAGATCATGAAAAGCCTGTTTTAAGTGATAATTATATTGTTGAGTTTGTTCATGATGCTACTGAAAATTATTATGAGAGAGGAAAATATGGTTGTCAGAGTTCTCATGTTACTAAAACGCCTCTCTTTATGCTAAAAGTTGTGAAGTTGCTCTTATTTTGCCTTCCTATGCTCAATACTTTGTGCTTAATTGATTTATTTTCTTACAAGATGCCTATGCATAGGAAGTGGGTTAGACTTAAAAAGTGTTTTATACTTTCTTGATGATGCTCTCCCTTGCATTTCAATACTTATTCTTATGTGAGCATCATTAAATTATTGTGCCTAGCTAAAAGGCGTTAAAGAAAATCGCTTGTTGGGAGGCAACCCATCTTTTACTTTCAGTTTGATTTTTGTTTTTCTTGAGTCATGAAGTTATTACCTCTGTAGAAACTTCATTGTATCTTTTTTTTTAGTTTTTTGTGCCAAGTTTAGCCTCTAATGCATTGAAAGTGCGAGGTATTGTGTTGCTGTCCAAAACAGATTCTGTGCGCCTGTTGCACGAAAATCCTAAAATCGCCAGAATTTTATCTTTTTCTGATAATTTTTGACAGCAAGCCTGATGCTTTTATCTATCTTTCGTTAGTTTTAAGTTTTTTGATTTGAGCTGCAGAAGTGCCTCGAAAAATTCGATCTTTACAGACTGTTCAGATTTTGACAGATTCTGCTTTTATTTTGCATTTGTCTCTTTACCATCGTCATATGTGATACTCTAGGGGTGGAGTGCCACATTGAGGCTTAGTAAACTGTAGCTAATGTCTAATAAAGTTGGTTTGCAATTTGTCATGAGTTGAACACATGTGCGTTTTAATTTATGAGCACTAACCCTCTAATCAAATTATGAGAAGTTTTGTGTGAAGGGAGTTTTTAAGTTCCAAAGGAGAGGAATATGAAGAAATCGAGGATGGATCAAAGCTCAAGCTTGGGGATGCCCCCATGGCACCCCCTCTGAATATCAAGAACTATCAAGAGTCAAAGCTTGGGGATGCCCAAGGCATCCCCTCATCTTCATCGACTATCATAAGGTCGTCTTCGTTGAACTTCGTTTTTATCACTTTACATATTATGTGCTATGCTTGGAGCGTCTTTTTACTTTCAGTTTTATTTGTTTGTTTGCTGGTCATATCTTTGTTGGATCCTAGCTTTATTTGTGTGGGAGAGAGACACGCTCCGCTTTTTCGTTTGAATACTCCTTTGCTTCGCTTATATCTTTTTGAGTATTCTTAGCTACTGTCTGTTTTCTAGTAAGCTCTCGCTTTTAGCTTTTATCTTGTTTAGAGCTGCTAGTTGTTAAGTTAAACTCTCTTGTTCTTCACTTATATTTGTTGGAGAGTTGTTTTGGTTGCTTGGTTAATGTGTTAGATCGGAAAAATGCTATGCATGTGGCAGTAGTATGAAATAGAAAAAACCTGCATAGTCTTGTAGATCACTATGTGGATAATTTGATACTCTTCAATTGTTTTGAGGCACTAAAATAACTAATGGTTAAAATGTGTTGGTTAATGGTGTTAGAGCTGATTAGTGGAGAGGTGTTATTAAAGCATGGAGCTGTACTTTTCTGAACTAAACAACCTAAGTCAACAATGCTAATGTGTCATGAATTCTACTAAGTTGAAAATAAGTCCCTAGTGGGTAGTTACTGCAACGGTCGGGGAAGCCAACGGGGCACTTGTGTCGCCGCCACGATCCCTCTCGGGGTGTCTCTAACCATTTGTGGAACATTGAAACTGCTAGTTGTTTGCAATATACGAAATGCATTGTGAGCTTTGGTTTTTGGCACTTCCACTTCCATATTTTGCTAGCCTCTTCGGTGCTGCGCAATGCCCTCTCTCACATTGAGATTGGTGCATACTTCGCGAGTACATCCAACTCCGTGGGAGAACTTCATCCTGTTCTCCTACACATAAGCCAACTATCTTCCTCAAAACAGCCACCATACCTACCTACCACGGCATTTCCATAGCCGTTCCGAGATACATTGCCATGCAACATCCATCATTACATTACATGACTTGATGTCGTTCTTCATTATCATATAGTTTGCTTGATCATTTGAGTTAGTGTGCAGCGTGGCTTGCCACATGTTCTACATTTTTTCCACACTACGCTCGATCATGCATATCTTCTTTTATACATCATGTATTAGTCTTATGAGTTATGAGTACCAAAAGTGTGATGATCATCTTGTAAAAATAGAGTGTTGCCCCTACCTGTGAGCATATTGAAAAGAGTCCAAAGTGGCCACATAAAAGAGTCCAAAAGAGACCAATGAGAGAAAATTTAAAAGAGCCACGGAGGCCACAATAAAAAAAAGAAGAGAAATATAAAAGAGAGAGGGGGCAGCACTACTATCCTTTATTCCACACTTGTGCTAGTAGCACCTACACTTCATTATAGAGAGTTTTCATGTTTTCATTTGTATAACTATGTGGGGAATTAACGTTATAGAACTTGGCTTGTATATTCCAAGGATGAGCCTCCTCAAGTGAGCTCTAGGTCTTCATGAGCAAGCAAGTTGGATGCACCCCCACTAGTTCCATTGGAGAGCTTTCATACACTTATAGCTCTATGTGCATCCGTTGCATGGCAATCACTACTCCTCATACAGTGTCAACTACGGGACTTCCTTCTGTCTTGTGGTTACCTTCTCCACTGTTTGAGCCTTTCTTTTTGACCTTCCAAACCTCCATTATTGTTCTCTTTGCCATAACATCATGGTGCCAAAGCCACTTCTTACTTGCACTAGTTGAGTAGACTTCGAAACAGTTGATTTATGAAGTAGATGGATTAGGACACCTGACTTGAGCTTGGCTATTTTCATGAATGACTAATTAGATGCTTTGAAGAATGATTGATACTTTACATTGGAGACATAATTCGCAATTCTTCTTTCTAAACCTTATGTATGGTTCCATGTCTCCAACGCACTTATTCATGAAAAGTTTCTAGCATTTGTTAGCTAGCGTTTGTTAATCATTGTTTGCTTAATGTCAACTATAGACAATTGTTTTGGATCACCTTATTCACTTCATGTGCTTTGCATTACTATCTTGATCAAGATTGTGTTGGTAGCATGTCTCATCAAAAATTATTTGTTATCACTTACCTACTCGAGGACGAGTAGGAGTTAAGCTTGGGGATGCTGATACGTCTCAAACGTATCTATAATTTTTGAGTGATCCATGCTAGTTTTGTGATATTGTCACATGTTTTTACTGTTATTTATATCATTTTTATGCATTTTGTCGGACTAACCTATTGACAAGATGCCCAGTGCCAGTTCCCTGTTTTTGCTGTCTTTTTGTTTCAGAAATTTACTTCTGGAAATATTCTCGGAATTGGACGAAAATTTACGGGATTATTTTTACGCCAAGACGAAGACGGAGTCCGAAGGGCAGCCTCGGAGGCGACCCACAGGGCACACGCGGGTGCCAGCCGCGGCCTGGGGGGACCCGCGGGTGGGGCCCGCCCCTGCCCTGTGGGCACCTCCTCGGCCCCCTCCGACTCCTATAAAATCACAATTAACCTAAAAACGTCGAGGCGGCGATTATTTTCCAGAAACTCGACCCCGACGCGCCGTCACCGAAAACCCTAGTTCGGGGTCCAATCTGAAGCTGATCCCGGCACTCTGCCGGAGGGGAGATCGATCCCGGAGGGCTCTTCATCGACATGCCTTCCTCCGGGATGATTTGTGAGTAGTCTCACCTTGGACTACGGGTCCATGGCAGTAGCTAGATGGTAGTCTCTCTCTCTTGTGCTTCATGTCTTATGATCTTGTGAGCTGCCTAACATGATCAAGATCGATTATTGTAATGCTATGTGATGTGTTTGCTGGGATCCGATGGATTATGAAGTTATGTTCAGATTGTGCATGATTCTTATATGAGTAATTTATGTTCTTGCATGCTCTCCGATGTGCGTAGTTACTTTGGCCAAGTGATTGTGTGTATCTCCAAGAGAGGGTATTTATGCTAGATAGTGGGTTCATGCCCCCTTTTGTTCCTGGGCACGAGTGACAGAAACGTCTAAGGGCGAGGGTGTGCTGTTGCTACTAAGGGTAAAACAGCGGTGTTAATGTCTATTTTGATATTAGTATTGCTTACATCATGCACTTTACTTAATGCAATTGTCTGTTGCTTGCAACTTAATACCGTTGGGTGACAGGCTGGATAGCGATCCCACGGTGGACTATTTAGACAAAGACGCAGTTGGACTCAACGGTCTTTGTTCCTTGTCGTGATGCCTCCATAAATATTATCATGTCCTTTTTGTCATAGCTAAATTGGGTTTGTGTCATAATCTTGTCAATTGCCTAGCTGTAATTCGTTCACCCATCACATGCATATTTTATTTACTTGAGAGACTCCACTAGTGAACCCATGGCCCCCGGTCCATCTTTTTACATTGTTTTCAACCTCATTTACTTGCTTTTAATCATCATTACTCCTCTGGTCACTTTTCATATTTTATCTATTTCATCATACAATTAACCGCTTTGTGTTCTGCGAGACCGGAGAGATTGACAACCTCTCCGCCGTTGGGGGCAAAGTATTTTGGTTGAGTGTGTGCAGGTCCACGTCTGTTGAAGGTTAAGCGCCAGAGATCTTCAACATTCACCTCGTTGTTGATTTCAAAGTCCTACTGGTTCGATAAACCTCGGTTCTTTAATTGAGGGAAAACTGCTACTAGCTACAATTCCGCCTTCGCTTGGGGCACCACCCAACTTATCAATATCCACCATCATCCACGAATCCTAAATCGGCCAATGGCATGAAATTCAATTTCATATCTATATGCACATATTTATGTGGAGTGTGTCCTATGTATTGTAGTTTATCTAACTACTATGGGAACCCAATGAGTTTGGGAACCATGTTGTACTTGAATTGTGCTTTAGGTACAATGATATGCATTGGATGCTTGCCTCATTCATAAGGAAGGTGTTCTCACCATGTGATTATTGGAGCCAAGCTTTGTCGTGTCTTGGATCACGGACACCGGGAGTAAAGGATACCCCCTTTTAGGTTCGGCATGGGGCGCGAAGGAGGCGGGGAGACGCCTACTTCCGGGAGAACCTCGTCGAGACCTTCGATCTACGTACTAGCAAGCAACACAGGGACACAGAGAGTTTACCCAGGTTCAGGCCGCCCGGAGGCTAAAACCTACTCCTGCATGTCTGGATTGAGTGGTTTATCATGGTGCAGCTTACAGAGGTGGATGCGGGTGAGAACCCGGGAGGTGTTGGCTAGGGTTGAAGACGAGCAGATCCTGTCCCGAGGAGATCACCTCTCGCTTATGCTACTCTCGTCTGGTGCGCTACCTAGCTAGCCTCTGACTCTCCAGAATCCCGTCCCTCCCTCAGGTGCCTCGGTCCTCCTTTTATAGGCTAAAGGGATCCCACAAGGGCACCTTTGGGGACGGAGGGGTTTTAGGCGGGAAAACCCCTCCGGGTTCTACTTATGGGGCGACGTGGCCTCTTCTCGTCCAAGTATTCTTCGGAGGGGGTTAGGTGCGGTCGTCTACCTTTACCGACCGTGTCCCCCCCGCGGTGCCTCCATCTTCTGGCGCCCAAGTCTTTTAGGAGCTTCTAGACGGAGCTGGCAAGCTTATCCTCTTCGCTTGTATGGAGGCTAGAACCCGGTGGTGAGCCTGGCCTCTTGCCGGGCATCCGGGTCCCCGGGACCTCCGCTTCGTCTGCCGGGTTGGGGGGCGACCCCGGAAGGTTCCCCAGCCCTTAGTCGTGGTTGTCGATGCCGTCCTTTCCTGTTGATGTGGGCAGATGGGGGGGCGCATCTGCCAGTCTTGATCCCTTGCCTTGTTCGCCTTCTTGGTGGGCCCACTGGGGGTGGAACCACTTGACCGCATCAGGGAACCCCGTGTTCCACTGTTGCGACAGTAGCCCCCGGGCAGTTCCGGTGGCCACGTCCTTCTGCTGCCGGGGCTAGACCAAAAAAGTCAAAGTGGGTCCTCGNCAATGCCCTCTCTCGCACTGAGATTGGTGCATACTTTGCCAGTACATCCAACCCCGTGGGAGAACTTCCTCGTTCTCCTCCACATAAGCCAATTATCTTCCTCAAAACAGCCACCGTACCTACCTACCACAGCATTTCCATAGCCGTTCCGAGATACATTGCCATGCAACATCCATCATTATACATTGACTTGATGGCATTCTTCATTTTTATATAGTTTTTCTTGAACAATGAGTTAGTGTGATGCGTGGCTTGCCACATGTTCTACATTTTTTCCACACTACGCTCGGTCATGCATGCTTTCTTTATACCTCATGTATTAGTCTGTTGAGTTATGAGTACCAAAAGTGTGATGATCCATTTGTAATATAGAGTGTTGCTCCTACGGTGAGGTAAAAATAAAAAGAGAAAAATAAAAAAGAAAAATAAAAAGAAAAATAGAAGAGAAAAAAATAAAAGAGGCCAAATGAGAGAACATTTAAAAGAGCCATGGAGGCCACCAAAATACAAAAAAAATAGAAAAAGAGAGAGGGAGCAACACTACTATCCTTTTTACCACACTTGTGCTATGTTAGCACCTACACTTCATTTTAGATAGTTCTCATATTGTTTTAGTAGTATAACTATGTGGGGAATTTTAACGTTATAGAACTTGGCTTGCATATTCCAAGGATGAGCCTCCTCAAGTGAGCTCTAGGTATTCATGAGCAAGCAAGTTGGATGCACCCCCCACTAGTTCCATTGGAGAGCTTTCATACACTTATAGCTCCTTGTGCATCCATTGCATGGCAATCACTACTCCTTATTCAGTGTCTACTATGAGACTTCCGCTTGTCTTGTGGTTACCATTTTCACTATTTGTCCCTACCGCCGACGCACGGGGCTGCTCCGGCGGTGATCACGCCGGTGGTATCGAACTTAGTGCCGGCACGCAGCCCACTGCGCCAGGGGTAAGTATCTTAGTGCCGGCGCGTCAGGACATGCGCAGGCGGTACAGTTAGCCCCGGCGCACCTACTACACGCGCCGGTGGTACTGCATCCTTGTGCGCCGGTGCTATAATTTTCAGGTAAAAAAAAGCAGCTATACAGTTAATTATACAATTACAGTTTATACAGTTACAGAAATGAAATACGTAGACAAATACAGAAATACATAGAAAAATGGAAGTAGAGATAAAGTTATACACAACCGAAGTAGACACACCCGAAGTAGCTAATTAAGATAGATAGTTTCATTACAAAGTTATCACACACAAATACACACTGTCTCGACCAAGTTATAGCTCGCAAGCTAGCTAAGACATCGATCTATACTAGGAATAGATAGAACAGACACGCGGACACGATGAGCATCATCATGACGAAGCTGGTCTTCATCCGCTTCCTCCTCTCTCCCGCTAGATAGCTCGCATATCTAGCTTCTGCCTCCGCCATAGTGTTGTACCCTTTGTAGCTGTTGCTGCTGAACCCGTGCACCTGTCTCCGACATGCTTCCCAATCGCCGTAGACTCCGGGAACATGTCCCCGGTACACGACATACCACGTCATCTACATGGACAAGACAAAATATACATCAGTAGCAAATTCATAGATAACATATATGCAACATATAAATTATGCAACAAAAAGCAAAAAGTTTTAGGACTATAACGTTCACAAGTTAGATGCAAGTTAATCGTTGAAAAAGGAAAACAGTTCACGTGCATGTTATAGCGCAAAAGTGAGAAGTTAACTTTTACAGGACGCGGGTTTGAGAAATAATATTCTTACTCAAGGTTTCGGCGGGAAGGGACGGATCCCCTC
This sequence comes from Puccinellia tenuiflora, assembly GCA_012064385.1. Classification (NCBI taxonomy): domain Eukaryota; kingdom Viridiplantae; phylum Streptophyta; class Magnoliopsida; order Poales; family Poaceae; genus Puccinellia; species Puccinellia tenuiflora. Next base: position 471,660 of record QRDG01001345.1, read on the forward strand.
TAGCGTGTTGAATGGCCTCTCGTCACGTATAATCAGTAAGCGGGTTTCTATCTCGTCGTTGCTTGGTCGTGTGTGGTCGTAGAAGAACAAGCCACCCGTTGTGCAGACATCCTTCTTGTTTATTGTGCAGATCATCCGCTGGATGTGACGGAACTCAACTCTCACAAGAAGAAAAGTTACCTTCCGCCACGAATCAACATCTTCCGTGTGGTAGTTGGTGACCATCTAACACGTTTTTAGGCGATTTTGGTGCTTTCGTGGTCGATGCGCTCCAATCCACCACGAAATGCCCAAATCGTGGTCTATGATCAGCCAGCTGCTCCGCCGGAGCCATCTACCATGATCGACACGAGTTTTCGATGGTAGAAACTCGTGTTTTCGATTCCGCGTGCGACTTTACTCTCATCTGAAGCGTTTTCGGTTGCTCCGTTACCTGAAGGCTGGGCGATGAAGGATGGGTCCACCATGTCAGTGACTCAAAGGACTGTGTGATCTCCTGACTTTTTTTTCTTTCGGTTTCTCCGTTATCTCAAGGCTGGACGATGAAGGACGGGCCCACCGTGTCAGCGACTCAAAGGACTGTGGGATCTCCTGACTTTTATTTCTTTCGGTTTCTCCGTTACCTCAAGGCTGGGCGATGAAGGATGGGTCCACCATGTCAGTGACTCAAAAGACTATGGGATCTCTTGACTTTTATTTCTTTCGGTTGTTCCGTTACATGAAGGCTGGGCGATGAAGGACAGCTCCACCATGTCAGCGACTCAAAGGATTGTGGGATCTCGTGATCGATTCTAACCAATTCTTTTTCTTCGGTTGCTCCATTACCTAAAGGATAGGCGATGCGGTTCAAACCGGTCGGGTCCACCATGTCAGTGACTCAAAGGATTGTGTGATCTCCTAACTTTTTTTCTTTCGGTTGCTCCGTTGCCTCAAGGCTAGGCGATGAAGGACAAGTCCACCGTGTCAGTGACTCAAAGGATTGTGGCATCCTGTGATCGATTGTAACTGATTCTTTTTCTTCGGTTGCTCCGTTACCTGAAGGATAGGCGATGTAGTTCAAACCGGTCAGGTCCACCATGTCGGTGACTCAATGGATTGTGTGATCACCTGACTTTTTTTTTCTTTCGGTTGCTCCGTTGCCTCAAGGCTGGGCGATGAAGGATGGTTCCACCGTGTCTGTGACTAAAAGGATTGTGGGATCTCGTGATCGATTCTAACTGACTTTTTTCGGCTGCTCCGTTACCTGAAGAATAGGCGATGCAGTTCAAACCGGTCGGGTCCACCATGTCGATGACTCAAAGGGGATTGTGTGATGCTCGTGACATTTTTTTTTCGATTGCTCCATTATGTGAAGGTTGTGCGATGCAGGTCGGTCCACCATATCGGTCCGTGTGGTCTTGTGATCAATTCTTTGGTAACTTTTTTTCTTCGGTTGCTCTGTTACATGAATTATAGCTGACGTTTTATTTTTCGGTTGCTCACGTTACTTGGTGATACCCACAAGTATAGGGGATCGTTAAAATCTTCGATGTGTAAGTATTAGTATCGATCCCATGAGGAGTAGAAGTTATAAGTATTTATCCTCTCAAATAAGAGTGTCGCTTCTCTTATTATCTATGCACTAGACAAACTAAAATGATTAAATGATGCAAGTGTTTTTTGGGTTTTTGGTGTAGAGTTTGCAATAAAGTAAAAAGATGAAAATAAAATATGACAAGTGAAAGCTCTCAAAGAGAGAAAGCCCAATCCTCTATGCAGCAAGAGGACAAGCTTGAGTGGTGTGTTTCTTATAGGTGGAAAACGTTCCCAAGGGCTACATGGATTTCATGGCATAAATATTTCTAGAACAACAAGGTAAACATTTTGTCAAGTTTTAATCTTCTTTGGACGGAGCCATAATTAGGTGTAGCTAAATAAATATACTAAACCCCTTATGATGGATCTCATGGCCAAGTAAATGACTGCACAAGAGTTATTAAGACATAGAATCCCACCATAGCCTTAAACTCTAAGGTTCCCGATATAAATCCCCTCCTAATGTAACTTCATGTATTAGACCAAGGTTTACGTGTCCTCCTAGGTCCTACCCATTCCATCACATTAGTGTGATAGCACCTTCATGCATTACTCAATATATGGTGCACTTCATACATTGTACATCAAGAGAATCATAAAAGATAAAACTTGACCAAATACTCAACACAAGTTAAGTGAAAATTATTGCCAATCCATCCTATGCCCCCAGGAACATGAGAGAACTACTCACAACGCGAAGACATGATATGATTCAATGGTATAAGTGATACTACACAATCTAAAAATATAATCTCCCCACAAAACAATGACAAGTAGCAATTCACAAACATGTAGAATAGTACTTAGACAATAGCTAGGGTTCGAACTATCTCAAACTACGAGGGGGATGAAGTGGATCACGAAGATGGTGATGGAGATGGTGCTGGTCTTGATGGTGGTGTTGATGGAGACTCCGGAGGGGGATGGAGGAGCCTTCCGGAGGTGATTCCGACGGCGTTTCCCCCCTCCGATCTTCTCCGGCGGTAGCCTACTGTCTCCTGTTTCGTGTTTTTTTGTTTCTCCGCCGCCCCCTCGCGAAGGCCGTCGAGGGACTATTTTTATAGTCGGTTTTAGGTCAAGACAAAGCCACGGAGATGAAAACGGACGGCATCAGAGCCACGAGGCCCAAGATGGGGGGTCCCACGCGGCCAAGGAATCTGGCTGCGTGGGCCCACCTCTTTTGGCCCTCGGGTCTCCGTTTGTTCGCTTCCTTCGCTCCTACGCTTCGTTCCTTCCAAAAAATGATCCCCGCAAAATATTAGGTCATTTGGACGTCGTTTGGGTCCCTGAAACATCAAAATATAGAAAATAGGGTTTTCTGCCAGTGCAGGGTTAATTCCAGAAAAATAGGAAAACTGTGAAATCTTCCCAAAATCCTTATAAAACAATGATATAACCCTTATATGGTGCAAATATGATTGAAATATGAGTATTATAATGCAAAGTACATGTATGCATTTTACATCCATCACTTGGCTGTCAGCATCTCTATACCAAAAACGTGTCCTGGCTAGCTAAGGTTGCCTCTTAAAAATATTACTGAATCGAACATCGAACACAAGACCAACCAACAGTTGGTTCAACTGTGCTGTGCCACTGCGCTGGGACATCTGGCTATGCCAAATACAAATAATAAACTTATCAAAGAATGTGTAGGCAACATAGTAAGGAACTGTTGCCAAATTGGACGTCCCTTACAAGATTTTACTTATCAGAAAATACGTGCCTTACAAGAATTTGCCAGTTTCAGACAGCTCGGGTGAGCCCTACTTTTTTCTTATAAACTGATGAACGGTAAACGTTGTATTATTTTAAGAGGCTTCGATACAAACAAATATCCCCAAATTAGCGCAAAGAGGTGCAGTTCGGTGCAATGAAATTTTGGAGCTGATGCTTTTTTTCGCACAGAAGAATGATAAGTATTGATATTGGCATTTGCGGTCCTGAGTTCAATCTGCAAGCTCGTTCTCCAGCGCCCACATCCAAAAGACCAAAAATACAAGTAAAATGAACAAAAATAATTAACCACATGCAAACAAACAAATTAAGCACATTTAGTTCACACAGGAGAACCTGTAGCACATCACAGCATGTACCAAGATAATTAAATGAAAATTGTCTCTGAGCACAAATCAGTTCTCTACTAGCAAGCACATGTAGCTTGACCACATCAGAGCACATACGACTGGCTCATTTCACGTATAATAGAGCAGATTCGGTGCCAAATAGTTACCTGAAATTATATATGCAGATTCAGACCCCCTGCCTGCCCCCTTCAGCCATAGAAGCTGTGGCCGCTATCACGAAATGTAGCGGGCCCTGTGCCGTCGACCCTTCCAAGATACGCAGGGAAGATGTCAGCCAAATAATCTATGGTTTTATAAGACTTGCAGTCCAGCACCTGTTGAACATGCACGAGCACGCGATGCTTGAACATAGGCAGTGCCGGCCGCGCTGGCGGCTGCAGCTCGTCATTGGCCACCATCGATTCCAGCGCCGGCAACTCAACAGAGAGGACCTTTGGCACGTCCGAAGGTTCCTTCAACCAAGCAATCACCAACAGACACCAGCTGTCTTTCGGAGGAAACATCTTTACCAGCTGACCGTCGAAGGCATTAGGCAGCTTCTTCACGGTGTCGCGGTCCCAAGTCCGTCGTGGCAGGGCATCGAAGCTTAGCTTCATTAAAAACAATAACTCGGAGGTCTCTGAGGCACCCCAACCTGGGTGCCTGATACGTCCATAACGTATCTATAATTTTTGATTATTTCATGCTACTTTTATGCTTTTAACACTTCTTTTTAAATTAAATTTATGATTTATTTGGACTAACCTACTAATAGTTGCAAAAGTGCATAATGTTCTTGTTTTATATTTTGATGTGTAGGAATTATCTAAAATAGAAAAAGAAACCTTGTTGGAGTCGAATTGGCCCTTTTCTGAAATCTGTCTGAAAACTCTTTTTGAAAATTGTCACGTACCGGGTAGAAGATGACGTCAAATAGAAAAAGCTTAGTCGTGAAAGTTGTAGGGAATTTCCTCCTAATGAATCTGGACATAACATTCTGCCCAATCCGAGTCCAAACGGCCAAGATAAGCCCGATCTACTGAAACCCTAAATGGGATGACGAAAATCTGAGAAGGTATATAAGGGGAAGAAACCTAGGCCGTGAAGGACACCCAAGAGGCCAAGACCCACGAATTCCAGCCACCAAAGCCACGTTTTGCCTCCCCCATGGATCCCATCTCCATGGGGGAGGGCTCCCTAAAGCCATGAAGGAAGAGGGCGCCACCGCCGGCCGCCGGCGCCGCCCTGCACTCCTTGCTACCCCTTCTTCATCTTCACCGCCATCTCCATCGCCATCTCATGTAGCTACAGTGGTTCATCCTCCCACACACCTTTGTACCATCTATGTAAACATGGTGTTTGATGCTATAAATCATTATCCTTTGATCTATGTCATGTTTGTGTAGTTTCCTTTATCCTATGGTTGAATAGTTGAATATCTTTGGTTTATTCGAGTTCTATGTTGATATGGTACAGTCCTTTGGTGCCATTATATTTATGCGCACATGGATCATCATCATAGGGTTTGTAGTATGTGTAAGAAGAAGGGGGAAGTTCTGCCGGATTGACAGAACCTAAGAACTCGAGCTGAATCTTACATGTATGGGATAAAGAGGACTTTAAACTTAATGGTGTGGTTGGGAAAACCTTAATGAATTGTTAGTATTTGCGGAAGCTTGCTAATGTTCCAATCATATATATAGTATGTGTAATCACAAGTAGTTGAGTACATGTATATTTGCCTCTCCCGCATAGAAAACTGCATCGAAGACGATGGACTAAGTAACTTCACTAATTAATCTTGGACAATTCCATCAAACTTTTCACCACTTTTTCCACACTCATGCTACTGTTACTTTATGTTACCTTATTGCTGCAGCAACTAACTTTACTTTCTTGTTCTATATTATATTGCAAACTATCGTTTCACACCCGTATTGTTCCTCTAGTTTTATTTCCTAGATAGGGTAAACGTCTAGTGTGCGTAGAGTTGTGTCAATGGTTGATAGAACTTGAGAGAATACTTATCCTACCTTTTGCTGCACGTTGGGTTCGTCACTCTTATTTATCAAAAAGGATACACACGATCCTCTACACTTGTGGGTTATCAGTGCCATAGGGCGAAGCTAACCGGCACGCCCTGGCAGATCACAGGCGAACCCTTGAACACACCAGTGCATTCAGATGCGCTCTGGAATGTCACCATAAAATCTGTCGGGGGCGCGCAGACTTCAACGAGGATGTCATGGCACCGGATGCCGTGGTTAGCATCCAGAGCATTTAGAAGGTCCTCCGGCAAGACCGGAGGCCGGAGCCCTTCCATGGTTGTCATGAGGACTTTACCGCGATACTTGTCGTCCCGCGCCGACATGATGGGGTTGAAGGACACCACGCAGTGCCCGAAAGTAGGACGGAGCTTCGGATGGCCAGGGCTGAGTGGTATTGAGCCGTCGGCGGGAGACGACATGGCCGTGCTAGCAGCGCTTGGGGATTGTATGGGTTGGGGGGAGGGGGGATCGACTGTTAGATTTGGATATTTTGATTGGGAGGGAGGGAGAGGATAGAAGAAACATTTTTTCAATTTTCACGGTCGTGCCCAACCAAATTGAACCCGCGCCAACCTAAAGATAGGGCCTGCAGCATGCCAGTCTTGACGAGACGCGTTAGTAGGCCGGCACGTTATCTTATGTTTCTAGCCCAATATATTGCTCATACTTCAACGGACTGGGCTTCTGTGGAACTTTGGACAGCCTTGATGGCACGTCCAGCAGGATACCAATCGATCAAAAAACAAAAATTTCGTATGTGGGCTGGTGATGTACTTTGTTACTTTTGGACTTTTGATATATATGGTTGTTTGATATTATGGGTGTCAAGCTAAAAAAATCTTTGCTTGGGCAAAGTCTGCAACTTTTGTTAATTTTTCGCTTTACTTTTGTTGTAGATGTTTGTAATAACTGGCCGGTTTTTTTACATGAATCAAAACTGCAGATGTTCTATGTGTTCCGTGGAACACATAAAATGATCATTGCTTATTCTCAGTGGCTGATCGCCTGATCCTACTGTTAGGGGATGCAGGAGAAAGCCAGTAGCTCTCCGCCCGCCACCGTTGCTCTGGCCGATTCCTGGCTAGAGCTAAAGAACTTGACCAGTGCCAACCTGAAGCTATGCTTCACTGAATGTTTTGCTGATGAGTACACAGTGCATAGAAAATCGTTATAGACACGACTTGAGCAGAACTCGCTTAGGCTGATAGATGGTGGACAATTAGTGAGAGTTGAGCCAAAATGAAGACTAGCTATGCTACAGAAGGTGCCTATATACAGTCTGTACAAATAACTATGGTCTAACATGACGCAAAAACATAAACAAAGATACATGGATTACAACTTCGACGGCAATAGATAGTACTGACATGATTGCATCTATAGTGACACTAGGCTTAAACCGCATCGCTGCCTGCCGGATCACTCCTGAGCATCCTGATATTACCAAGGCTAGGCTTAAACCACATTGCTGCCTGTCGGACACTATCCCAACCATCTGTCGGAAGCTTGATGGCTCCCACAGGCTCTCCTACCTATGGCTGCACATTACAGAGCAAAATGTAAGGATATTGTGTTCCGTGAAACTGACGGTACGATGTGTACACACAGTTTTTTCTGATGAATGGAGTCAATGTGTTATCAGGAGTCGGACAACCGCGTATCGTCAGGTTGTCAATGATCGGATAATTGAGTCCGAGGAACAAAGAATGGTCGCCGAGGCTGCCAACTTGCCTCCAAACTAACAAGCCTGCAGGTCCGTCAAAGCTGGGATCCTGCTCAAACACATAGACGGCAGAGACAGGACACTCACATAGATTAAGCCCATTTTTCTCTTACATAATTTTAGGATGGTTTTTGCCAGTGCCAACCGTCGTGCCGATGAACATCAAGCGTTCGTAGTCAGCTGACCGAGCGAGGAACCACGTAGCTACCCGCTTTTTCAATGGGGGTGGTTGGATTTTGAACGGTAGGCCCCGGTTTGCTCGATACGAATCAGCGAAGAAACATCAGCTGCTCTGCCCCCGGTTTCCTGCAACATTTGTATTCTAATGGTTTTACTAATTCAGGAATGCATTCATAGTTTTCATATAGTACTGATTTGTTAAGAATGACTAATACTACTAATTCCCTACTAACACTGGTTGATTGATGTTCATATAAATGGCGTCCTCATTCAATCATATGAAAGGTAAAGATAAACAAGATAGAACAACTTCATTCACTCAGACACAATGTATCATGCAACATGTGGACTGAGAATTTAACTTCCTGTGCGGGATCCCAGCAGTATGTGGAACCATCACGTCCGTCCATTGCAAAAATTATGCCGCCATGTTTGATGGCATCAGAGTACCATAGTCTGCACCTTCTGACGAATGGATTGTCGAGAAATTTCCACTCTAGGATACCGCCTTCCAGGTAGGCGAGTCCAGTATCGAACAAGGCGATGAGCTTGTAATCTGCGAACTGGCCAAGTATTGTGGGCACTTGGCAGATTACGATCTTCAACAACTCCAAGTTCGGCATAGTAGGCCACCCTTGCGTCCAGGTTGAGTATCTTTCGGGAGACATGCCTCTTGTTAAATAGGAATGGTTATTCCAGTTCCCGATTCCACAAGTCATCGAAGGTGGAAGGTCGATTCTTCGCTCGGTGTAGATGTTCGCGAGCCACCACTTCCTGTGCTCGTCGACTGCGGCGAGCCAGTCGCTGATGATCGGTGATGGTAGCGTTGGGTTGTGCACCAAGCGAAGGCGTGAATTTAGTAAGTAGCAGTTTTCCCTCTTTAACGAACCGAGGTTTATCAAACCAGTAGGACATCGAAATCAACAAAAAAGCGAATGTTGAAGTCCTCTGGCGCTTAATCTTCAACAGACGTGGACCTGCACACACTCAACCAATTACTTTGTCCCCAACGGCGGAAAGGTTGTCAATCTTTCCGGTCTCACAGAAAACAAAGCGGTTAACTGTACAGTGAAATAGATGAAAATATGAAATTGGACCAGAGGAGTAATGATGATGAAAAGTGATGAATAAAGGTTGCAATCAATGTAAAAAGATAGACCGGGGGCCATGGGTTCACTAGTGGACTCTCTCAAGTAAATAAAACACTCATATGATGGATAAACAAATTACAGCTAGGCAATTGACAAGATTATAACACAAACTTAATCTATCTATGACATAGAGAACATGATAATATTTATGTAGGCATCACGACAATGAACAAAGACCGTTGAGTCCAACTGCATCTTATCTAAAAAGTCCACCGTGGGATCACTATCCAGCCTGTCACCCAACGGTATTAAGTTGCAAGCAACAGATATTTGCATTAATTAAAGCGCATGAAGTAAGCAATACTAATATCAAAAGAGACATTAACACCACTGTTTTACCCTTAGTAGCAAACAGCACACCCTCGCCCTTAGACGTTTCTGTCACTCGTGCCCAGGAACAAAAGGGGGCATGAACCCACTATCTAGCATAAATACTCCCTCTTGGAGATACACACAATCTCTTGGCCAACGTAACTACGCACATCGGAGAGCATGCAAGAACATAAATTAACATATAAGAATCATGCACAATCTGATCATAACTTCATAATCCATCAGATCCCAGCAAACACATCACATAGCATTACAATAATCGATCTTGATCATGTTAGACAGCTCACAAGATCATAATACATGAAGCACAAGGGAGAGAGACTACCATCTAGCTACTGCCATGGACCCGTAGTCCAAGGTGGGACTACTCACAAATCATCCCGGAGGAAGGCATGGCGATGAAGAGCCCTTCGGGATCGATCTCCCCTTCGGCAGGGTGCCGGGATCAGCTTCAGAATCACCCCCGAACTAGGGTTTATGGTGGCGGTGCCTCGGGGTGACTTCTCTCGAAAATAATGGCCGCCTCGATATTTTTGAGATTAATTTGATTTTATAAGCGTCGGAGGGGGCCGAGGGGACCCACCAAGAGCAGGGGCGGGTCCCACCCGCCGCCCTTGGGCAGGCCGTGGCTGGGGGTCGTCCCTGCCTTGTGGGTGGACCCCAGGGCTGCCCTCTGGACTGAAACTCCGTCTTGGCGAATAGAAAATCCTCGTAAATTTTCAGCGCATTCTGAGAATATTTCCTCTGGTAAGTTTCTGAAACGAAAAGACAGCAATAACAGGAAACTGGCACTAGGCATCTTGTCAACAGGTTAGTCCGACAAAATGCATAAAAATGATGTAATATGATAGTAGAAACATGTGACAACATCACAAAACTAGTATGGATCAAACAAAAATTATAGATACGTTTGACACGTATCAGTCGCCGGCAATGCCACCCCCAGAATGCGTTGTGCGTGAAGGGCAGGGTGGCGGTGCGCCGAGGATGATCAAGGGGCACCACGTCCAACAGTGTGTCGTGCAAACGATCGAGCATTGTTCCGTTTTCCAGTGCTCATCGAACCAATGGTCAGAATCTGGCATGAGCAGGTAGGGTTCATCCCAATGGTGCAGAATCCATCTCGTACCTCGATTGTAACCGATGCGCTCGTACAACTCTGTGCAGCATGCGGCCAGCCGGACGACGTTGGGAATGTCCAGGTACTCACAGATTAGGTCGATGCTGTCACCGTTGAGATGCCCGCAGCAATGGCGGTGCCGATTATGCCTCGAATCCGCCATCTCGTCCAGACGAATCTAGGACGAGGGCGGATGTATGTAAGTGTGGTTGGGGTTTTGGAAGAGCGAAAGTTATAGAAGTGGGCGCTCCAGATCGGGGATTCAAATGGGGTGTGGTGGTGATCGTGGGGAGCGGGGTATTCTAGAAAAGATAGTGGGAGAGTGGCGAAGAAGAAGATGAATGCAGGGAAAGAAACGAGGGCCGGGGCGGAGATTGTCGCTCCATGTTCTCGTCAGGGTCATCGAGGGCGGCGACTAGACTCTAGAATCAAGATAGACTAGCACGCCTTGCGCTATTAACTTTCCACGACGTTGCATTGCAGTATGTCTCGTCACATCGGTCTAACCATGCACAGAGTTTTTACGGCATCCATTTCAATATTTTTGCGACCGAAAGTAGTGGTACTAAATATTACTAGTACTAGCGTACTACGTCAAAAAAATACTAGTAATAGTAATAATAATAATGCAAACTTGAGACACGTGCAATCATCTTGTTCCGCCACATGCTGAAGTTCGTAGAAGGTAGCAGTACTGGAAAATGTACAATGCTATGCTTCTGTCCGCGATAAATTTGGCATGACGAAAGGTGTTCATATATGTTCTTGTATGCCATCCCTCCCAAAATAAGATGCCTATAGTATTTGCTAAAAGTCAAAGGTTTAATAGTTTGACCAACCATTTACAATCCAAAATCAATTTAGAACCATCAGGAAATATATTACGGTAGTATAGATATTTTGAAACTTTAAAAGGTGTTTGATATCGACGGCCACAACATAAACTACCGCTTGCATACAAAAGGTGTTTGATCAAATTACAGGGAGGAAGTTTGCAAAACAAATAACATAATAGGGAGGAAATTGAAAAACCAACACTTATTGCCGGTTCCAATCTAGGGCGTTGGCCAAGCTTGGGGTTTATTGCCTGTTCCAATCCATGGCATTGGCCAAGCTTGGGGCGAACCACAACAGAGTCTCCCACCATGGCCTGTGAATCTTGGTTGAGAAACCAACAGTGGTGCCAACACCATCCAGACTGAAGCGGCAAACTTCAGGGCGAGGAACTTCTTGAAGGCCTACTGCATTGTGCGAGGTGTACACACAGTTGCTTCTCATCATAAGTTCAGGGCCAACATCTGCCCCGCCTACTGGAATGATAATTGGATAGGTCAATCCAAGGAAGAGAGAACATGATGAAAGGCTACCAATTCTCTCCCATGGACTCGGTGGAACTAAACTAGTGTCCATCGAGAACACCTGGCAGCGAACTAACGCACTAGTGTCCACCGAGAACACATGGTAGCAGAACCCAGCATCATAGTTGCGAATAGTGCAATCGTAACGATCAGCACTATTAGTAACATCAGGAAAACCATGATAATATCTATAACTTTCCCCATCAACAACGCCCCGGGTATGAACCAGAAGAAGATTGGCACCACATGGAGATCTTGCTAGCCACCACATACCAGGATCGTAGTCCATCTCTTCATCATCTTCCTCATCTAATTCTGCCCCCCAGTGATGCACGTCGGCTGGCGGTTCGAGCATCAAAGGACCTTCAGAAAGAGACCATAGTTAAAAGTCAGTTCAGATAATTGGCAAATAAAAAGTCAGTCCAGCAAAAGTTTTTTGCAACCATGAATAATGAAGCTAGAATACATTGTAAGGACAAAAATTACCCCATTTCACGTAGTTCCACACATAAACAACGCCTGACTGAGTAGAAGAAAACACAAGTCCCTTGTGTATAATTGCATCCTGGTAGATGAACATGTTGAACTAGTTGTTGAGAACTGTCCAACTACCATAGGCACCCTAAAGGATGGAAATTGCCGAGTCAAATACAGCAAGAAGAGAGAAATTTTTATACTTCCCACCAGCTGTGGGAACTTGGCGAATAGCTATCTTCACCAGACGAACATTGTGAGTATCAGACTTGAACACAAATTTGTCGTCTATGGCTTCAATCTCAAACATAGTTGGTATCCGGTGATGAGTGTACACATGGACGAGCTCCCACTTCTAGGGGCGTCCAAAAATGGTGATTGATATGTCTCCGACGTATCTATAATTTTTGATGTTCCATGCCTGATTTTATATCAGTGCCATATGTTTTATAATATTTTTATATCATTTTGGCATGATTTATGGAACTAACCTATTAACAAGATGCCCAGTGTCAGTTCCTGTTTTCTGCTGTCTTTTTGTTTCAGAAAAGTTGTTCTGAAAAGTTTCTCAGAACGCGCTGAAAATTTACAGGAATTATTTCCTATATGAAACAAAGACGGAACCCGAAGGACGCCCGGAGGGGAGCCCTAGGGGCTCCAGACGCCCTCCAGGCGCGGCCCCACCCTAGGCCGCGCCTGGGGCCCACCTGGGCAGCTCCTTCGCCTCCTCGCGTCGCCTCTTCGCCTATAAAATCCCCCTCGACGCAAAAACCCTAAGACACCAGATCATATTTCCAGAAGACGTCCGAGGCCGCCGCCATCTCCAACCCTAGTTCGGGAGGGTTCTGCAGCTCTTCCCGGCACCCTGCCGGAGAGGGGAATCGATGTAGCGGACCTGCCCTTTTAAAAATAGGCCAAGATCCCTGTGTTCTGTGCTAGTCCCTGGATCGAATAGCTAGCACCACAGTTTAAGATGAAGTATCATACATTGCATCAAAATTCTATTACAACGTATGATCCAGAAAAATAAACATTACAAGTTGCATAGCCAAAGGCTAGCATTTTACAAAGTTCAACAGCGGAAAACATAAAATAGCATGGAGCCTCATCATCTTCATGTGCCACAAGCAGACATGTTGCTTGCAGACTCGAAACCCAAAAGCGTTCCTTACTCGTCATCGGAACAACCTGCAACAGTAAAAGTGTTGCAGCCAAAAATTGGTCAGAACCATTGGAATGGATCTGGCAAGTGATACTTGTGGACTCATAAAGGCAAACTCCTATTAGCTATATGCATATTTGGCTGGTGGAGTTCAAGGCTATTTTGCATAAAGCCAACTTTATCCTACCTCTTCAAAACATTTCTTCAACATCTAAAAATGGGACAAGTATGGCATGAAAACCATTGTCTCTTATACTCTTGTTCAGACTTCAAATTTTACTTCAGAAATTGGAATGTTGAGATTCTCCATTGACATCCTTGTTCAGCTGCTCAGAATTGTCCGTAACCGGGGACACGACTATGATCATAGTTTTACACTCTCGAGAGGTTGTGCACGTTTACCACTTGACTCAATCAACCCATTATGTCCTTGACTCTCATTTAGTGCAAAGGAAAGGAGAAGATTGAGACGAGACCTTTGGGAAACAGTCCCCTGTTCCTCTGGGCAGACCCATACAAGACATTCATCTGCTGCGAACTGCCGGAATCAGGTTCCTAGAACTTACTTAGTCAAGGCAGAGCCATAGTACCAAGTGGCTACACTGGAAGCAATCTTCACATGGAGTAACTTCAAATCTCTTTGTTCCTGGGTGGCCATTCACAAGTGCACGTACTCAGGTATAACCATAAAAATGGCCCTGAGCAGCCACTCAACTAGACACCACCAATAGAGCAAACCAGTTCCACCCAGGTGTTTCTTTAACTTAGTAGAAATTTACTTTGAAAACATATAGCATAGCATTTCAATACTTCTATTAAGTTATCATATAGGTACTAGACACTTAGGAATATTTGGAGTAGTACTACACATGTCTAGCATAGCATAGTAATAACACCTGACATGCAATTCTACTTAGAAAAAGTAAACTACAATGCATATCAAAATACTTAGGAAATTTATGCAGTGAGCATCACTTGCCTTTGAAAAACTTGTCGTTGCTCACACTCTCTTTTCAACACAACTTGGAGCACTCCGTTCACTCTAAACAATACAAACAAATCACAATAAATAACAATACAACAATCAAAATAAAACAAACACAACATCAAATATGGGCAATAACAATACAACTGGGTTGGTGGTCCAAGTTCAATACATGATCCAATATGCAAAAGGAATCAATGTATTTGGGGTTAGCCAATTTTGGTTCAGGGATGGTCTAGAGTCAAAATAGGATGAAGGGGTGATGTACAAGGTTCTAAGGGTTGGTTTTTGTCTCTCTGGACAGAGGCAACTATTTGGGGTATTTTTCTAAAAGAAAACAAATTAAAAAGATTTATAGAATTTAAACTATATAAAAAATACTCAAATTGAGCCTCTGATTTTTATAGAATTTAAACTATATAGAATTTAAACTATATAAAATAATGCTCAAAAATATTTTATAATAGAGGAACTATATTGGACATATTATAAGGTTTCTAAAACTAGTTTGCTTGAAAATTTTGGACTTGTAGAATTAAAGTTACGTTAAAATTACTCAAATCACACATTTGAAATTTGAATGATTTAAACTAACTTAAAACAGAAAACTAAAACTCCAGAAAGATTCTGCAGATTCCAAGGATTTCAAATATATAAAAATATTTGAATTTGGCCAAACCAATAAAAAGATATGATAGATCTAAGTTGCAGGGGCTTTCTGCAAAACTACCATTTAATTCTAATTCGGGAAAAAATCGCAGAAAATGCTTGTCCACGCGGCGTCCTCTGGTTGGCTGCTTCTGCTGACTGGGGGTTGACGAGGCAGTGACGTGGCGCTGACTGGATCTAACCCTGGGCCGTTGGATCTGGATCTAATGGCTGACATATACCGGTTCGATTTAACTAGATCTAATTGAGGCCGTTAACTCTAGATCGAACGGTCCCGGGTGCGTTGACTTATACCTGCCGGCGATTGGTCACCGGAGAAGGGCCAGACTGCGGCCGGCGGCGTGGACGTCGACGTTCCCGTTGCTCCGGCGGTCCTCGTGCCCGGAGGAGACGTCTACGGCGTGGAGCGCGACGCGGCGGAGATGATATACGTGGCGGAGATGTGTATCTCGTCCTGGAGAGGCGATGGCGTGCGGCTGGAGACCACGGTGACGGCGGCGCGCGGCTCGGGCGAGGATGTACTCGGCGTTCCCGTGGTCCTTGGGCTCGAGGAAGGTGACCACGAGGTGCGCCAAAGCGACGCGAGGACGATGGTGGTCTCGGCGTCGTCTTGTACTTCCTGTAACGGCGACGAGGTTCGAACGGAGGTGCGGCGGCGGAGTTGACCTTCGGGTCGAGCACGGGCACATCGATTTGCTGCGGGAAAAATTCAAGCGGGCGCATGAGGGGGTGCGCATAGACATGAGGAGGTGATAGGGCCAATAATTGGCGGCAGGGGCTAACCAAGTTGTCCGGAATCGAAGAAATATGGCAGCGGCATTGCGGAGCTCCGGCGAGAAAATCCGACAGCCTTGGGGCGTCTCGGAGGGGTCTTTTGGGGGCCAATGAAACATGAGACAGAGGGATTTAAGTAGGAAGAAACGGTGCTCGATTTGGTGGAGTAAATCGCCCGCAATAAAATCGGGAAGAAAACGGCAATCAGGAGCTACTCCCGTGCGTGATTCACGTCAAGAGCTTGAAGACGATGACGTCATGATGACGTCATCATTATTTTCTTTTCTTTTTCCTTTTCGGTTTTTCTGTCTTAATTTGTAACTTTTGATTTAGGCCTCCAAAACAAGTCAAATAAATTTGTAAAAAAATTATAAAAATCAAAATAATCATTTGAACACTTTGCAACCTTTTCCAGAATATTTCAAAGTTTGAAAATTTCAAATATTGCAACTATGCAGATTTGACACCTTTATGTCATTTTATAAAATAGGGTTTTATAATTTTCTTTTGATCTCAAATAAAATCTAGAAAATAGTATGAGTACTACCATTTAAAATGATAAAATAATTTGGGACAAAACATTTTATTTAAATAGATTTTGATAAAACCTATAAATAGAAATACCCATTTAATCTTGGGCTTTATAAATATCAATATAATTATTTACTTCCAACCTTTAAAACCTGAAAATGGAAGATAAAGGAATATTTAAAATAATATACCTTTGAAGGAAACAAAATAATCTTCTAATAATGGCTTTTCTTTATTTTTGGAGACTTTCCTTATTCATTAATAAATGTTTTAAATTTTTTGTGATTTTTCTAACATTCCAAAGTCTTGGGATGTTACAATCGACACCGAAGGCATCTACACCACCATGCCTACCTCCGGAGTGATGCGTGATTAGTCCACCATGGGACTACGGATCCATAGCAGTAGCTAGATGGTTGTTTCTCCTCCTTGTACTACATTGCTTAGATCTTGTGAGCTGCCTATCATGATCAAGATCATATTATTTCGAACTGCTACATGATTGTGTTTGCATGGATCCGATGAATTGTAGAAGTCATTGCTTTGTTCATCTATGTGTTGTGTTTTATCTATGATCTTGCATGCTCTCCGATGCTAGTGGATGCTTTGGCCAAGTAATTATTAGTGTTGTATGAGGAAGTATTTATGCTGGATAGTAGGTTCATGCCTCTCTTGTCTGAGCTCGGGTTGACATAAACGATTAAGATGAGAGATGTGCTGTTGCCACTAGGGAGAAAACAGTAGTGTGATTTCCTTGTGTCATTTACACTGCTTACATTATGCACATTGCTTATTGCAATGATCTGTTGCTTGCAGCTTAATACTTCTGGGTGACATGCTGGATAGCGATCCCAAGGTGGATTATTAGTCATAGATTCAGTCAGAAGAAGGTCTATGTATTTTGACGTAATGCCCATATTAAATGAAACGGTGAACTATATTGTTTTATGATAGCCTTGTTGTGCGACCACAATTCTTATCCGCGGGGGGCCACGGCAACGTGCGAGGGCAGCACGGCCACGGCGGCATGGGCTGGGCGGCATGGCTACAGGAAGAAGAAGAAAAGGATTTTGCGGAAAACCCCCTAGCGCCAATTATTTTAAATTACAAAAAGGTCCAGCAGCAACTTTAGCAATTTAAAAGAGGCACCAGGACATTTTTATAAATTCCAGAAAAATTCATATAAGCTCCAATTGACCTTCAGGTGCTCCACAAAAATTGGTGAAGCAAAATAAAATGTTTTGGCCAACATTTGTTCATAGCCTTTAATTAAAAGTAATTTTGGCAAATTCCAAATCGTATTTAATTTGGGGCATTTAAACAATTCCAAAAATAGTGAAAATATTCATGGAGATTCTCACAATCATATTGAAGCTCCCCATGATTTTAGTTTGAATTTTTGGAAAACTCAACTTGGTTCCAAAAATAGAATTGAATTAAGCCAATTTAAAATCCTCATTTTTATTTCTCAATTAACAAAATTTGGGAATTGAGAATTGGGGGATAAGAAGCAAATTTGGAACTTCCTAAACAATTTGGAAGCTCAAGAATAATGTATTTTGCCAACTTGAGCTTTGCATTTGATTTGGCCACTTAGGGCAATGCATTTAGTTTTGGAAATTTGAGGAAGGGTTTTGGCTTCCTTTGTTTTAACTTCCAAGTGTTGCTTTATTTTAGATTAGCAAAATTTTAAAAGGATGCCATGATGCAATGCAAAACAAAAGTGAAAATTTGGCCCATATTTTAGGGTGCTAATCTGGGGCTGTTACAATTCTACCCCCTTACAGGAATCTCGTCCCGAGATTCTAGAGTAGGAAAAGGTATGAGGGAAACACGGCAACTCTTAACTTCACCGATCTACTCGATCCCACGATGATCTTCCTTGGTGCATAACTTGGAGCTAGGAAGCTTGGCGCGTCAACGGGGCGGAAAGAATGGAAGATAGCTTACGGTGACGGACAAAAGTGATCTTTGCCCACAACCATAAGCCATTGAGGAGACTAGGAACGACTTGACCAAACAAAGGCCGAGCCGAGGATAGGACAACTTCTTCTTATTTAAGAACGACTCGGTCAGGGCTTGGTGTGCACACATGGCTTAATCAGAGAACGGGAGGTAACAACCTACCAGTTCCATGATGCACGTATGCATAACCACTTGTGATTTAACCCGAGGAGACAAAACAAACTTCACTCGGATCCATAGCGACAAGTCACTGGTTGCGAGAGGAAAAAGTTGCTTCACAAGGAAAAAGGAGGTGGTCTTGAGAGTTTCGACATGAATCTAACTCGTTGACCGGAGGTGTGCATCTGAACGAAAAGGACTTGGCAGCTCCGTCAATCTAGTCTTGATACCCTAAGTGAGTGCCATCAAGGTCCTTGGATTTCAAAGCAACAACAATTGCCAAGAATATCCGATTACCACGACGATATGCATCCTCTACATTCTCGAGCCCGGGTAGCTCGGAGGTGGATGGATAAGGAAGGGTAGGAGCATCACTTCATCAAGTACGTCATGAGACTAAGCACGACCTCTCGATATAAAAGAGTGTGACACTCCAAGGTGGAACGGAATCAAAAGCTAGACAAGCTCTTATTCCGCGAATCACAAAACTTTGACCTTTTTCCAGGAAATGGAAGAGGTACCGGAGTTTGTTTCTCCTGACACCCCAAAGTGGGATGCCTTGATGAACCACAAGAATATCATGCATCAGATCACCCCATTGCACGATACACTTGATTGTCCGCATGCAGATAGAGGACTGATAACAGGTTTGGATTAAGGAACGGGCTAACAACAATTTAGGATATTGCAGAAGTCCGTGTTAGCACTCTTCCGACAACTAGTGTCGAAAGGGTTTTAGGAACGGTCGTTACCGGAGGAAACACAAACATTGATGGAAAGGCTCGCTAAGAGCAATCCCGTCGTTCTTTAGATGGTTCCATGACAGAGAGCCTAGCTAAAGCTAGTGACGAAGAAGAGAATTGTCGAGGAAAACAATTACGGCTGCAACCTCGACCTTGAAGACTAACTTCAATTTCTGCCAACCTGATGTAGGGTTTAACCATTAACACCAGGGTTCAATGGAAAAGATCTTGGGTTAAAGATCAGCTTCATGCACTGGGACTCACAATAGCAATTTGCTCACAAGGGTGACAACCCTCATGAATTATTACACCGGAGCCCTAGCACAATCCGGGACCTTCGGTTCAAGATCTTGGGCTAAAGTAAAGGAACTTCTTGACGATCCGGGGATACTTCCTCTCTTCGGAAATTTAGAATCTGGCAGAAGATCAAAGTTAACCACTATCTAAAGATAGAACCCAACCCCGTGATCCTAGAGATTTAGAGGTTGCCGACGATCAGAAAACCGTTAAAATCAAATAGAGGTAAGATGGCACCGAGATCAGAGTGAATTGGATAAGGAGTAAAAAGAATCCTAGGAGGGTTTTCACAACTCATTTTTAGGTTAGAAATAATTTTCACGAACTAGACTCGACATCGACCAATAGAAAGGGTTTCCTACAGGCAGTCCTGCTCTGATACCAACTTGTAACGCCCCAACCCCGGGATTATACAGAGAGGCTATGTAATTGGCACAGCCATCAAGGTATAACACAGAGATCGAGACTTGTGGAACAAACTGGCACATTGCATGACTCTACGACACAAAACATATAGCAACTCCTATAATGAGAAGAATACAAATATTACACATCAAAAGGATCAGGGATCCAACAATTCATCAAGCGGAAGCGGGCAGTGTTGTCTAACAACAAGAAACAAATTATGGCCTAAGAGGCCTACAGATGAACAATTCCCAGCCAGCTTGTTCCACGGTCCCAAGCTGCCACCTGGGAACCCCAGACTAGTAGTCGACGTCAACGAAGAACCCACCTAGCTGCTCGGTGTCGTCCTCCTCTGAAATACAAAATCATAGAGGCAGCAAAGAGAGACTGAGTACGATGTACTCGCAAGTTTAGTAGGGCGATATAGGCCCAATGACTGACGGAGGCTCTAAAGCTTTATATGTACTTCTTTTGCATAAAGCTAACTTTCATTTAAAAGATTCAAAAAGACACAAGGCATCGTCTAATCAGAATATTTTTCATAAAGGGGTAAGAGAGTAACATCTCATCTTCGGTTCTCATCGAACCTACTTGTAACCATCACCACTCATCTCCACCAAAGGCACTCCCTCGAATCACCCTCGAGGAAATGAACCTTTTACACACACGTTGAGTTGCAACCTTTAGCTGCCAAATTAATTAATTAATGTTAAGATTCTCTATGATCCCGTAAATCCATTCCCAAGGCGTCCATAACCGCGGACACGGCTTTTCGAAAAGATTAACCCTGCAGGGGTGTACTAATTTACCCACCGGTACCGTCCGGCTCACCTGATTGGTCCTCTTTCGGGGAAGACCGACGAGTGGGCGCGGTTAAACCTTTACCTCACGTGAGAATATCCAAGAGTCATCGGTGGCCACAGGGCAGGTTCAGCGCTCCCAGCGCCCTGCCCAATCGCCACGTCCTAAACACAAATCCTCATCAACATCATCTTTTCCACTCACACGCAAATGGGAAGACCGAACTAGAGGACCCTTGGATACGCCCGCACAAGTTATTCAGTTAAAGGGGATTCCATATGTCCCCACCAATGGCAGCACGCTCAGACCTTGGTTCCGAAGACAGGAACTCGCACTTAGGGGCATGAGTGAGGCAAAACACCATCCCCGATGGCAACTCACCCAAGCCTACTTAGCATTTTAATTTAAACACCCCACATATCCACCAAGTCCGCATCATTCCATCAACATCAACAATTATGGAAATAAACAATGGATCTAACTATTATTAACTAAGCATGGCTAAGCATAGCTAAGCATATAAACCCAACAACTAGATTATTGTCTCAGGCCAACACATCATCTCTAGGGTTCATAGGTGGGGATACATGTGATTGGCTCGGGGAAGACATGCAATCATAGGATTCTCTATATTTTGATCAAGAGAGACAATTGAATCGCATGCAAATAATATGGTGGATAAAATAAGTTTATAAAAGCATTTGGATGCTAGAATGCCAAGAAGGTTAGGTTATCTCTTGCCTTGCTGCCCGGGCGTGTAGTACTGCTCGTCGGGGTAGGAGAGGGAACCCTCGACTCCGGAATCTATTGGTACCCAAAATAAAATACAAAGAACAAATAAATCACCAGAACACATGGTGCAATGCTCAATCACATGATGGCATGTCAAATTGATGCAAAGCTATTAGAATTTAAAACATCTAACAATTTAAATGGACTTCCAAATAATTAGTGCAATTATTTGGAAGCAACCCCATATTTATCTTAGTGACCACATTCTTCATAAATTATCAAATTATTAGAGAAGTGGCTCTAATGTGCATGAACATGACATGATTTTATAGGGTTTGTCATTTCGATCATTTTGGTACTTCATTTGTAAATTTCGGAGTACCGATGAATAAATAGCAAATTAATTAAATAATTGAATTTAATTCATTTAAACAAATTATGAATATCATCAAGTAAGAATTTGTGATCATGATGTGATATTAGCATGTTTTGATTGCATTTGAAGTCTGGACCACATTGGTACTTGGTTTGTCAGATTTGGATCATTATTTAAAAAGATATCAATTATTTAAATTTAAACCTTTAAAAACTTAGTGAACCGGATATTCCGGTGCCCTGTTGAAATATCCGGTACCAAATATCCGGTGACCTCCAGTACCTCAAATTTCTAGTCCTTAGCAGAAATTTGTCTTCGACCGGATATTCCGGTTCCTGGGAAATATCCGGTAGTAATTCTCCGGGAACTACCAGTACCGTTTTTGCCACGGACCGGATATTCCGGTTTTTAAACAATATCCGGTCCGGTGCCGGCCGGCGCGCGGAAACGGCGACGGCGAGCACGCGGGAGAGGGAGAAGGGGAGCGTGAGGAGGCTAGAATGAAGGAGGGGCTCACCCTCGTTGCTGGGGTGCACTCGGCGGCGGCGGCGGTGGACCGAGACGACCGAATCGAGCTCGGCGGGCTCGGCCGGGTGCGGACGGTGTCGTGGTCGATTCCGTCGGCTCCGGGCCTCCCGGCTCGATTCCACGTACGGGGAGGGAGAGGAGGATGCGGCGGAGTAGATGGCGGCTTCGTCTCGCTCCGGGGAAGCTCCAAACGGCGGGGAATCGGCGACAACGGAGACGCCTCCGCGGTGGCAGCACGGGGAGGCTATGGCTTCTCTCGATCCGGAAAAAGAGGAGGGACGAGGAGGAGAGAGGAGTGCGGGGCAGGTGAGGTCGTCGGTCGGCCTTCTTATCCGCAGGGGGCCATGGCAACGTGCGAGGGCAGCACAGCCACGGCGGCATGGGCTGGGCGTCATGGCTACAGGAAGAAGAAGAAGAAAAGGATTTTGCGGAAAACCCCCTAGCGCCAATTATTTTAAATTACAAAAAGGTCCAGCAGCAACTTTAGCAAATTAAAAGAGGCTCCAGGACATTTTTATAAATTCCAGAAAAATTCATATAAGCTCCAATTGACCTTCAGGTGCTCCACAAAAATTGGTGAAGCAAAATAAAATGTTTTGGCCCACATTTGTTCATAGCCTTTAATTAAAAGTAATTTTGGCAAATTTCCAAATTGTATTTAATTGGGCATTTAAACAATTCCAAAAATAGTGAAAATATTCATGGAGATTATCACAATCATATTGAAGCTCCCCATGATTTTAGTTTGAATTTTTGGAAAACTCAACTTGGTTCCAAAAATAGAATTGAATTAAGCCAATTTAAAACCTCATTTTTTTCTCAATTAACAAAATTTGGGAATTGAGGATTGGGGGATAAGAAGCAAATTTGGAACTTCCTAAACAATTTGGAAGCTCAAGAATAATGTATTTTGCCAACTTGAGCTTTGCATTTGATTTGGCCACTTAGGGCAATGCATTTAGTTTTGGAAATTTGAGGAAGGGTTTTGGCTTCCTTTGTTTTAACTTCCAAGTGTTGCTTTATTTTAGATTAGCAAAATTTTAAAAGGATGCCATGATGCAATGCAAAACAAAGTGAAAATTTGGTCCATATTTTAGGGTGCTAATCTGGGGCTGTTACAGACACGCTTCATGTCACTCCAGGTATGAACTGTCCTTTCCGGCAAACCTTCAATCCACCTATGTGCCGTCCCGGTTAACATCAGGGGCAAAAATCGCACTGCGGAGTCGGCGCTGCCTTGATATATATCGCAGGCACTGACATAATCTGAGAGCCAGGTCTCAGGATTAGCCGTACCACTGTACTTCTCAACCATCTTTGTTACGTTCGACAAAGTGGGAGGTAGAATTTGCTCTCTGATTGTTCTGCCAAAGCACTTGGGGCCAACGTATTGGGCGTCTTTGGCCGACTTTCTCTCCTCGATTAGGCATCGAACATCATTGGCTGATGGCGGCTTTCCAACCGACTTTTCTTGCCTTGGTTCTTCCCTGTGACGGCTTTGGCTCGCCCGACTCACATTACGCGGAGGGCTTGGAGTCCTTTGCCATCGTGGAGGGGGTATGTACTTGGAAGGGTTATCTCCCTCTTTGCACGGTGGAGGCGGCGGTGGAGGTGGCATATGATCTCTGTTACCCTCCCTTCGGGGTTGGTTTTCCCCCTCACGTCGTCGCTCCTGACGGGGTGGTGCCGCCTTTTCCTTGCGAGGGTCCTCCTTTCGCTCCCAGCTCCGATGTCTTTCCCGGCCAGCCTCACGATGGCGTGAAGAACCAGTCCGGGATGCCGCGCCTCTAGGCTGCTTGTCCTTTGGGTCCTTGTCATTGCCTTTGTTGTGGCTAGTTGAGCCGGCCGGGTCATTGTCTGGGTCTGCAGGGGCAGCAGCCATTGGCTTGTTGGCAGTTGACTTGCAAAGACGAGAATCGTCCACAAGCCATCCTAACTTGACTTGTGAGTCGTTTTGCAGCTGTTGTACAACTTTCAATAGATAAGCCGAATACTTGAGACGAGCGTCACGGTCTAATGATTTGTCGAACATGACCTCCTGGGCCGCCTCCATGTTTTTGGCTGGGGTATTGAAGTAACACAGGTTTGTCACCGGGTCATGTCGGTGGTGGTACTTCCTCCAAACTGAATCAACATGGTCGGCTTCCCATTTGCTGCGGAAATCCAACGTCTTGTGCAGATTCTTGTCATGAGCCGGACGGAAGACATCGTCAGCCCCCTTTTCTCTCTGCTTTCGGATGAACTCCGTTTCCTTGTTTGTAAGCTCAACCTCACGCTCTACTATCTGGGCTGCTTGCTCCTCTAGCAGGGCGCGGCGCTTCTCAATGTCGTCCAGCGATGCGTTAGGAGGGAGTGGCATTAGCAGTTGCTTGTACCTCGCCATCCTTTCTTCGTGCTCCTTCTCTGCTGCCTCGCCGGTCGTAGCGTCAATGTCGTCTCCTTGAGCCGGCACTCTACCTGTCCCCTTTAATGGAGCCAGGGGTGGCACAAAATCCACCTTAAGATTTCCGGCTTGCGGAGTTTTTTCTTCGCCATTGGCGGTTTTCGAGGTGTTGGGGTCGTCTTTAGGACTAGAGACGTCACCCATCAAGACCTCGGCAGGGCGTCCTAAACAGGATGCAACTTTCCGACTAAAATCGTCGGATTCTCCTTCAGATTCGAGGTCCTGCTCCATATGGGCGGTGTCCCCTGATCCGGCTTCTGAATCAACCCCGGCCTGCAGAGCAGGGAGGATAGACTCAGGTTCTGTCATCGACTCGTTAGAGCCGGATTCTCCTAAGAAGCCGACGGAGTGGAAGTCCGGTGCCGCCATGTTGGAACTTGCATCGTCTTCAGAATCTTCATCGTCCGCGTCGAAAGCCAGATCCAGATCAGCGATCTTGTCAGAGTCCAGATCCGACTCGTCGTCGAGGTTGCTTGGGTGGGCGGTGGGCAAGCTCGAGGTGAAGCTGAGATCGTCCAAGGCCTGGGCGGTGAAGCCGACGAAGATGTCAAAACCGCCGATGGAGACCGTGGACCAGCCAGCGGGATCCTCTTTTGCCGGCGTCCAGAAGCCGTCGTTGAAGATGTGGCCAGCTCCTGTCTCGTCGAAGTAGCTCACCAAGCCGACCGCGATGGTGTCACTGACTCTGCCCTTGGCTCCTGGACCGATCGAAACCCCGGACATCTCTGGCCGCATGGTGGGCGCCAACTGTCGTGGTATTGTCGAATCTAGCCGTGGCAGGGGTGCCATCGAGCTAGGTATAGAGAGGGGTTTTGGAGACGTGGGGTGTTCCGGCGACGGGGTGACAAAGGGTTTACCCAGCTTCGGATCTCGCAACGGTGGCGAAACCATACGTGCTGCTATAATTCACTATAAGGCAATATCGCCGATTATAGTGAAAGGTGGATCGAGATCGATTTGGTTCGTGCCCTAAGGCGTCCCGTAGGCTGGCTTATAAAGGCGTCCGGACCTAGGGCTTACAGAAGGAAAACCTAACCGACTAAGTATAGAGTCCTATTCTAATCCGGCTTGGGCCCTGCCATGTGGGCTAAGTCTTCCACAATGCAGGCCGGCTTCTGGAACCTTCTCTTAGCCGGATGGGCATCCCGCGCTTCATCATACTAGGCCGCCCGGTAAGCCGGATTCGGCTTGCCACCACTATGGGCCACCCTGGTACGCTGGCTTTTAGTCTCCTCTGTGAGGATACCTGTTCGGCATAACCCCAACACAAGGTGGATTATTAGTCATAGATTCAGTCAGAAGAAGGTCTATGTATTTTGACGTAATGCCCATATTAGACGAAACGGTGAACTATATTGTTTTATAATAGCCTTGTTGTGCCCCCACAATTCTGTCAATTGCCAGGTTGTAATTTGTTTACCCATCATGTATATCTTTTGGAGAGACACCTCTAGTGAACTGTGGATCCCGGTCCTATTTTCCTACATTGCTTACAACCGTTTTCATAGCTTTTCATCATCATATGCTCGCTGGTCCTATTTCACTCTCATCATATTTTGCATCCACACATTTAATCCTTTGTGTTCAGCAAGCCAGAGAGACTCACAACCTCTCTGTTTTCATTGGGGGCAAAGTACTTGTTTGAAGCTCACTCAGGAGGAGATGGAGACTTGGAGAGAACCTGGAGATGACCTGACAAGAGCCAACCCGATTTAACCAGAATCCGGCTTAGCTAGAACCCGGCGCAGGCCAGATCCGAGTTTCCTGAAGATTCCAGAAGCCGTTTCCGGGAAGCCGTAATGGAGGTTGTTTGACGCTTGCGAGGCCCAGAAAGAGAAGTCGGATGCGGTACGATAGAATAAGTTCAAGGTCAACACGGAAGGGCAAAAGGCGACTCTCCAGAAGAAGCCGGAAAAGGTGACTTTCTAGAAGAAGCCGGAAAAGGATGCTTGGAGTCCGGGTCCAGTACGAAGCCGGCCAAGGCTTTTACCTAGTTTAGAGATAAAAACCGACTTTTATCACGAGTTGTAATCCTTGTAGAAGTACAATACTTGTACGGGAAGTCCAGCCGCCTCATTATATATGTAAGAGGTGACGGCCGATTGAAATTAAGCAAACAATCGACAATCAATACAAACCCTACTTTTTACTCTCAAACCCTTGTTCCTGCTTCCGTTATTCGGCGACTTCGCGTGAGTTCATCGAGTATCGACAATCGAGCTAAGAGCGGTCAAATCCGGCTTAGTTCAACCAATCGTCGCCGGCTTCCTCTGACGGGGTCCCTCCCGAGGGGCTGGGGCGTCTGGTCTAAAAAGCGCCGGCTTGTTGTCTTATACATCGCGCTAAAGTCGGCCTCCCGTGGGGCGAGTTGCGGAGTATCTCCCCTGGCACTGCGGGTACACGAGGACGTGTTCATGTGACGCGTTTTTAGCGCAACACACTTTTTGGCGATTCTGCTGGGGACGATTTCTAACCTAAATCAGGCAACAATGACCGGTTCTAAGGCCATAGATCTGTCCGCCATCACCACCGACAAAATCATTAAGCCTACTCTCAATGATTTGTCGGAGGCTCAACGCCAAGGCCTGGATGAGTGGAAGAAGAAGAGAAACGAGGAGTTCGAGGCGTTGTGACTCAAGCGAGAACAGGAAGACGAGGAGTTGTACTTGGCCAGCTTCAAATTAGATCGACAAGGCATAACTGCGCCGATCAAGGAGCCGGAATATGTACCTCTGAGCATCAATGATACGTCTCAAATGTATCTATAATTTTTGAGTGATCCATGCTAGTTTTGTGATATTGTCACATGTTTTTACTGCCATTTATATCATTTTTATGCATTTTGTCGGACTAACCTATTAACAAGATGCCCAGTGCCAGTTCCCTGTTTTTGTATTTCAGAAAATTTACTTCTGGAAATATTCTCGGAATTGGACGAAAATTTACGGAGAATTTTTACTCGACGAAAGACACCAGAAGACCAAAGGGGAGCCTGAGGGGCCACCCACAGGGCACAGGCGGCCTCCTGCCGCGGCCCCCTAGGACCCGTGGGTGGGGCCCGCCCCTGCTCCTGGGGCACCCCCTCGGCCCCCTCCGACGCCTATAAAATCCCTAAAAACCTAAAAACATCGAGGCGGCCATTATTTTCCAGAAACTCGACCCCGACGCGCCGTCACTGAAAACCCTAGTTCGGGGTCCAATCTGAAGCTGATCCCGGCACTCTGCTAGAGGGGAGATCAATCCCGGAGGGCTCTTACTCCGGGATGATTTGTGAGTAGTCTCACCTTGGACTACGGGTCCATGGCAGTAGCTAGTTGGTAGTCTCTCTCTCTTGTGCTTCATGTCTTATGATCTTGTGAGCTGCCTAACATGATCAAGATCAATTATTGTAATGCTATGTGACGTGTTTGCTGGGATCCGATGGATTATGAAGTTATGTTCAGATTGTGCATGATTCTTATATGAGTAATTTATGTTCTTGCATGCTCTCTGATGTGCGTATTTACTTTGGCCAAGTGATTGTGTGTATCTCCAAGAGAGGGTATTTATGCTAGATAGTGGGTTCATGCCCCCTTTTGTTCCTGGGCACGAGTGACAGAAACGTCTAAGGGCGAGGGTGTGCTGTTGCTACTAAGGGTAAAAAAGCGGTGTTAATGTCTATTTTTATATTAGTATTGCTTACTTCATGCACTTTACTTAATGCAATTGTCTTTTGCTTGCAACTTAATACCGTTGGGTGACAGGCTGGATAGCGATCCCGCGGTGGACTTTTTAGACAAAGACGAAGTTGGACTCAACGGTCTTTGTTCCTTGTCGTGATGCCTCCATAAATATTATCATGTCCTTTTTGTCATAGCTAAATTGGGTTTGTGTCATGATCTTGTCAATTGCCTAGCTGTAATTCGTTCACCCATCACATGCATATTTTATTTACTTGAGAGACTCCACTAGTGAACCCATGGCCCCCGGTCCATCTTTTTACATTGTTTACAACCTCATTTACCTGCTTTTAATCATCATTACTCCTCAGGTCACTTTTCATATTTTATCTATTTCATCATACAATTAACCGCTTTGTGTTCTGCGAGACCGGAGAGATTGACAACCTCTTCGCCGTTGGGGACAAAGTATTTGGTTGAGTGTGTGCAAGTCCACGTCTGTTGAAGGTATCCCTAAGCGCCAGAGATCTTCAACATTCACCTCGTTTTTGATTTCAAAGTCCTACTGGTTCGATAAACCTCGGTTCATTAAGCGAGGGAAAACTGCTACTAGCTGGAATTCCGCCTTCGCTTGGGGCACCACCCAACTTATTTTAATACAGCAGCAAGCTCTTTTCTGGCGTCGTTGCCGGGGACTTTGGAGCTACAGCAAGGGGAGTCTCATACTCTCAATCTCGTTACTTTGTTTTTGTCTTGCTTTCTTTATATCTCGTTTAGTTTATTTTCCTGTTTCAAAATTTTAAAACCCAAAAAAGTTAGTGTAGTCTTTATTCCTGTCTTGTTATTTTATCTTATCATTATGTCTTCTACTGAAAACACCAAGTTGTGTGACTTTACTAGTACTAATAACAATGATTTCATATGCTCTCCAATTGCTCCACCCGCTACTAAAGCGGAATCTTATGAAATTAAACCTGCCTTGCTAAATCTTTTTATGAAAGAGCAACTTTCTGGTGCTACTACTGATGATGCCGCCTATCATTTAAATAACTTTGTTGATTTATGTGATATGCCAAAGTATAAAGAGGTAGAAAGTGACATCATAAAACTGGAACTTTTCCCTTTCTCTTTGAGAGGGAGAGCAAAAGAATGGTTATTGTCTTTGCCTAAAAATAGCATTGATTCTTGGATTAAATGCAAAGACGCTTTTATTGGAAAATATTATCCAGCTACTAAAATCATACAACTAAGGAGTAACATTATGAACTTTAGACAATTTGATAATGAATATGTTGCTCAAGCTTGGAAGAGAATGAAATCTATGGTTAAGAATTGTCCCACGCGTGGATTAACTATGTGGATGGTTATCCAAACTTTTTATGCAGGTTTGAATTTTTCTTCAAGGAACCTTTTGGACTTGGCCGCGGGAGGCACCTTCATGTCCACAACATTAGGTGCAGCAACTAAAATCTTGGATGAGACGATGACAAATTATTCACAATGGCACACCGGACGAGCTCCAAGTGGTAAGAAGGTAAATTCTGTTGAGGAAATCTCCTCTTTGAGTGATAAGGTTGATATGATTATGTCTATGCTTGCTACCAATCAGTCTAATATTGATCCTAATAATGTTCCACTTGCTTCATTAATTTCCCAAGAAAAGGATCAAGTTGATGTTAATTTTCTTAATAGAAATAACTTCAACAATAATGCTTATCGAAATAATTTTGGTAGTAACAACTATAAGCCTTATCCTCCCAATAATGGCAACTTTTATGGTAATTCTTATAATCCTAATAAGAATGTGTCCTCTGATCTTGAAAATGTTTTAAAAGAATTTATCACTTCGCAAAAAGCTTTTAACAAAACTGTTGAAGAGAAGTTGGAAAAACTGGATAGTCTAGTCTCTAAAGTAGACGTTCTTGCTCATGATGTTGAAATTTTGAAAATTAGAACCACTCCAAATCAAGACAAACATACTAAATATTTAAATTCTATCTCTCTTCAAATTAATGAAAATGAAAGGATGATGGCTCTCTTGAAAGCTAGGTGGGACCCTTGGAGAAAAGGGACCCCCACGGCCCTCACTTGCTCCCTCTCTCTCTCTTCCCTGTCCATTCCCACCAAATCCGGATCGAGACCCTAACCCTAGCCCGTGCCTACCGTAGCCGCACCTTAGCTCACTCCCGCCGCCGCATCGCTGCCACTAGGGAGCCCGTCGTGCAGATCGACGCCGGCCATTCTCTCCGCCTCGTCGTCCTCGTCCTCCACGTGCAAGGAATCGACGCGGGAGTCCCGGACTCGCCGCCGCCGCCCGTTCTTCTCTGCCTCCATCCGCCGCTCCGCCGACCGATTGCCGCCGTCCTCGGCCATCCCCGGCACCGCCGAGCAGCTGCTCACGCTCAGGGTGAGCTCGCCGTCCTCCGGGACCTCCTCTCCTCCTTTTTCCCCGCCCTAGTTCGCCGGCCGCCGTAGCTCGCTCTAGGCCTGCCGCCGGTCGCCGTCATTTTCCTCGCTCCGGCGACCAAAAGCTAGCGGCGCCGCTACCCTCTAGCTTGCCATAGAGCCGCGCGTAGAATGCGCGCCTTTAGCTCGCCCCCTCTCGCACTGCATCGACGCGCTCGTGCTCGGCATGCGCGTGGTCACCGCGCGCTCCCGCCGCGGCCGTGCTCGAAACTCTTGACTGGAAGTACCACCGGTAGTACCGTCGTTAGTACTGGTTAATAATTTCCGGTTTTGGTTATTTCTGATTATAACCGGAAGTACCGCCGTTAGTACCGGTTCGGTTCTGTTAGTTTCTATTTATAACCGGAAGTACCGCTACACCGGTACTACCGGGCACTTCACCGGAAGTACCGACTAGGAGTTTTCGGTACTGGACGTTTGTGTTTATAACCGGAAGTAAACCCGGAAGTACCGGCGTTACCGGAACTACCGGCCTTCTCACCAGAAGTACCGGCTAGTTTTAATACTAGTTTGAGTTTTTTCACAACTTAATAAATATTAAGTCAAATTTTGCAAATGAAATATCAAAATGATCAGCAAGCCAAATGCCATCTAATCATGCTAATATCACACCATGACCACAACTTTTACTTTGGTGTTATTTCCTTAATTGGTTAAAAGAATTAAATTCAAATAATCATTTAATTCACCAATTATTCATCGTTACTCAGAAACTTGCAAACCAAGTACCAAAATGATCGGAAGAATACTACCTACATATTCATGTCATGTTCATGCATATATAATACCCTTTTTAGTAATGTAATAAACTATAACCATGTGGTCACAAAGTTAAATATGGGGTTGCCTCCAAATAATTGCACTAATTATTTGGCACTCAATTTAAAATTGTTAGTTAAATTATATGATGATATCATTGCATAAACATGACATGTCATCATGATTGTGCATTGCACCTTGTCTTCGTTTTATTTATTTGTTCTTCTATGATTTGTTTGGGTATCGATAGATTCAGGAGTCGAGGTTTCCCCTACCTACCCCGACGATCCATACTACACGCCCCGTCAGCAAGGCAAGAGATAACCTAACCTTCTTGGCATATAGCCTCCTATTGTTTTATACAATTATTTTATCCACCATAATATTACATTCGATTCCAATGTCACTTTTGATCAAGATGTAGAGTATCCTATGAATTGCATTGTCCCCTAAACCATTACATGTCTCCCCTCCTATTAACCATAGGTTGATGTGTTGGCCTGAGATACTTTATACCTGTTGTTCATATGCTTAGCTATGCTTAGCCATGCTTAGTCAAATGCTAAATTGTCCGGTGATTTATTTCCATAAATCTGATGTTGATGGAAAGTTTGGACAAGGTGGATATTTGTGGTTTCTTAATTAAGATGCTTAAAAGGCTTGGATGAGTTACCATCGGGGATGGTGTTTTGCCTCATTCTTGCCCCTAGGTGTGAGTTCCTGTCTTCGGTACCAAGGTTTGAGCGTGCTGCCATTGGTGGGGGTATGGGCACCTTACTAACTGAATAACTTGTGCAGGCGTATCCAAGGGTCGTCTAGTCTGCTATTTCCATTTGCGGGTGAGTGTGTGGGTGGAAAAAAAACGATGAGGATGGTGGTGTTTAGGATGTGGCGATGGGGGCAGGGGCTGAAATAGGCTGGATAAACTTGTCATGTCGCCACAGATGATCCTTGGATAGTCTCATGCGAGGTAAAGGTTTAACCACGCCCACTTGCCAGCTTTCCCCGGAAGAGAGCTAATCAGGCGAGCCGGACGGTACCAATGGGTAAATTAGTACACCCCTGCAGGGTTTAATCTTTTCGAAAAGCCGTGTCCGTGGTTATGGACGCCTTGGGAATGGATTTACGGGATCATAGTAAACATGAAACATAATTAAAATTTGGCAACTAGAGGTTGCAACTCAACGTGTGTTAAAAGGTTCATTTCCTCGAGGGTGGTTCGGGGGAGTGCCTTGGTGGAGATGAGTGGTGGTTTCTGGCTACTATTGGTTCAATGTGAACCGAAGATAAAGGTTTACCATCTTATCCCCTTTCGAAAAACCTTCTGAGTAGTCGATGCCATGTGTCATGTTTTGAAAAGGAAAATTAGCTTTATGCAAATTAACTACTATACAGCTTTAGAGCCTTGTCATCATTGGGCCTATATCGCCCTACTAAACTTGCGAGTACGTTGTACTCAGTCTCTCTTTGTTGAATATTTAATTGTTTCAGAGGAGGACGACACCGAGCCGACATGTGGGTTCTTCGTGGACATCGACGAGTAGTCTGGGGTTCCCAGGTGGCAGCTTGGGACGTCTCGGAACAAGCTGGCTGGGTTTATGTTTATCTGTAGGCCTCTTAGGCCATATTTTTGGATCTTGTTGTATTAGACAACTACCTCGATTCCGCATGATGTACTATTGGGTCTGTGACCCTGTTGTGTAATTTGTATCTTTCTCGTTATATGAGTCGCTATATGATCTCTTTGTGTCGTAAAGTCTGTGATGTGCCAGTTGTTCCACAAGTCTTGATCTCTTTATTATACATTGATAGCTATGCCAGTGTTTATGGCACGATCGATGTGTTGCGTGGGA
Source organism: Puccinellia tenuiflora (assembly GCA_012064385.1). Taxonomy (NCBI): domain Eukaryota; kingdom Viridiplantae; phylum Streptophyta; class Magnoliopsida; order Poales; family Poaceae; genus Puccinellia; species Puccinellia tenuiflora. The sequence goes on from QRDG01001345.1 coordinate 504,995, forward strand.
GCGGTAATTCCATGCCCTTCGATTGTGTAGCATAGCTTGTGGGTTACATAGCCTCTCTGTATAATTCCGGTGTCGGGGCGCTACAATGGCCTAGGTCACTATCTATTGAAGGAAGTTGCCAATATCGGAAGTCGGCTGGGGAATCCAAGCGTCAAGCAACTCGGGCAAGCTATGCAGAGCCGACTTGTGTATCCTGGTGACTCCTCATACTGGGGAGTCAAGGCAAAAGGAGCTAAAGTAGCTGACCTAGAAGGTGGGTTGGTCCCAAATATCTCATTGGTCATTGGAATGCATGTGTTGAAACTGAAGGACCCGGCTACAAAGTTGGCGAATGATGACCCGATACTTGCTATCGTGCCCAAGGTGACATCTGATGACCATGAAGCCGGATTTAGCCAAGTTGTAGCAGCTAAGCTCCGGGACCCAAAATATACCCAGCCAAAGTGGTGCCCGCCAGGCATAACAAAGACGCAGAGGCGAAAGCTACAGAGGGCAAGGAACCGGGAGAAAGTAGAGAAAGAAGCTGAGCAAGCTAGAGACGCCGACTTCAACGCTGAAAGGCCACTGGTGTCGGCTCAAGTATGGGTACCAAAGCTGACTCCTGTGACGACTCCCTTGATGATTGCACCAAGTCCTGCTATAAGCGATGAAACGGAGCTGGTCTCCGTACCGACCATTACTTATTCATCATGGGAAGATGAAGTGGAAGCAGCGGACCTGGAAGCAGGGGACAAGCCGGCCAGGGGCGAGTCGGATAACGAGTCGGCAAATGGGGACTCGGCAGAGAACTTGCCCAGCAAGGAGCCGGCACGAGGCGAAACAGAGTTATCAGAAAATTTGCTAGAGGAAGACTTGCTGGATTATGAAAGTACACCGACTCGGGTAGGTATGGATATTAACATGGTATATTATTTGCCTGCTGAATTCCGTGCTGTAGAAGAAGAAGGCGAAGTAGCGCAACTCTACTTTGGACCCAAGAATGCCGTCTTCGAGAAACCTGAAGGACCGGTTAAGCACCTTAAACCCTTGTACATTAGAGCACATATCAACGGGAAACCGGTTACCAGGATGATGGTTGATGGAGGTGCTGTGGTAAACCTGATGTCGTATTCCGTCTTCAAGAAGTTACAGCTAGAAGATGAAGATCTAATGAAGACAAACATGGTGCTAAACGGGTTCGAAGGAGGAGAAGGAATAGAGGCTAAAGGAGTCATTAGTCTGGAGCTCACAGTGGGAAGCAAGACTTTGGCTACTACATTCTTTGTTGCTGAGGTGCAAGGGAATTACAATGTGCTACTTGGATGAGATTGGCTCCATGCAAATCAGTGTGTACCGTCCACCATGCACCAGCAACATGTACAATGGATCGGTGACGAGATTGAAGTCATTCAAGCTCATAACTCGGCATGTATTGCTTTAGCCGAATCCATTATTGATTGGCAACATTCAAATGTTACATGTCTTTCGGGATGTGATTTGTCCGGGTTCGATTTCCTGAGTGCTACCAGGGACGGATTCGTGCCAGTATCCTTAAAGCCGATTGGTGGTAATCGGCTGCGACTCAAATAAATGGATCCCAACGATGAGTGGTTGCAAAAGCGTCTGGACAAATATCGGGCCGAGGGGAACGATATGAGTGAGGCAATTGAAGAACCAGACGACATGGACAAGTTGGGACAAGGTTTTACGTCGGCTGACCCGCTTGAAGAAGTAGATATTAGGGATGGCCTTGTTCCCAGGCCGACGTTTGTAAGCAGGAACTTAGAAGCCGATTACAAGTTCAAGTTAATCTAGCTAGTAAAGGAATAAGTGGACTGCTTTGCTCAGGACTACCACGAGATGCCCGGGTTAAGCCGAGAGTTCATTGAGCATCGGTTACCGATAAAAGCCGGCTTTAGACCACATAAGCAGCCGGCTCGCAAATTCAACCCGGCAATATATGACCAGAACAAAGAAGAGATTGGCCGTCTTCTAAAGCCAATTTTATCCGGCCTTGTAAATATGCCGACTAGATCTCCAACATTGTGCCAGTCGAGAAGAAAGGATCCGGTAAAATCAGGGCATGCATAGACTTCAGAGATATAAATCGAGTTATGCCCAAAGATGAATATCCTATGCCAGTAGGCGACATGCTTATCAATGATGCCTCAGGGCACAAAGTCATCAGCTTTCTAGACGGAAACGCGGGATACAATCAAATATTCATGGCCGAAGAGGACTCGGCTAAGACGGTGTTTCGCTGCCCCAGGTTCGTTGGTTTATTCAAGTGGACAGTAATGACCTTTGGGTTGAAGAATGCTGGTGCCACATATCACAGAGCGATGAACTTAATATTTCATGATCTTCTTGGAGTCATACTAGAGGTATACATTGATGACGTAGTTTTCAAGTCGGACGGCAAGTTAAATCATTTTGCCGACTTACGACTTGCGTTTGAAAGAATGGGAAAGTACGGGCTCAAGATGATCCTTTGAAGTGTACCTTTGGCGTGTCGGCATAGAAATCGACCCGGCAAAAATTGAAGCTATCCAGAAAGTGCAGGCGCCGACTTGTGAAAAGGACATGCAGAAATTCCTAGGCAAGGTAAATTATTTAAGAAGATTTATTACTAACTTGTCTGGTAAAATTGATGCATTTACACAGATCCTTCGGCTCAAGAATGATGACGATTTCACCTGGGGGGCAAGGCAGCAAGAGGCATTTGATAGAATAAAAGCCAGTTTGTCTGAACCTCCAGTTCTGAGGAAGCCAGCTCGTGGTCTACCGTTCCGGCTTTACATTGCTGCCGAGGAAAAGGTGATTGGAGCAGCCTTAACTCAAGAAGCCGAAGGACAGGAGTACGTCATCACATACCTAAGTCGGCGACTGCTAGATGTCGAGTCCAGGTACAGCTTTGTAGAAAGGTTGTGCCTATCTCTTTATTTTGCTTGCACCAAACTGTGCCATTATCTTTTATCTAGCGAGTGCAAAGTTCTTAGTCAGACCGATGTCATCAAACATATGATAAATATGCTGATTCTCAGTGGACGAATCGGCAAATGGGCGTATGGGTTGATTGAATATGATTTGGCCTATGAACCTCTCAAATCTATGAAAGGACAAATTGTAGCCGACTTCATCGTCGAACATCGGATTGATCTGGAGCCAGAAGCAGACTTGAATGTCGTGTCAGCTGTACCGTGGAAACTTTATTTTGACGACTCGGTTTGCAGTAGTGGGCAAGGAGTCGGCATTGTGTATATTTCGCCCCACGGTACTATCTTTGAGGCCTCTTGTCGTCTTGAGTATTTTTGCACTAACAATGAAGCCGAATACGAAGCTCTTCTATTCGGGTTGGAAATTTTAATGGACGCAGGGGTAACTCATGTTAAAGCATATGGTGATTCGCTGCTCATCGTCCAGCAAGTGGCCAAGCTCTTTCAATGCAACAGTGGATCACTCAACATATACCTTGACAGATGCTTGGACATCATATCGACTCTGGATTACTTTTCTATATCTCATGTGTCCAGGCAGGACAACTGGCTTGCCAACGAGTTGGCACAACAGGCATCGGGCTATCATGTCAGTAGAGGAGTATTTTTCACAGCAAAGAAGCCGGTGCTAGCTATTGTCGACAATGTTGAGACCGGTGGCGAAGCCGGCTTGTCTAAGTCGGCTCCAGAGGAACCTGGTGAAAACCGGCCAGCTGATTGGAGGGCACCTATTATTGATTATTTGAGGGATCCAAGTCAGAAAATGGATAGGACTGTTCGGCGGCTTGCTTTTAAGTATACTTTGATAGACGACGAGTTATATCGCCGAAGAGCCGATGGTCTTCTTCTATGGTGTTTGGACAAAGACCAATCCCGGGTTGCTATGGGGGAAGTACATGACGGCCTATGTGGGACACATCAGTCGGCTCACAAAATGAAGTGGATACTCAGACAAGCCAGATTCTATTGACCGACAATGATTAATGACTGCTTTAGGTACTATAAGGGGTGTGAGGCGTGTCAGAGGTTTGGAGATGTTCAGGTAGCACCGGCTTCATTTCTTAATCCTATAATAGAGTTGTGGCCTTTTCGAGGATGGGCATTAGATTTTGTCGGTATGATCAACCCAGCTTCATCCAAAGGGCATCGGTTTGTATTAGTTGCTACTGATTATTTCACCAAGTGGTCTGAAGCAGTACCCCTCAGGAATATGACCCACAAGGAGGTAATTCAATTCATTACAGAGCATATTGTTCACCGATTCGGTATCCCGCAAACTCTCACTACAGATCAAGGTACTTCCTTCATGGCTAAGGAGGTGAAACAGTTTGCCGAATCACTCGGGATCAAGATGCTCAGCTCGTCTCCATATTATGCTCAAGCTAATGGACAAGCCAAGTCAAGCAAAAAAAATTTGATCAAGTTGATTAAGAAAAAAGTACAAGACTACCCGAGGAGGTGGCAGGAGGTACTGTCCGAGGCATTGTGGGCTCACAGAATCTCAAGCCATGGCGCAACTAAGGTGACTCCTTTCGAGTTGGCATATGGACAGGAAGCCGTTTTACCAGTAGAAGAGAATCTGGCTGCTTTGAGGTTCGCTAAGCAAAATGACTTGTCGGCTGATGATGGATAACATAGACGAGGTAGCCGACAAACGTATAAGGGCTTTGAAGGACATTGAGAAGGAGAAGTTGCGGGTGGCAAAAGCTTATAACAAGAGAGTCCGACCTAAGGATTTTCAAATCGGCGACTTGGTCTGAAAAGTTATATTGCCAGTTGGCTCTAGGAGCCGGAAATTCGGCAAGTGGTCGCCAAGTTGGGAAGGGCCATTACGAGTCGTAAGGATCGTGCCCGGCAACTCATATCTGGTGGAAACATTGGAGGGCAGCATATTGCCTCGAGCTATCAATGGGAAATACTTGAAGAAATTCCACCCAAGCGTGTGGCAAACTGCATGAGCCGCACATATGGCCGATATAAATATATCGCCCTTAGCATATGGCCGATGAGCTTAAGCATCGCCCTTAGACAAATCTTCTACATTGAATATTTTCTAGTACGCAAGCTCTACTAGAAAACAGGGGGGCATGTGTTAGCACCCGTTTTTGGCAGGACACAGGTTGAAGCTCACTCAGGAGGAGATGGCAACTTGGAGAGAATCTGGAGATGACCTGACAGGAGCCAACCCGGTTTAACCAGAATCCGGCTTAGCCAGAACCCGGCGCAGGCCAGATCCGAGTTTCCTGAAGATTCCAGAAGCCGTTTCAGGGAAGCCGGAATGGAGGTTGTTTGACGCTTGCGAGGCCCAGAAACAGAAGTCGGATGCAGCATGATAGAATAAGTTCAAGGTCAACTCGGAAGGGCAAAAGGCGACTCTCCAGAAGAAGCTGGAAAAGGTGACTTTCTAGACGAAGCCGAAAAAGGATGCTTGGAGTCCGGGTCCAGTACGAAGCCGGCCAAGGCTTTTACCTAGTTTAGAGATAAAAACCGACTTTTATCACGAGTTGTAATCCGTGTAGAAGTACAATACTTGTACGGGATGTCCAGCCGCCTTATTATATATGTAAGAGGTGACGGCCGATTGAAATTAAGCAAACAATCGACAATCAATACAAACCCTACTTTTTACTCTCAAACCCTTGTTCCTGCTTCTGTTATTTGGCGACTTCGCGTGAGTTCATCGAGTATCGACAATCGAGCTAAGAGTGGTCAAATCCGGCTTAGTTCAACCAATCGTCGCCGGCTTCCTTTGACGGGGTCCCTCCCGAGGGGCTGGGGCGTCTGGTCTAAAAAGCATCGGCTTGTTGTCTTGCGCATCGCACTACAAGTCGGCCTCCCGCGGGGTGAGTTGCGGAGTATCTCCCCCGGCACCGCGGGTACACGAGGACGTGTTCGTGTGATGTGTTTTTAGCGCAACATAATCAAGGGAAACTGCAGCGTTGCTGCATCATACCTTCCTCTTGGGGTCTCCCAGCGAACGTGTTATTCACGCCATCAAGCTCTTTTTCTGGCGCCATTGCTGGGGACTTGGAAGCTTCAGCTAGGGGAGTTTGACACTTCCTTTCACTTTACTTTGTTATTGTCTTGCTTAGTTTATTTTTTTAGTCTTGTTTTGCCTTTTGTTTGCTCTAAAACTGAAAAACACAAAAAAATTAAAAATTCCAGCAAGTTTTCCTTTTTCGGTTTGTTTGGTTTTGTCGCTTTTGTGGTCATGGGGATTTTACCTGAATTTTCTATGAAGGAAATTAAGGTGGGGAGTGGTTCCATCATTGGTAAAGATAATATTGAAGAATTCCTTAATCACATTAATAGTCTTTATGATCTAAATGAAAAATCTCTGGTGGAACTTACTCATGACTATGAGGCTGCTGTAGTTTCTCTGGTGGAAAAGTTAGAAGCTAGGTTTATTAACCTTCATCCTACAATATAACAATTATTCTTTAAACTTGAATGTATGGAGTAGGGGGAAGATAAAGATTTCTTTCTTAAAACCTTGCTTAAAGAAATTGATGATATTGCTAGATAAGCTAAGAAGATTTTTGCCCATTATAATATGCTGGGATGTAGCCTTAATATTAAGCATACTTTTAAAACTTTTGAAACTAAAAGAATGAAGTATGAGGGAAAAACTGAATGTGAAAAGGAACTAAAAATGCCCATACCATTTAAACTCATAGCAATGCATGAGGCTCTAGAAAAGAATTTTGATTGTGTTGTTCCTGAAAATACTTTTGATGAAAGAAGTCGACCAAAAGGTAGTGAGAGGGGAAATTCTGAATCATGCATAGGTAGACTACAATGTATTTATGAAAAAAATATCCAACCTTACTTTGGATGGTCCTATTGATAAAACTTGAATTTTCCGTTTTTGCCTAGCTAAAAGGCGTTAAAGAAAAGCGCTTATGGGAGGCAAACCATTTTATGTTACCTTATGTTTCGTTTTGGTTTCTTTGAGTTTTGGGTGATGTTACTTCTGTAACAACTCCCTTGTATCTTTTTATTTTGGTTTTTGGTGCCAAGAATAGCCTCTAAAGAGAGGATGACTAATCGGTGAGTTTGCTGTCCAGAAACAGATTTCTGTTCTTCACTGTTCGAAAATCCAACAAATCATAGAACGTTGTCTGTGGCTGCAAATTGTTGACAGGAAGAATCAGGATTTTGTTTACCTTTCTCTAGTTTTAAGTTTTCTGATTTGAGGTCCATAAGTGTCCCTAAAAAATTCATCTTTCCAGTCTGTTCTGTTTTTTGACAGATTCTGTCCTTAGTTTTGCATTGCTTCTTTCACGGGCAGAGTGAAGCTCTTTACAAAGCTGGAGCTTTACTTATACCTTTGTGACAGTAGCTAATGTTTTAAAAAATAAGTTCATGATATGTGCTTTGGAACTGAAGGAAGATTTTGTTTTTGTGGACTAACCCCTCTAATGAAGTTGCTATAAGTTTTGCGTGAAGGAAGTTTTCAAGTATCCAAGTGCGAGGTGGTGAAGGAAGATCAAGAAGGGATAAAAGACCAAGCTTGGGGACGCTCCCCATGGACCCTCCTCTGAAGTATTCAAGAAGTCACAAGCGTCTAAGCTTGGGGATGCCTTGGGCATCCCCTTCTTCATCGACAATCATCGGTTTCTCTCATGGTACTATATTTTTATTCCTTTACTCATTATGTGCTGTTTTTGGAGCGTCAGTTTGTTTTAGTTTCAGTTTGTTTGTGTTTAGTTCTCTAGACTTTGCAATAATGTGTATCCTTGCATGCTTGTTTGGGAGAGAGACACGCTTCGCTTTTTCATTTATACACTCATGTGCTTCACTTATATGTGTTGAGTGTTTAGCCTTTGTTATTTTTGCTTCAGCTCTTGCTTGTTCAGAGTTGTTAGCTTTTGTAGTTAGGAAGTATTGCTCTTGTTGCTTCACCCTTTTAGTTTTGTTTCAAATAAGTTGATTGGTGTTTGGGTAAGTGGAAATTGTCATGTAGGAAGTGTGAAAAGTGCTGCTTAATCTTGTAGATCATTGTCTTGAATCTTTGATACTTGTCAATTGTTTAGAGACATGAAGTAGATTAAATGCTTAAACTTGTGGATCATCTAGTAAGGATAGATTAGTAAAGAACTACTGTAAAGCTTTAAAATTGTGGTGCTTGTCATGCTTGGTAGTTCTCAAAGTCTAGATATTCTTTTTGCAAAGAGTTGGTTTGGCTAACAAGGTAGACGGTGTGAAGTCCAGTGGTTATGCATGATGTATATCTGTAGTCATTCATTGAACCAAGTTGATGTTATGTGTTTGCTTGATATCCTGCTAAGCCAAAATTCCGTACTAAGAGGGAATACTTCTCGTGCATCCAACTCCCTGAGCCAAATATCTTTGCCATTTGTGTCCACCATACCTACCTACATGTGGTATTTCCCTGCCACTCCAAGTAAAATTTTCATGTGCTATCTTTAAACTTTCAAAATTCTCCTTTTTGTGCCCCTGTTTTTAAGCTCATGAGGAAGCAGTGGGAGCTAGATATAACCTGTGCCAAGCAAGGTCATTTCCCCCCTTTCACCCGGTGTTGATGGTTTACGTCCTCACTTGAATTAACCCGAGAGCGGCTTAAGCAAAATATAAATATAACTCACCATTCTCCTCCGCACGATGAAAATATGAGAAATCAGCTCAAACATTGGTTAGTGCTGAAACAAAGGAGAAAGAGGAATATACTCGTTCCTCTAAAACCAGCCACTCTCAAAAGTCTAAAAGCCTTGCTTGAAGTGGGGGACTAGCTAGCTTCTCTACTGTGAAGTCGCTGACGAAAGCATGCATATCTCAAAACTGTTTTACTTCTATCAAAAAAAAAAGTTCTAGCACATGATTAATCCATGCTTCCCTCTACGAAGGGCCTTTCTTTTACTTTTATGTTGAGTCAGTCTTCCTCTTCCTTCTTAACCTCCTCAAGCAATCACTTGGTATCAACTTTGGTCCATGTTTTACTTCATGTTATCTTTGTGTCTAACTGTGAAAACTTTGTATTGACTTTATCTTGAGATAAACAAGTTGCAAGTTGAAGCTTTATGCTGAAAACTTAAATTTTTCTTTGTGTTGGCCAAACTCCTTTGTTGAACTAATATTGCTTTGTGAGATATCAATCATTGTCAAGTGTTATACTTTTAAATTTCCAAGGTACTCTTTTCTAGTTAATTCTTGCTTAGATGTTACACCTGGTTAATCATTGTGTTTTTCATTCAATGAACCTTTGTTTTGGATCAATCCATTCAGTTCATATGCTTTACATGATTACATGATCAAGATTGTGTTTGGTAGCATGTCACTTCAAATATTATCTTGCTATCACTTACCTACTCGAGGACGAGCAGGAGTTAAGCTTGGGGATGCTGATACGTCTCCGACGTATCTATAATTTTTGATGTTCCATGCTTGATTTTATATCAGTGCCACATGTTTTTATAATGTTTTTATATCATTTTGGCATGATTTATGGAACTAACCTATTAACAAGATGCCCAGTGCCAGTTCCTGTTTTCTGCTGTCTTTTTGTTTCAGCGAAGTTGTTCTGGAAAGTTTCTCGGAACGCGCTGAAAATTTACAGGAATTATTTCCTATATGAAACAAAGACGGAACCCGAAGGACGCCCGGAGAGGATACCTAGGGGCTCCAGACGCCCTCCAGGCACGGCCCCACCCTAGGCCACGCCTGGGGCCCACCTGGGCAGCTCCGTCGCCTCCTCGTGTTGCCTCTTCGCCTATAAAATCCCCCTCGACGCAAAAACCCTAAGACATCAGATCATATTTCCAGAAGACGTCCAAGGCCGCCGCCATCTCCAACCCTAGTTCGCGAGGGTTCTGCATCTCTTCGCGGCACCCTGTCGGAGAGGGGAATCGACACCGGAGGCATCTACACCACCATGCCTGCCTCCGTAGTGATGTGTGAGTAGTCCACCACGAGACTACGGATCTATAACATTAGCTAGATGGTTGTCTCTCCTCCTTGTACTCCATTGCTTAGATCTTGTGAGATGCCTATCATGATCAAGATCATATTATTTGTAACTACTACATGATCGTGTTTGCATGGATCCGACGAATTTTGGAAGTCATTGCTTTTGTTCATCTATGTGTTTTGTTTTATCTATGATCTTGCATGCTCTCCGATGCTAGTGGATGCTTTGGCCAAGTAATTATTAGTGTGGTATGAGGGAGTATTTACGCTAGATACTGGGTTCATGCCTCCCTTGTCTGAGCTTGGGTTGACAGAAACGATTAAGATGAGAGATGTGTTGTTGCCACTAGGGAGAAAACAGCGGTGTGATTTTCTTGTGTTATTTACATTGCTTAGATTATGCACTTTGCTTATTGCAATGATCTGTTGCTTGCAACGTAGTACTTCTGGGTGACATGCTGGATAGCGATCCCAAGGTGGATTATTAGTCATAGATTCAGTCAGAAGAAGGTCTATGTATTTTGACGTAATGCCCATATTAGATGAAACGGTGAACTATATTGTTTTATGATAGCCTTGTTGTGCACCCACAATTCTGTCAATTGCCATGCTGTAATTTGTTTACCCATCATGTATATCTTTTGGAGAGACACCTCTAGTGAATTGTGGATCCCGGTCCTATTTTTACTACATTGCTTACAACCGTTTTCATAGCTTTTCATCATCATTTGCTCGTTGGTCCTATTTCACTCTCATCATATTTTACATCCACACATTTAATCTTTTGTGTTCAGCAAGCCGAAAAGATTGACAACCTCTCTGTTTTCGTTGGGGCAAAGTACTTGTTTGTGATTATGTGCAGGTCCGCGTCAATCTACAAGCGCCAAAGTAGATTGACACCTCGCTAAGCCTTCTCCAAGTCCTACTGGATCTGACAACCTTGGTTTTGTAATCAAGGGAAACTGCTTCTTTGCTGCATCATACCTTCCTCTTGGGGTCTCCCAGCGAACGTGTGATCCACGTCATCAGTGATCCAATCTCCATTCGCGCCTGCCCAATGCTTACCCAACGGAAGAGCTGCACGCAGAGCTACTGTCGCAACAGTGGAACAAGGGGTTCCCCTGGTGCGGTCAAAGTGGGTCCACCACCGGTGGGCCCACAAAGAAGGCGAACAAGGCAAGGGTTCAAGACTGGCAGGTGGGCCCCCCATCTGCCCCACGGCAACCAGGGAAGGACGACATCGACAACCACGACTAAGGGCTGGGGGACCTTCCAGGGTCACCCTCAACCCGGCAGACGACGCGGAGGTCCCGGGGACCCGGACACCCTGCAGGAGGCCAGGCTCACCTCCGGGATCCAGCCTCCGTACAAGCGAAGAGGGTAAGCTTGCCAGCTCCGGCTGGAAGCTCCTAGAAGACTTGGGCGCCAAGAAGATAGAGGCGCTGCGGGGAGACATGGTCGGTAAAGGTGTCAGCCATTGTCCGCCCGCCCTGCAAAAGGTGGGCGACCGCACCTAACCCCCCTCAGAGGAATACTTGGACGAAAAGAGGCCACGTAGCCCCATAAGAAGAACCCGGAGGGGTTTTCCCGCCTCAAACCCCTCCGCCCCCACAAGGTGCCCTTGTGGGATCCCCTTAGCCTATAAAAGGAGGACCGAAGCACCTGAGGGGGGGACGGAATTCTAGAGAGTCGGAGGCTAGGATAGGCAGCGCACTAGACGAGAGTAGCAGAAGCGAGAGGTCATCTCCTCCGGGACAGGATCTGCTCGTCTTCAACCTCTAGCCAACACCTCCCGGGTTATCACCCGCAACCACCTCTGTAAGCTACACCATGATAAAGCACTCAATCCAGACATGCAGGAGTAGGGCTTTTAGCCTCCGGGTGGCCTGAACCTGAGTAAACTCTCTGTGTCTCTGTGTTGCTTGCTAGTATGTAGATCGGAGGTCTGGACGAGGTTCTCCTGGAAGTAGGCGTTTCCCAGCCTCCTTCACACCCCGTGCCGAACCTAAAAAGGGGGTATCCTTTACTCCCTATGTCCGTGATCCAAGACACGACATCTGGCGCACCAGGTAGGGGGTGCAAGTGCTGGATTCGTCTTCATCGACTTCGTGATCTTCGCCGAGATCTACCTCAAATTCTTCACCGACCATGCCGCCGAAGAACAAGCCCGACGTCGCGGCGTCCAAGCCGGTCTCCCCCAGGCGCACTCAGGCTTCTGGTGAGCGCCGCGCTGCTGCGGCAAACCAAGGCACTCCTCCTCCACCGCTTCTGGAGAAGGTGGTGCCGGAAGAAGCGGGCGGCAACGTCCGAAGCGGCGAGGACGCGGCTCCACAAGGGAACTTCACCAGGCCTCACCCTTCATGCTCGAGAGGGGAGAAGAGCATCGACGGCAACGCCGGCAGGGATCCCACTGCCGTGGAGAAGAGCAACGGCGTCCGTGCCAGCAAGGGTCAGCATGTGGCGCCCTCGCTTAGAAAAGCAAGGCCACGTAGTGAAATATGATATTCCCTGGATCGAGTATGGATAGCAACTCACAAAAGATGTAATATCATGCATCAATGTCAAATATTATTACAACGCGACACGAATGATCCAAGAGAAAAATAATCTCTTACAACTTTGCATAGCCGAGGCTAGCTTTAAAAGAGTAAAGAGTTCAACAATTTATTCAGAGTTCACACACAGCAATATAATAGCACAGAGCTCCTTCATCTCCATGAGCCACTGGCGATCATGTTGGTTGTAAGCTCGAAGACACGTCTCACTCATCGTCGTAGTAGCCTGCAACATTTAATGTTGCAGCCCAGGGAATTTGGGTCAAACCTTGTAACAGGCCGGCAAGTGAATACTATGGTGGATTATAAAATGGCAAGACTAATACTATATGCTTATCTGGCTGGTGGGGTTGAAGGCTATTGCATAAAGCCAATTTTGTTCTACTTTTCACAAACATTTTATTCTCAACTTTTCAATATGAGACACACCCATGGAGCGCATCCAAGGTCTCATATACCCGTGTTCACCCATCAAATTTTATTATGAAATTGAAATGAAGAGATCCTCTGACAACTTCCTTGCTTAGCTACTCAAAATTGTCCGTAACCGGGGACACGGCTATGATCATAGTTTTATTACTCTCGAGAGTTTGTGGCACTTTCCCCANGGTTAGACACAAGAAAATGGCCCTGAGTAGCCACTCAACTTCGCACACCTCAAAAACCAAATCACCCAGGTGATTCATTAATTTAGTAGAGTTTTCACTTAACTTACTACATCAAAACTTCACAATTGCAGCAAGCATTTCTACTAAATTAATGTAGGTACCTAGTCAACAAGAAGGATCTAACAGGCTTGCAAGCATAATTTAAAACAATAATAGGCCTATCATGCATACTACTAAAATAATCTATAATGCCATAAAGAAAATATAGGTCCTTCATGGTTTGTGTATACACTGCCTGATCGTTGTTCGGGTTGTCGCAGCACTCACAGTACGTCTGGCACTCCTCACAATCTAATCAACAAGCAAACAAACACCAATTCAATACAACAAGCAATAGAATGGCAATACAAAAATAATATGAATGCATGAAATGCAAGCTAGCACTCCCAAATTAAGGAAATAAATTATATTAAAGTTTCTGTTTTTAACATATGCATGATGCTCATGATCACAATTTTTATGTGTTTAATAATTTAGAAAGTAATTTATAGGCTAGAATACCTTATTTTAGGATTCTGTGAAATCATTTAAATGCATGATGCAAGGTGCAATTGAACACACCACCGGATAGAAAACATTTTTCCAAGCATTTTGATATAAAGTTTGCAATTTTTGGACAAGTGGATCAAAAGATATGGATTTTACAAGATTGCACAAAAATCTGGCATTTTATTCAATTCTCTGGAAAATACAAATCAGCCGCTGACTGGGCTTGCTGACTGGGCAGCCAAGTGGCGCAACCCTACTGGCTAGTACCGATTCGGTATACAAAAATAAAAGGGAACCGTTGGATCATGATCCAACGGATCACAATAGCGGCATCCACCCCGGTGGAGTTAGGTCACCGGAGGTGGGCGGCGGACGGCGGTGGCGCGGCGGCGACACGCGTTCCCGACGATCTACGGCGGCCGGGGACGCACGCGTCCTACCTAGGTGTTCGCGGCGGCGAGGCGAGCTTGGTGGCGCGGTTCTGTGCTTCAGCTCCTTCTCCTCTTCCCGGAATAGCTCGACGGAGTTGTGCCCGGCGGCGGACCGAGGCGGCGGCGGACGGATCCGTCGTCCTGGCGAGAACAAGAGCACCGAAGGGTGTCAAAAAGGAAGAGCAGGGAGAGGGGAAGAAGATAGGGTGCAGGGGAGCGCGGGGAGTCGCCGGAGTTGGCCGCGGCATGCGTGCTTACCGGCGGCGAACGGCGGCGTCGCGAGCTCTCGATCCGGCGCCTGGCGGCGGGCCTGCTAGGGTTCGAGGGGGAGGTGAGAGAGGGAGGGGAGGAGGCTTAAAAGGGGGGGGTCGCGGCGTTTAGGGCGAGGGGAAACGGCCGCAATCAAGGCGGCGGTCGGCGGCAGTTTCCGGCGCGATTTGGGGAGGAAGCGGGGCGACGCGGGCGTGACGCCATGCTGACAGGCGGGGCCGGGTGGTCAGCGAGAGAGAGGGGAAAGGCGCGGGAGGGCTGGCTGCTGCGGACGATCTTGGGCCGGGGTGCGGGGAGCTGGGCCGCGCTTGGGCCGGCTCGGCTGGTTCGGGCGGGGGCGGCTTCCTTTCCCCTTTTTTTTTTGTTCTCTTTCTTTTTTTTTTCTATTTTCGTCTTTTTCCAAAAGCTTTCAAATAGGGTCAAAACAAAATAGAAAATTTTGAATAAAAACTTTTTGGAACCCTGGTTCTGTAAAGAACACTTTGACACTAGTTTTTCCAACAAAATAAAATAAAATAGTTGGTTTAAAGACAAGGGTAGCTTAGCCCTCTAATATGTCAAAAAACAAATAATTAAACAAAATTTAGGGAATTAAGCCTCGGCTCCGAGTCCCTTTGCTAAGAGCCGCCGGGTCTTGGGTTGAGGAGTTACCAGCAGCTTTGGAGCATCAGGACGACTCCTAACAGATCCACTGGCTTCACACCTTTCTTCATGGTGTATGGAGCAGAAGCTGTCTTGCCAAGCGACTTGTTGCATGACTCGCCACGAGTCGCCAATTATGTTGAGACAGAAAACGAACTCGCCCGCCAGGACTCGGTCGATGCACTTGAGGAAGCAAGGGAGTTAGCCCTTGAGAGATCAGCAGTTTATCAGCAGGACTTGCGGCGATATCACGCACGCAGAGTCAAGACCCGGACTTTCCAGGAAGGAGACTTAGTGCTTCGCCTTGTCCAGAATAAGGAAGGGATGCACAAGTTATCTCCACCATGGGAAGGACCGTTCATCATAAGCAAGAATCTGAACAACGGATCGTACTATCTAATGGATGTGCGAGAGCCGGCAAGTGTAGGCAAAGGAGCTGATACAGCTCATACTCTAGATCCTTATGCAGAGGCAAAGAGGCCTTGGAACATAGCTCATTACGTCCATATTATACTTAAGTTGTATTAGTTTTATGAGTTGCAAGGCAAGAGCCCAGTGAGCCATGCCTAGATGTAATAGCATTGTTATGATCAAATGAAATAAAGCCGGCTTTTGTGAACATGAGTCCTTTAGTCGAGTCACCCAGTGAGTGCGCTTTGTTCTTTAAATTTTGATCATCAGGTTCTTGGGGGCTTGCTTTTCAGTGAAAAAAGTTAAGCTTAAACTCTTGGACCCGGCACAGTAGCCAAATTTTCCTAGTTTCGCTGGTAAGTCAGATGCATCCTGCACAATATGATCTATCTACAGGCATGACTTGTTTCTCTCTCTTATGGATCCTAAGGAACATATGAGTTAAGAACCTGTCAGCACAACTGTAAGAGAAGTCATGCAGGGCCTACTTATTCATCAGTGAAAAACTAGACGGGTTATAAGAACCAAGCCGATTGGCACAAATTCAAAATAGCTAACAAGCTAAATAGTTTAAGCACCAGTAGTGCATCATTACAACCCAAAGTAGCTAACAAGCTACATAGTTTAAACTCATCAGAATAAAATCATTACAAACTAGAGTCATCTAGAGAGTTTCCTTAACAGGAGCTGAGTCCTTGACTGGAGCTGTGGAGTCCTTAGCTGGAGACTTGTCTTTCGCCTGTGCAGCAGATGTGGAAGTCGACTTAGCAGGGGATTTCGTGGCAACTTTCTTCATCTGAAAGCCAGTTCCCCTCGGGTTCCTTCATGTGCTTGCTCAACTCGTCTTGAACTTGGGAGCCGCCAGTTGCGACTCTTGAGGGAGTGGGCGCAGCAGGAGTCTTAGCGGGGCTCTGCACCAGTCGAGTCGCCAGTCCCAGGAGCCGCTGGAGTGGAAGAGCTTGGCACAGTTGATGGGGCACCGGCCATGTCCTGTGAGGGACGCCCAAAGTTTACGATTGGAGGAACTCCTGGATTAACCCTCTTGTTCTCCAAGTCATAGTGATGAACCCATACCTCCGGGTCCATCTTATTGGCGATTTCGCAGGCGTAAGGCCGCACTAGCACTCCTCAGCCTTGAAGTCATCTTGGGTGAAGGGTTTGCCATCTTCATGCTGCTCCGGCTTCCCCATAGTGAGCATTGCTGGCTCCAGGACAGTGGGGTAGTAGCTGTGGGCCAGTGCAAGTATTCTTATGGCAGATCTCCTCATGGCAGATTGTTTCCACAAGCGCATGTACCCTGGAGCTCTTGACAACTCATCAACCAATCGTTCAGGCTCCTTGGGGTACTTACCCTTGGAGTTAAGATACTTTACCACAGAGCGAGCACCCTCCTGCAGCCCATGGCAGTGGTCTAGCATGGCATGGAGTTGTTGGCTAGTGGGCAGCTTGAGTTTGGGGGAGTCAGCCCCTGTAAAGTAAGAGAAGTCAAAAGTCATAAGTACCTGAGTTCTTCGTATCAAGCTAAAAGAAGGCAAGTGCAGTAACTTACCAAAGATATGATGGCACATAGCCTTAATTCCCTTTTGGCATACATCCAAGACGGCTCTCAGATCAGTGTGTGCCTTTTGGGCGGCCTTCTTTGCTTCAGCCGACTCCTTCTTCACCTTTGCTAGCTCAGCAGCTAGGACTTGTAAGTCTTTCTCCAGTTGGAGGGAATGCTGTTTCTCAGATTCAGCAGATTTGGCACTGGAAGCTGCTTCGTCTTCCAATTTTTTCATGTCTCTCTTCATCTTGGAGACAACAGTCTGAAAAAGCAGAAGTCAGGAAAATCAGAAGTCAGCAATGTACAGGTCGACAATCAACAAGTCAGAAAAAGTGCAAGTCAGATTTTATAAGTCAAATTCTATAACTCATGAGCTCCAAGTCGTCACAAGTTAACAACTTGGCGCTTGGGGGCTACTCAGGAGTCAATTCTTTCATACACATCAAGCAGGCATGAGTCCTAGTTGGCAAGTCATAAGCTCCAAGTCGCCAGAAGTTAGCAACTTGGCGCTTGGGGGCTACTGGCAGATCAGAATTTTTCATCAAGTTAAGTATGAGTAAAGTAAATATATTTGCAGCTCCAAGTCGCCACAAGTTAGCAACTTGGCGCTTGAGGGCTACTCGCAGAACAGAAATTTTTCTCCAAGTAAGGTATCAGTAAGCAACATATATTGATAGCTCCAAGTCGTCGCAGGCTGACAACTCGGCGCTTGGGGCTACTCATGCAAAAGTTTTTGGTCTAAGGACCCGACAGACAGTAAATCAGCAGCCCCGAGTCCTAGTAGAGCTAAGGACTCAGGTCTTGGGGGCTACAGTATGCAAGTTTTTTCTACCTAGCAAGTGATTTGAGTTCAGGTTGAATCACCTATCTTAGCTCCAAGTCACCAAAGATAAGGTGCTTGGGGGCTACTGTAATAGGAGACTAATGGAGAGAGCATAAAGAGCACAAGTTAGAATACTCACGTTATGAATCATTTCAAGGGCTCTGAGGGCTACTTGCTCCTCATCCTTTAGCTTAGAGGCTTGATCATTCAGCTCTACGGCTTCAATATAGGCCTCGTTGAAAGATTTATTGTCAGATATCCTGAGCCGGCTGTAATCAGTTGAGGACTTTGCTGGCTCGGTGTTCAGCTGAGAAGTGGGAGCCGCTTTTTCCTGACTTGGAGGCATCTGAACTGTAGTAGTTGGAGTTCCACCCCCAGAGGAGGATGGGATCACCACAGGAGTCTCCAACCGAGTCTTTGGAGCGGACTCGGGAACAGGGGGAGTCCTAGTGGCTGTTGCACCAGCAGATGCGGGAGTCGTAGGAGCAGTCTTTGTACTCGTCGTCTGAGAAGTCGACAGCGGTAGCAGCTCCTCGGCTAGAAGTCACATCGGCCATGCCTGGTAGCTTGGAGACCTTGGCGCAGGGCCGGGCTCTGAGACAGGACAGATTAAAAGTCAGATATTGATTAAAGGTAAATACAGATGTCATGCTAGTAAAGATAAAGGAGAAAAGTCATACCCAACATTTGTCTCAAGATCCAAAGAGGCTTGCGAGTCAGAAGAGAAGATTGACATTCCTGACACATAGGAGTCAGCTTTCTCAGGAGGAGAGATCGACTTCCTCTGGTGTGATACAGGTAGAGGCGGAGGAGTCTCTGCAGGGCCACTTGAGCGCAGTTTCCTTTTCTTGGCAGCAAGGACTTGCGCAGGAATTTCTTCAGGCTCGCTGGAGGAGCTGCTAGATTTTCGGACTCGTGAGGCGGGTACCTTAGGCACAGCAGCCCGGGACCCATTTTTCGGAACTGGAGGAGTCGGGGAGCGACTCTTGACATCTGATGACTCCTCAGATGGAGTTGGTTGGGCTCCTGCAGGACTCGATTCGTATGCTCTTCGTCAGCATACTGTGCTTCAGAGGAGGACTCCTCCTCATGACATTGACAGTGGGAGCCTCAGGTGAGGACTCCTCATCTTCATTCTCATCACCAGCGCAGTAGCCTCTTTAGAGGACTCCTCGCTGGCTTCTTCTTCTTCAACAATCTCTGCAGCAGCAGAGGTACTCCCTTTGCCCTTGTCAGTTTCAAGGGTCGACTTCCAGAAGGAGTCGGTAAGCTGCAGAGAGGAAACAGAAAGTGTGAGTTAGTAAATTGAGCAATACAAGCAAGCAAGAAGGAAAGACAGTTAAAGTACTTACAGCTAGGAGCTGGGCAGGTGGAGCAGAAAGGTTGGAGCCCAAAGTGGGCCAGGTCCTTCACCATCTTTCCGGTCAGCTTCTTGATCAATCGACCAAGTTCAGGACCGTCAGACAACTTATCTGTCATCCTGAGATCATCAGTGACACACCTGGTATACGAGCAGATGAGCCGGGTCCTGGGACTTAACGGTTGAATTCTCCAGGTGGTCCAGCAGCGGACGAGTTCCATGTTTTCCAGGTCATGAGAGAGGAGAGCCCGGATTCTAAGGATCAATGACTCGACTTTGGGCCGGGCAGCCTCTGAGCACCTGGCCTTCATAGCAGGAGTCACCTCTAGTCGGCTCTCAGAGAATTGAGGGAGCTTAGGTTCATCCTCAGGAGAGGTGTCCTTGCAATAAAAGAAGGTTTTTTGCCAGTCTTTGATGCGGTTTGGGAAAAACTGGCTTAGGGAAGACAGAATTTAGGCGACGCTGGAGAGCTACAGCGCCACACTGTAAGAGAGGGCCCCCGGAGGTTTCAGGTTGGGGGTTGCAGTAGAACAACTTGAGCCATAGATCTAGGTCTGGCTCAATCTGGAGGTAATCCTCACAGAGAACAACGAAGTTGGATAGGGTAAGAATGGAATTGGGCGCAAGATCGTGAATCCGCAACTTATAGAACTCGAGGAGCTGGCGGAAGAACAGATTACCAGGGGGCGTGAAACCGCGGAAAAGGTGCTCCGCAAAGATGACGACCTCGCCCTTCGCCGGAGAAGGCACCGATTCATCCCCAGGAGCTCGTGCCTTGACGCTTGAAGGAAGGAGGCCAGCTAGGCGATGTGCTTTCAGTTGCTCCGCCGTGATGGTTGAACCGCCCCAATCGGCGGAGATGGATCTCTTCGAGGCAGGTGCGGCGGCGGCGGCGGCCTCGGAGGCAATGTCAATGATCCTGCTTGCAGAAAGGGCCTTGGCCTTAGAGGTGCCCTTGGTGGCGCGCTTGGGAGCCATGGCGTACGTGCGGCGCAAGAGGGAGCGCTACGCGGGAAAGAAAAGAGTGCAGGAGAGACAGAAAGTTTGGGGAATGAAAGGGCTGTAGAGGTTTTAGTTCTTACCCTTCGACATTTATAAGAGGGAAAAAACCCTAGAGGTTTACAGTGGTGGCCCGCGGTAAAAATGTGGGCAACGATTCAACAGTTAAGGGTTAAGGCCACAGGGGTGGAAGAGGAGTTGGCTTGTTCCAGAAAGCCGAGTCCTATGATTTGAAGAGTTGAAAATCGACAGAGTAGTGTACAGGAATAGCCACAGACTCGGCCAAGTGCTGTAAAAAGCTAGAGCGGTGGACTTGTACAAAAGGCCAGGATGGGTTCGTTTTACGTGTATTATGTCTTAATTGCAGGAATTCATCTTGGAGCTAGCAGCTAGCGACTTCTGAGCTTGTGATTCGGAGTGAAGGAGTCGATAGAAGGAGTCGACCCAAGAGTCAAGTCAAGAATAAAATCAAGAAGATAGAGGAAGCCGATAAAGCTGCGCCCAAGATAAATTCGGGGGCTACTGATGGGGGGATACTTTATGGGTAGGCCCATGGACCCGGAAAGTAGACCCGCCAAGACCAAGAAGGCCAACGTCGAGTCACGAGACAAGTCACATGGGCTGGGCTGGAGACAAGCCGACCAGGGCCCGTGTGGAGAAAGAGACTCGTCCAAAGGAGGACTCCAAGTACAACCCGGAGTCTAAACTTGGAAGACCAAGACGTAGAGTAGGACTCCGTGTTCTAGTATGACTCGGTATAGCCTGTAATTCCAGAGACCCGGCAGCCTTTATAAGCGGGGTCCTGGATCGTAGTGAGCTAAGCTTCAACCAATAGAGAAACCCTAGCCACCAGAGAGAAGTCGCCGGCTCCTAAGTTGTGGGAGCCGGGTCCTTGTAATCGAGATACAATCAAGAGCAAATAACATAGAAGCAGGAAGTAGGTCTTTACCTCGAATCAGAGGGGCCGAACCTGGGTAAATCCTTGTTCCACGACGAGATTAACCGTTCCCACGTACTTCAATCACCAATGGCCCCAAAACTCATCTTCCCTGAGGACGAACTTGCCGTGACAACCCCACGACAGCCCCCCTTTGGCGCCTTCGTCTTCTTGGCGCCCACGTCTTCTATGAGCTTCCAGCCAGAGCTGGCAAGCTTATCCTCTTGGCGCGGTGGAGGTTGGTTCCCGGGGGCGAGCCTGGCCTCCTGCCAGGCGTCGGGGTCCCCGGGACCTCCGTGCCTGCTTCCGGGTCGAGGGGGCCCCGGAGGGTCCCTGAGTCCTTTGCCTTGGTTGTCGATGCAGCGCGCGCCGGGACGCCGCGGGGCAGATGGGGGGCCCATCCGCCAGTATTGAGCCTTAGCCTTGAGTGTCACTTTGGTGGGCCCATGTGCGGTGGACCCACTTTGACCGCATCAGGGGGAACCCCATGTTCCACTGTTCCGACAATAGCCCCCGGGCATAGTCCCGGCGGCCACGCCCTTCTGCCGCCGGGGCTATGACTAAAAAGAGTCAAAGTGGGTCCCCGGCGTCAGGTCTTGATCGTCTTGTCACATCCGCCTGAGCCGCGCACTACGGAGGCGCGCGTCCCACGAGTCTCGAAGTTATCCACCCGGTGGAGTAATTGCACCAGCCTCCTCGATTCTCGGTAACGGAGAAAGCGAGGAGACGGCCGCTGAGGGCGCATCCGAGCCTTCTTAAAGGCAGGGATACCCCTCAGGATCCTCATTCGTCTTCATTCCTTCTTCAACCCCACATTCCCTCAGAGGTGAGCGCGTCTATGGCGAGGGCAAAGAGAGGAGCTGGTCGCTTGCGCTCGTCCTCGGCGGGAGTAGAGGGGGCGTCCGGTAGTCGTGGAAGAGTTGCTCCCCGAGGCCGAGCGAGGCGCGGTCGCGGCCGCGGTCGTGTAAGCCGAGGTCGTGGAGGTCGCGGAGCGGGATATTCGTCGGGCCCTTCCTCGAGGAGGACGACCCACACCGGCTTCCCTCCGTTCGAGTTCGTCGTGGATCTGGATAGAAGTCTGCGCGGCTGGCTTCATCTGCCGGACTCCTTTGTCGCGGCGGTGGACACGGACGACGGCCGGCCCACCGGCTTCTGGTTGCAGGTCGAGGGTTGTCCCAACGGCCCCTCCTGGGTCGAAGTGGAGAACACCGTCGCTTGCTCCATGCTCCTGGGAAAGGGATGGAAAGCGTTCGCGTGCTCCCGTCGCCTTACCCGGGGGCAGTACCTGTCGTTCGAGTACGACGGGGATGAGACGCTCTCCGTGAAGATCTTCCGTGGCGACGGAGGACGCGAGGATTGTTGTGCGGAGAGCGACAGCAGCAGTCGCAGCATCAGCTACGACGAGGAGGACGATGACGAAGATGAAGAGGACTCTCTCAGCATCAAGGCTGAGAGGAGCCCGCTTCCCTGAAGGTGCGGGGGCGGCACCGCGGCAGCGCCCCCTGAAGATGACCTTGACCTCCTTCTTGGCGGCCTCGTCTTTGTACTTCTGGAAGTAGCGCCTTCCGTGGAGCGGGGATGCTCCTTGCTTGCGTAGGAGCCAACCTTTCTTTGTAAAAAGTAGGGCCCCATTGTAGACCTTTGGATGACGAAAAGCTTGTACTCTTGTTGTCGCTTGGCCTTCGAGCTGAATAGATGCAATCGGGAACGGCTTTCCGTAAAACTTGCTCTTGAATGCGGCACCAGCTGGACCGTCAGGGGGGCCAGCGGGAAACAGAGGGCCTATAAAAGGCTCTCTAGCCCCCAGTTCCATGGCCACCCTTAGTCTTGTCGTCTCTTGCTTCTTGCCCTTCCTGCCCCTTCACAAACCACAGGGCTATGTCGGGGGAGGTAGGGATGTCCTTCTCAGGGACGTCGACGGCGGCGTCCGTGCACCGGGGCGTGGCGGAGGCTCCCAGGGAAGCTGGGGCCCGTGCCGCTGGAGAAGAGGATGAGGTGATGTCGCGACTGGCCCTTGCTAGGGGCGTTTCTCGCTTGGCGACGATCTCTGGTCCCGCAGCCCAGGAGGAGGCTCGGGTGCGGGCGCTCCGCAGGGCTCAGCTTCTGGCGGCCTTGAAGGAGAGGACCGCGGGGATCCCGGAGGTATCCCAGCTCTGGGAGGAGTTCGATGCCATCGAACAGGTCAGTGTTGTGCTTCTCTCGGCCCCTCGCTCCTCTTGGGCCTGGTCTGGATCCTGACCGAACTTGTCCCCTGTCGCAGGCGGACGACAACGCCATGAGCGAGGTGGCGGCCGAGGTGGTCTCCCTGCTCCACTGTCTGTCGCCCGGACGTACCAGACTGCCAGGAGACGCCTGAAAAAATCCTTCCGGGTTTTCCCTCTCATCCCAGGTGTCCCCGGGAATTGAGAGGTCCCCCGTCGGGCGCGAGCAAGGCAAGGGTGCGCAGCAAGGAGCGCTAACTCCGAGCTGGCCTTAGTAGCACAGGGTCTAGTAGTTGCACAACCAAATGTAAATTCAAGAATTAATTCAGAATGTAAATTCGGATCTATGCAACCCTAGCCTCAACTCCCGGGGTCATTTCCCAAATCTTCCTTTGCACTCACGCGCTGTCTGGTTTTCTGAGGAGGCCGCTTAGGTGCCAAGGCACTCTACCTCCGCACGATAGATGTACCCCCTAAGTCGGACTATACCTTCTGAGAGTCCTTCGCCACTGTCCACGGGTACTAGGCCAGAGGGAAACGGACCGTTCACCGGGGTGGTCGCCTACCCCCACAAAGGCTCTCATCAACCATCAAGCATGCGCAGGTCGATGGTATATTGACTCCGAACGAGATGTCATGCCTAAATGCAGGATGCTGATGCAAAAACTTAGCTGTTTTCTTGTCACGCCTCCATCCCATCCAGTCCTTCCCGGGTGTCGAATTCCTTTGGTGTCCCGCCGCCCAATCCTGCCCCGGGAAGGAGCTACACACAACAAACTTTTAGTAGGAAAAGAATGGACCCTCTTTCCTATCGTGCTAGCATGTTATACGAAGCAAGCCGTAAGCACAGTTGGTAGTACATTTCTGTGGTGAGGTGCGTTTCACCACAGCACTGCCCGATTCCCCTCTCCGCGGCAGCACGACATGATCGGGCGGCGGTGCCTAGCCCACCGAGGTCACTCGCGGCGCTTCTACCCGTCTGCCACCGGCACATACCAGCCCCTGCTTACGGGTTGCTAAGGATAACACGTTTCCATGGAAGGATTGAGACTCACGGAAATTGAAATAACTTATGTTTTATTCTCCTGGCGACGATTCTCACACCCTATTATAGAACACTGGCCCCCTGGGCGTGCTTTAACGGATCCGACGTTTGCGATTCATGTTCGTAATCAGGGGTAGAATTTCCGAAGATTCTCAATGTTCCAGGCGTTGCCTTCCGGCCGGCCTTGCTCATCCTCAAGGTACACCGTTCCGGGTTTCAGGGTATGTGTCACCCGGAAGGGTCCTTCCCACTTTGATGACATTTTGTTCAGGCCTTGCATGCTTTGCCTCTTGCGGAGTACCATGTCTCCGGGTTGCAGCTCCCGCGACCGAACATGACGACTGTGGTATCGGCGGAGTCCTTGCTGGTACCGTGCTGACCGTAAGGAGGCCCGGCACCTACTCTCTTCCAGCAGATTTATGTCATCGATCCTTCACTCTTCTTACGAGTTTTCATCATATGCGAGCGCCCGGGGTGATCCGTACTTGAATTCTGATGGCAGGACAACTTCTGCTCCGTAGACAAGGAAGAAGGGTGTCTCTCCAGTGGCTCTGCTTGGTGTTGTTCTGAGTGACCACAGTACGCTTGGCAGGTGATTAATCCAGTTTTTTCCCTTGTTCTCCAGTTTGTCAAAGGCTTTGGTCTTCAATCCCTTGAGAACTTCTGCATTTGCTCGCTCTACTTGCCCGTTGCTTCTTGGGTAGGACACCGAGGCGAAACACACCTTGATGCCCATCTCTTCGCAGAAGTTGAGGAAGGCTTTGCTTGTGAACTGAGTGCCATTGTCGGTGATGATTCTGTTTGGTACTCTGAATCGGTAGACGATTCCTTCGATGAACTTGATGGCGGCCTGAGCTGTCTGACGTGGAACTGGCATTGCTTCCACCCACTTTATGAACTTGTCGATTGCCACGAATAGGTACTCGTGACCTCCCACAGACTTTGGTATCTTGCCGACGATGTCCAGCCCCCAGACCGCGAACGGCCAGGAGATTGGTATCGGGTGCAACGCTTGAGCTGGCTGGTGCGTGTTCTTGGCGTAGTACTGGCAAGCTTCGCAGGTCTTGACTAGCTGCTCCGCGTCATGAAGCACCGCTGGCCAGTAGAACCGTTGGCGGAAAACCTTCCCCGCCAAAGATCTTGAAGCCACATGACTTAAGCATATCCCTTCGTGTATGTCTCTCAGTAGTTCTCGGCCTTGTTCTTGCGATATGCACCGCAGCTTGACTCCGTTTTCGCGCCGCCGGTAGAGCTCGCCGTCGATTAGGACGTAGAGCTTTGCCCGTCGGGCCACTTGCTCGGCTTCATGGTCGTCCTCCGGAAGGACGTGCTCCACCATGTACTTGATGATGTCCTGGGCCCAGGGTGGGTGGTTCCGTTCCACCAGCAGTACCTCCTGGCCAGAAGGAAGCAGAGCATCTTCGGCCGCGGGCACTGCCGGGTCTTGAACTTCCGGGCTGGCTACCCGTGTTGTCGATGTAGAAGGGTTGCCAGCCTCCTTTGTCGTTGAAGAACTTGGCTTCAGCCTCTCGGGAGAGACTGAAGGTCGCTTGAGCACCTCGATGTAGATCCCAGGAGGTACCGGTTCTCTCTTGGACGCCAGTTGTGATAGCTCGTCCACCGATGTGTTTTCCTCCCGTGGCACGTAAGCAGCTCTGAAGCTACTGAAGCGCCGCTGAAGTTTCCACACTTCTTCGACGTACGGCGTCATCTGAGGACAGGCGTACTCTTTGTTGACTTGCTTGATGACCAGCTGAGAGTCACCCTTGACGATGATCTTGCCGATGCCGAGGCCGATGGCAGCACGAAGTCCCGCGAGCAGACCTTCGTACTCTATCGTGTTGTTGGAGATGTTTCCTTGGTAGTGCATTTGGATGACGTATTTCAGGCGGTCACCAGTTGGTGAAGTGAGGACGACCCCGGCACCTCCTTGCCCCTTGGTGTAGGAGCCTTCGAAGTGCATGGTCCAGGTGTCGGGATCCTCCTTCCCGGGAAGGCTCGTCTCCTCCTCCGGGCTGTCGATCGTCGTCTCGGTCCACTCAGCTGTGAAGTCAGCCAGCGCTTGGCTCTTGATGTTGTCCGTGTGCTCGAACTTGAGCCCGAAACCCTGGAGTTCCATGGCCCACGCCGAGATGCGTCCGGTGGCCAGCGGGTTCTCCAGAGGACTCCTCAGGTTGTACTTGGACACCATCGTGATTGGGTGCCCCTCGAAGTATGGCCTCATCTTGCGGGAGGCGGTGAGGATCGCTAGCAGCAGCTTCTGCATCATGGGATACCGCTCCCGGGCGTCGCGCAGCACTGAGCTGATGAAGTAGACCGGGTGCTGCACCTTGCGGGTCGCCGATCCCTTGACGGGTTCGGCGTCTTCCACGTCCTCGGCGCTCCGGGGTGTTGTCGAAGTTGCCCCCATCTGCGTCGCCTTGGAGTGTACTCCTTCGTCCTCAACGCGTGGTTCGATGATGACGGGAGGGGGCTGGGTGCTGGGGTCCTCGGACCCCTGAACACCTGGCCGCCCCTTCTTGCTTGTCTGCCCCAGGAACGGGTCCCCAGGGCGCTTGCCCTTGCTTGACTTCTTTGGAGATGCGTCGCGCTCGGCCACCAGCACGGCGCTGACCACATGGTTGGTGGCCGCGATGTACAGCAGCAGGGGCTCCTTTTCCTTTGGGGCCACGAGGACGGGTGGCGAGGCGAGGTAGCTCTTGAGAGATTGGAGAGCTTCCTCAGCCTCGGGGTTCCACTCCACGGGGCCCGATTTCTTGAGCAACTTGAAGAACGGCAAAGCCCGCTCTCCAAGCCTTGAGATGAAGCGCCCGAGTGCCGTGATGCACCCATTGAGGCGCTGCACGTCCTTGACTCGCCGGGGCGCTTCCATTCGTTCGATGGCCTTGATCTTGTCGGGATTCGCCTCGATCCCCCAGTGGGAGATCAGGAAACCCAACAGCTTGCCGGGATGGGACCCCGAACACGCACTTGTCGGGGTTGAGCTTGAAGTTGACCCGGTGGAGGTTGTTGAAAGTCTCGTGTAGGTCTTGGACAAGAGAGTCCTGGAACCTTGTCTTGACCACGATGTCGTCGATGTAGGCTTCAACGTTGCGGCCCAGCTGGGACCCAAGGCACGCTTGCATCACGCGCTGGAAGGTAGCGCCGGTGTTCCGGAGGCCGAAAGGCATCGGGGTGTAGCAGTAGCAGCCCCTGGGGGTGATGAAGGCCGTCTTCTCCTAGTCCTCGACCGCCATCAGGATCTGGTGGTACCCGGAGAAGGCATCCAGGAAACACAGTGACTCGCAACCGGCCGTAGAGTCCACGATCTGATCGATGCGCGGCAGGGGGAACGGGTTCTTGGGGCAGGCCTTGTTCAGGTCTGTGAAGTCGACGCAGAGTCGCAGCTTGGAGGAATTCGGCTTTGGCACCACCACTGGGTTGGCTACCCAGGTGGGATGAGGCACCACCTTGATGACGCCGGCTTCTAGTAGCTTGTCGGTCTCGGAGACGATGAACTCCAACTTTTCCTTGCTCTGCGGAAAACTTGCTTCACGGGGCGGGCGTCCGTGTTTACCGCCAGTTTGTGCTCGATCACCTCCCTTGGTACACCGGGCAAACCCGACGCTTCCCATGCGAAGATGTCAGAATTTTCCCGAAGGAAGGCGACGAGCGCGCTTTCCTATTTGTCGGTGAGGTGGGCGCCGATGGTGACGGTGCGAGAGCCGTCACTTGTGAGCGTCACCTTCTTGGTCATCTGCGGGTCGCCACGAAATGGCGCCCTCTTGGAGGCCGCGGGCGCCGAGCCCCCAGGGTTCCCTCCGCCCCCGAGAGCAGCATCAGCACCAGCATCTTGCATGTCTTGTAGTTCCCAAGTGGTTCTGAAGTGAGTATACTTATCCCACCTGTCATCTATCTTTTTTCCTATCACCAAACCTACCGTGTCCATCAATTACCTCTATCTATGATTCCAACATAGCTCCATTGTCCCGTGAATCCACACCTTATTCTTCTAATTTCTACCGTTGCATGCTGTCATCTTCATTGAATCTAACAAACCTCTCGCATTTCACATGGTCTAAGATGGCGATGCTTGAACACGTCATGTAAAAAATAATGATGAATAAATGTTGGACATGTGGCAACTAATGAAAGCATGTAGGTAATGAAAACATGCATCCATCTGTATTCAATAAAGAACTATACCTGCTTCATCAAGGTGTGTCACCTCCACCTCCTCTTTGCCTTTGGCTTTGGGTCGGGCATGCCCAGTAACCAACCCATCAACCGCATATATAGGAGGTGGTGGAGGTGGTCGATGACACAAGTTAGTGAGTGCAAGCAAAGTCAAAGTAGTGTGGAAGAGGAAGGGTGTCGTGTCTCGGATCACGGACACCGGGAGTAAAGGATACCCCCTTTTTAGGTTCGGTGGGGGGTGCAGAGGAGGCCGAAGATCGTCTTCTGCCCGGGGGCTTCGCTCAACGCTCGAGATCTACGTACTAGCAAGCATCACAGAGACACAAGGAGTTTACCCAGGTTCGGGCCGCCCGGAGGCTAACAACCCTACTCCTGCATGTCTGGATTGAGAGGTGTATCATGGTGTGGCTTTACAAGGGTGGTCGCGGGTGAGAACCCGGGAGGTGTTGGCTAGAGGTTGAAGACGAGCAGATCCTGACCCTGAGGAGATCACCTCTCGCCTTAGCTAAACGGGGACTTGTGCGCTATCTAGCCTAGCCTCCTTCTCCATGATGATTGCTCCTCTCCCCTTGGGTGCCTCGGTCCTCCTTTTATAGGCTAAGGGGATACCACAGGTGCACCCTTGGCGCCGGAGGGGTTTTGGCAGGAAAACCCCTCCGGGTTCTCTTTAGGAGGCGACGTGGCCTCCTCTCGTCCAAGTATTCTTCTCAGAGGGGGTAGGTGGGATCGCCCACCTTTTCCAGAGAGGGAGGACAGAGGCTGACAGCTTTTCTGCCTCTGCCCCCCTTTGGCACCTTCGTCTTCTTGGCGCCCAAGTCTTCTAGGAGCTTCCAGCCAGAGCTGGCAAGCTTATCCTCTTGGCGCGGTGGAGGTTGGTTCCCGGGGGCGAGCCTGGCCTCCTGCCGGGCATCGGGGTCCCCGGGACCTCCGTGCCTGCTTCCGGGTCGAGGGGGCCCCGGAGGGTCCCTGAGTCCTTTGCCTTGGTTGTCGATGCAGCGCGCGCCGGGACGCCGCGGGGCCCATCCGCCAGTCTTGAGCCTTGGCCTTGAGTGTCTCCTTGGTGGGCCCATGTGCGGTGGACCCACTTTGACCGCATCAGGGGAACCCCATATTCCACTGTTGCGACAAAGGGTTTCTCGGATCCACCACCACAACAGCCATCCCAGTCTTGGCATGTCGGGTCTAGCAACCCACTGCTTGTAGCTCCTCCTTGTACGTGTGTATACCGATAGAGATGTCGTCGGTTTGATGCTCGACAAAGTCAGCGGAGGAAGGCGAAGCTTTCCGAGACAAGCACATGACTGCACTGCCCCGACACACTACTTTGTGAATTCCGAACATGCGCGTCTACTCGTAATACTCCGTGGCCTCTCACTGCGGTTGTTGCTTGGGCAAGCCGCAGTAGGAAAACTGTTTTTGTGTGCAATCGTTACACCTGGCATGGCACAATATAGGTTTATCTCGAAGTTCACTTCCCAAGGGAAGTAAGTATTTGTTGAAGATAATGCATCCAATAGTCAGACTCACCCTATTCTACTCGAGCCTTGGCATAGTGCGGAGTGCCTTGATCCACAAAGTGGTGTCCTTGAAGACACTAGCCAAACCTTTAAAAACAAGCTTGGGGAAATCTCCACAACTTAATTAAAAACTCCCGAGAATATCAAGTTAAGCATCAGAACAACATCTTCCCTTTAGGGCGCCCAAGCACCCAAGACTAATAAAGATCCACATGGATTCCTTTAGTGAAAAACTAGATCCAAATCTTCTCTACCAAACCCTAAAGTACCAACAATATTAGAGCACTACGGTGGGAGATTTCTATGATTGATACTTTCCAACAATGGAGGACAGATGGTAAAATCCGCCGTCTTATTTGTGCGAAGAAGGGAAATATATATTGGATGCCAAAATGCAACTGTTACATCATTTTCACGCGAAGCCTAGTTAATTCGGGCTAGGGCCTGATATTCTGTACACCTCCTGGCAAATGTCCTGATAGTTCATGGAGTTGTGCACCTCGAAGCCGATCGAGGGAAACTGTTTGAACACGTTGAACGAGCCAATTTGGAGGGCCAGATATTCTAGACCTATTATGGGGCGCTCGGATATCCAACACATGTACACCACGGATATTCCGGATCTACAAAGAATTTGTGTACATGATTTGACTCCATTCATACCTTTCACGTGGATACCTCTTGATAGTACGGTTTTCGTAACGACTTAAATAACTGAAAATCGTCGAGACAACGTCTTTTTCCTCTTTTCAGTTTGAAGGGTCACCAACCATCTATACTTCATTCCAATAGTGTCTATGCACTGTCATAAAACGCAATCACATGGTAAGGCCAAGTATAGCGTGGGGCGCTTAGCATGGGCGCCATGATCGATTTCCCGGTTGAAATGACAGTTTGGTTTTGGATTCCCAGTCTTGGGCGCTTAAATCGTGGCGTCGATGCAAAAACTTGCAGTGAGCGCTTAACATTTTCTTTCCGAGTATGAGGCGAGCGTAGAGGTGAATCGGCCCCGACCGTGGAACGGTTTTGTCCATGTGATTAACGCCTGGCGTTGCCTAGTATATAGGACGCTTAAGCGCCCAACTTAAATTACATTTTCTGCTATTTCTTTTATTCGCTTAAGAGTCCAGCTTAGCGTGTAGCATTGTACATGTTATTGAAAAAACATTGTAGGAGAAACGTCATTTTAAAAAGAGACTAACATGTGTGATGCAATAAAAGGCCATGTACATCGATTGATGTAGAGGCTGGGACATTACCCCTTTTCGAAAAAAAAACATTTAGAGTCGACAAAAACGTTAACGTGAAGGCGAATACCCGGGCATTCCCATACTCCTACCACTCGCGAAGAGAATGAGGATGTTCCGAAATTTTTCAGACAATTTGTTCCTTTCAGACATACTAATTTTGTTCGAACCGCAAAACTGAACTACTACCGGTCATGGTGCCATCTCGATTTGTCCACTACCATTCACATTTCCATGGAAATGCACAGCATTTCGCTAGCATTTGCAATTCCTACAAGAGTCAACTGTCAACAGCGTGGTGGATCGCTGATAACCACCCCCATATGGCACAGGGGTCAAAGCCATGGCAGCGGCAGCACGTCATCACAGAGCACCCGTGCCACATCCTCATTCTCATACTGTCCAGGCTAGCCCACCGCGCCCGATCGTGTGGCCCCACAACCTGGACAGTGGCATTTACCCCACGCGCACAGCACAACGACACTCGTCGTCGTCGCGGCAGCCGCTGTGGCGCACTCATTGCTGCTCTCTCTCGACTCGCATATTCTCCCCTGCCGGCCTCCCCTAATCCCTCCCCCCCCCCCCCCCCCCCCCCCCCCCCCTTCGCGCGCCACCGGCGACCCCTAGTAGGGACTCGGCGATGCCCCTGTGGTGGCCCGGGAGGAAGTCCAGGTCCAAGGCCAAGCACAGGGCCGGCGCGAACCCCGCGCCGGCGGTCTCCTCACCGCGCAACTCCGTCGACGTCGGCACCTCCTCCGCCTACGCTTCCGCGTCCGCATGCGCCTCCCCATCGCCATCGACCCCGCGGCCGGGGGCTAAGCCGCGCGGCCTCGACTCGCAGGTAGGCGCCGTCTCGCGATGCGGCGGCGGCGGCGGCGGCGGAGGGACGGGGCTTCGGGTGGAGGGGCGGGGGCACCCGCTCCCGCGGCCGCGGCCGGAGTCCAAGTCAGCGCCGCTTCCCCTAGCGTCGTCCCAAGCAGCCGCGTGCGGGGGGTGCGCGTCTGCGGCGGCGTCGGCGTCCAGCGCGAGCTCGTCGGGATCGTTTGATGATGAGGAGGAGGATCACCGAATTTACAGGTAATTGGGCTATTTTTTTTATCATCTTCTATGACTGCTGTTATTATCAGCGTAATTGCCACGTTTCAAACTGTGACTATTACTGAAGTTTGAGATGAATACTCGGGAATTGAGAGATTATTACTGATCCTGTGGGTGAAACTGCCTACGAACTCAGTGGGTGAACGCCTATGAAATAGAGGGGTTTTAAGTTGAGTGCGACCTCCAGGGAGTGACAAGTGAGGCTTCGCACCAACTACAGCCGTTGACCTCTTCCCTGCTTGTTCTGCTTAGTCTGTTCAGGACCATTATCTTTGTTTAGTAGATGCAGTGGACTTGGGGAGTAAAGTCCCGAAGCGCGTGAGTCGTTCAACCAACCTTCTTTTGTTTATACTCTAGGCTAGATTGTCTACTCTAGAACATCCAATAGGAAACGGTGTCGAGGTCCCAGTAATAAGGACAACATTGTTTAACTTTGAAAACAATGATGCACTTCAAATAGATCTTATTCATTTTCGCCAAAAAATAAATATATATTTTATTCATCACGCAATGGTAAATTTGAGCACAATGATGCTGTTTGTTTTCCCCTTCTCTCTGTACTCTGTACTTGTGGAGGGTGTTTATTACTGTACTCTTGCCAAAATTGGCATGTACTGTTCTCTGACAGTTTCATGTTGCGGTCCTTTAATATTCTGTGATATTTTCTGTTGGTTGGTGCAATCTCTAGATATACAGATCCAGTTGTCTACTCTAGAGGGAGGACTATGCCATCTGATGGGCTTAAGGGCATGGTGGAAGGCAAGCATTTTGCCTCATGCAGTGCTCTCCAGGAGCACCAAAAGTTCTTTGAGGTACCTATCAACAATGTGGGAGAAGTTCATCCGCAAAGCTTTGAGCCTTCAACGAGTGAAGCCAGTCGCTCGCTTGGCAGAATGCCCGATGATGCATTCAGTGCAAGAACAGGAAGTCTTTCCCCTGGGCCAAGAGAACATGCTTTTTCTGCCAGTGATGCAAGTCAAAGAGATTTTGGTTTCAGCCCAAGGTCACCACTGAAAAGGATGGATGATCTGATGATTTCACCTCAACCCTTGCCCCTTCCTCCGGTCCCAGCTTCTAGCCTGCCCCTCACTTCATCTAGCATTGCTTCTACCCAATCCCAATCGCAGTGGAAGAAGGGGAAGCTGTTAGGTAGCGGCACATTTGGCCAGGTGTACCTTGGATTCAACAGGTATGAAGGTACAGAGTACAATTCAAATTATTTTCAGCTAAAGTCCACATATTCATATAGAACGCACTCCCATACTAACTTTAATTACATCACACCATTAACGCACTCCCATCCGCATGCCTGTTGTCAAATTGTTTTGTCATTTGTTTGTAAAACAATGTAGTCTAATCTAGACATGCATGCATGAATGTTTGATACTGATGTGGAAACACATGTTCAACACGGTAAGCTTGTAAATGGGAAATCATAACTACTAGTATTAGATATATATATGGTTCAAAACTCCTTAACTGGAAAAGTGGTGTATGTTTCACGTTTTAGCACCAGATGCAAGTTTGCCTTGGAATTATCTGTGAAATTACTTCATTCTTGACGCCTCTATTGGTTATCTTCTGATTGATCTTGACTGTGTGTTATGTAGTGAAAGTGGGCAATTTTGTGCAATCAAGGAGGTACAAGTTATTTTGGATGATTCAAATTCGAAAGAACGCCTTAGGCAGTTGAATCAGGTTATTTGCGTACCCCATCTGATTGATAAATTGCATATCTATCCGAAGCAACTGTATTGATTTTACACCTGGTGCATGCACCCATCCACTATCATGAGATCTTGTGCACCATGTATCTTGTCGATTTTCTTTACTAACTTGTTATCTTTTTTTTTATTACCAGGAAGTAGATTTGCTTAGCCAACTCTCACACCAAAACATTGTGCAGTACTATGGAAGTGAACTGGTGAGGTTCATGTGATAAATGAATACACTACCATTTGAGTGTTGCGCAGGCACAATATTTATGTGTTTTCGTCCTACATGTTTTTGTTATGGGTTCTTAGGGCCATTTTTTGTTCTGTGTCGCATGATCTGTTGGTAGTTAAGTAGAATGTTACTCACATAGTCACATGTAAGATAATGACGTGCAATGTGTCCACATGCTATGAAAAACTTTCTCTCTTTCAGAAGTCAGAATACTACCTCTTCTTCGTTTGGATGTGATAGGTAACGGTTATGCTAATGGTATAGTAGAGCTGAAAGCTTCACCTCAGTTTCCCTTGGATTTTATATTTTTTAATACTACCTCCGTAATTATGTAAGTAATTACCATTTTGTATGCATACACCTTGGAGTACTGATTATCACTTACCTACTTGTGTATTATTCTGGGCAGACTGACGAAGCTCTCTCCATCTATCTTGAATATGTTTCTGGCGGTTCAATTCATAAATTACTAAGAGAGTATGGTCCTTTTAGGGAACCTGTGATCCGTAACTATACTCGGCAGATCCTTTCTGGACTTGCCTATTTGCATGGTAGGAATACTGTGCACAGGTACTGTAGTGTGAACTATCGTACTCTGTTATTTTTCCTTGGTCAGAATTTAATATGAATCTAACTCCGTAATGCTTTGCTTGGCAGAGACATAAAAGGAGCAAACATACTTGTCGGCACTACTGGCGGTGTTAAACTTGCTGACTTTGGTGTGGCTAAACATGTATGCAGATTATCTTATTTTTTACAAGCGCTTTTGTTTTGTATATATATGTGCGTAGGGTCATTAGAAAACTCATTCACACATCCACATAAGTAATAAGCTTATCTCCTTGGCCAGTCAACCAAGCAACTCAGGGAATTATGTTTGAATCTCTCGCATATATCGGGGTTTGAACATAATCACTTGCATCGTTAGGTTGAGAGTAGTCACTAGTTAATGTATGTCTTATGCTTTTTGCTCTCATGCTTCTTCCACACTCTAGAAAAATTTCTCAACATAGGACTGGCAATGTGTTCTATATGATTAAAGTAACATATATTTGTGATTTTTTAGAGCCTCAAGGATGGAGTGGTGGAAGTCAAGAGACAAGGGGACCGGATTATCCTAGTCAAGCTGGTTGTTGGGGACTTAGTCCTCAATGTTATCAGTGCGTATGCCCCGCAGATAGGCCAGAATGAGAGCACCAAGAGAGAGTTCTAGGAAGGCCTCGAGGACTTGGTTAGGAGTGTACCTACTGGTGAGAAGCTCTTCATAGGAGGAGACCTCAATGGCGGTTTTGAAGGGGTGCATGGTGGCTTTGGCTATGGTATCCGGAACCAAGAAGGAGAAGACATCTTAAGCTTCGCTTTAGCCTACGACATGGTCGTAGCTAACACCCTCTTTCAGAAGAGAGAATCCCACCTAGTGACTTTCAGTAGTGGGCAACACTCTAACCAGATTGATTTTGTCCTCTCTAGAAGGGAAGACAAACGAGCTTGCCTTGATTGTAAGGTGATACCTGGAGAGAGTGTGGTCCCTCAACATAAGCTGGTGGTGGCTGACTTCCGCTTTCGGATTCGTATCCAGCGGGACAAGCACGCCAAAGTCGCTAGAACGAAGTGGTGGAAGCTAAAGGGGGAGGAAGCTCAGACTTTCAAGGAGAGGCTTATTAGGGAGGGCCCTTGGGAGGAAGGAGGCGATGCAAACAATATGTGGATGAGGATGGCGAGTTGCATTCGGAAGGTGGCTTCAGAGGAGTTTGGGGTGACCAGGGGAAGGAGAAGCGATGCTAAGGATACCTGGTGGTGGAATGTTGAGGTCCAGAAGGCTATTAAGGAGAAGAAGGACTGTTTCAGATGCCTATATCTAGACAGGAGTGCAGCCAACATGGAGAAGTACAAGGGGGCAAAGAAGGCCGCGAAGCGAGCGGTGAGCGAGGCAAGGGGTCGGGCGTATGAGGACATCCACCGGCGTTTAAGCTCGAAGGAAGGCGAAAGGGACATCTATAAGATGGCCAAGATCCGGGAGAGGAAGACGAGGGATGTCAACCAAGTCAAATGCATCAAGGATGGAGCGGATCAACTTCTTGTGAAGAATGAAGAGATCAAGCGTAGATGGCGAGAGTACTTCGACAACCTCTTCAATGGAGAGAATGAGAGCTCTACCTTCCAGCTAGACGACTCCTTTGATGATACCAGTAGACGCTTTGTCCGACGTATCCAGGAGTCTGAGGTCAAGGAGGCATTGAAGAGGATGAAAGGAGGCAAGGCGATGGGCCCTGATGGTATTCCCATGGAAGTATGGAGAGGCCTCGGAGACATAGCGATAGTATGGCTAACTAAGCTTTTCAACCTCATTTTTCGGGCAAACAAGATGCCCGAAGAATGGAGGCGGAGTACATTAGTGTCAATCTTCAAGAACAAGGGAGATGTTCAAAGTTGCACTAATTACCGTGGAATTAAGCTGATGAGCCATACAATGAAGCTATGGGAGAGAGTCTTTGAGCATCGCTTAAGAAGTTTGACAAGCGTGACCAAAAATCAATTTGGTTTCATGCCTGGAAGGTCTACCATGGAAGCCATCTTCTTGGTACGACAACTTATGGAGAGATACATGGAGCAAAAGAAGGACCTCCATATGGTGTTCATTGACTTGGAGAAGGCCTATGATAGGATACCACGAAATGTCATGTGGTGGGCCTTGGAGAAACACAAAGTCCCAACAAAGTACATCACCCTCATTAAGGATATGTATGATAATGTTGTGACAAGTGTTCGGACAAGTGATGGCGACACTGATGACTTTCCAATTAAAATAGGACTGCACCAAGGTTCAGCTTTGAGCCCTTATCTTTTTACTTTGGTGATGGATGAGGTCACAGGGGATATACAAGGAGATATCCCATGGTGTATGCTCTTTGCGGATGATGTGGTGCTAGTTGATGATAGTCGGGCGGGGGTTAATAGGAAGTTAGAGTTGTGGAGGCGGACTCTGGAATCGAAAGGCTTTAGGCTTAGTAGAACTAAAACTGAGTACATGAGGTGCAGTTTTAGTACTACTAGGCAGGAGGAGGAAGAAGA
Source organism: Puccinellia tenuiflora (assembly GCA_012064385.1). Lineage (NCBI taxonomy): Eukaryota > Viridiplantae > Streptophyta > Magnoliopsida > Poales > Poaceae > Puccinellia > Puccinellia tenuiflora. The sequence goes on from QRDG01001345.1 coordinate 542,328, forward strand.
GGTTAGTCTTGATGGGCAGGTGGTACCTGAGAAAGACACCTTTCGATATTTGGGGTCTATGTTGCAGAAGGATGGTGATATCGATGAAGATGTGAGCCATCGGATCAAGGCAGGTTGGATGAAGTGGCGCCAAGCTTCTGGCGTCCTCTGTGACAGGGATAGTGGCACAAAAGCTAAAAGGCAGGTTCTATAGGACGGCGATCCGTCCTGCGATGTTGTATGGCGCAGAATGTTGGCCAACCAAGAGGCGGCATATCCAAAAACTAGGTGTAGCAGAGATGCGCATGTTGAGATGGATATGTGGCCACACAAGAAAGGACCGGGTCCGGAATGATGATATACGTGAAAGAGTTGGCGTAGCACCAATTGAAGAGAAGTTTGTCCAACACCGTCTAAGATGTTTTGGACATATACAACGTAGGCCTCCAGAAGCGGCGATGCATATTAGAAGGATAAAGCGGGCTGAGAATGTTAAGAGGGGTCATGGTAGACCAAACTTGTCATGGGATGAGTCCGTTAAGAGAGACATGAAGGATTGGAACGTCACTAAAGAACTAGCCATGGACAGGGGTGCGTGGAAGTTAGCTATCCACGTGCCAGAACCATGACTTGGTTTCGAGATCTTATGGGTTTCAACTCTAGCCTACCCAACTTGTTTGGGACTAAAAGGCTTTGTTGTTATTGTTATTATTATATATTTGTGATTTTTTAATACCATTTCATGCAATCGTCAAGGAAAAACTACCATAGTTTGCTTCGTCCTCCATCTCACATAATTGCTTATGATGAAACTTGAAACAGATATCATCTTTTGCTGAAATACGCTCTTTCAGAGGAAGCCCATACTGGATGGCTCCAGAGGTATGCTGTTTTCCAGTTATGCCTTTTGAAGAAATTCTCTGTCTATGATTTACACTTCTACTCCAAAATCTGCAGGTCATAATGAATAACAAAGGGTACAGTCTTGCGGTTGATATCTGGAGCCTTGGTTGTACAATTATTGAAATGGCAACTGCTAGACATCCTTGGCATCCATACGAAGATGTATGCTTTTAGTTCATGTTATACTTTGATGAAAATTTTCTGCTTTCCTGTCATTTCCCTCCTTGTAGTTGAAGTAAATGTGGCCGGAAGCCCCAAATAGAGCTCAAGCTCTGGGGACCCATTTTTAGAAAAAAAATAATAAAAAACTGCATTTGTATGTTCCAAAAAAATCTAGAAACAAATTCCTAGGTGTAGATAATGTTGAACTCTACCAGTGCGCAAAATCTCAAAGCAAAATTCGTTTTATTCTAGGCTAGACAAAAATGACAAATCTGACAAAATTTCAAGTTGTGAAGAAATGTGCACTGTTCACCGCATCCAGATCCACACATTTGTCATTTTCTCAGCCTAGAATACAAGGAATTTCTGATTGGTTTTTTGCACACTAGTTGAGTTCATCATTATCTCATCTTGGATTTTTTCCCCGAACTTTTTGAAACTCACAAATGTCGTTTTTGAATTTTTCAAAAAAGAGCTCCCCTGAGCTCCAAAACATCGCACTCCAGTCGGCTTTCTATTCTGATGGTGGAACAGCAACCATCTTCTCTGATACTTGGTCTTGCAGGTACCTGCACTATTTAAGATTGCAAACAGTAAAGATACACCAGAAATTCCAGAAAGTATTTCGAAAGAAGGAAAAGATTTCCTGAGTTTGTGCTTAAAGCGTGATCCAGCGCAGCGCCCCTCTGCATCACAGTTACTGGGTCACCCTTTTGTTAATGACCATCAAGCAATAAGAGCCGCAAAATGCAGGGAAACTCCGTTGAGTAATGGACTATCTTCCCCTGTGGAGGCAAGACATAGAAAGGTATTTTCTTCTTTCTTCAAGCTTTCTGCCCATTTTAATGTATGTTTTCCAAGAATTCTTGACATTTCCAAATACTATGTTCTGCTTTTTCCAAGCACTAGTAAAAAAAATCGAAGCTTACTTTTTAAAGCTAGTCTGGAAACTAAATCTCGTGACAACATTTGTTAGTAACAGTGGAGTAATTGGTTACAAATCAAACAGCCAATATTCTTTAGATAATCTTGCCTTTTGGTTTTGGGAGAATATTTGAGCACCTCTTTTTTAGAGTCTGATACTCAGTTTACATCATGCCTATATGCTGATTATGTTTGCAATGCCACAAATTTGATTCAGTCAAACAGAGAATCTTTAACAAAGAGAGGGATTGCCCCTCTACGGGATATTGGAGAACTGCGCGCGAGAGATTTTACTGGATTTGCCACAGCTTATCCTTCGCCTCACAATACCTCCAGGTACAGTAACCTACGTTTGACCAGTTTTTTCAATCCATCCTCGTGTCCAAGCATCTAGACTGACAACCAACCATCTTCATGTAGCCGACCTATTGCTGCAAGAACAAACATGTCTCTGCCAGTGTCCCCGTGTTCGAGCCCGTTGCGGCAGTTCAAGCAATCAAACTGGAGTTGCCTACCTTCCCCGTCGCACCCAGTGGATTACATGCAGAACCAGATGAGACTAGGCACGGTGGTTCCAGATCCTTGGCTAGACATCGGCCAGTTGAGACCCCTGAACCCATATGGCTCACCGAGGAGATTCTAAGTCTGATCTGTAATAGTCGCCGGCGGTTTCGCGTTTCCGTTTGTAGCACCTCCGATAGGCCTGTTCTTGTCTGAGTGTGCAGTTTTGCTTTGTAACCTGGGTTCTGCATCTTGTATGTGTTTCGCTGTTGTTGGCGTTATTAATTTAACGCTGGGCGTTTTGGCCTGTTATTTAAAAAGATATTTAGACATTTGAGGGAAAAAGGGTAGGGATGCAAAGATGTTTTGATCGACAAAATCTCCTGTAATTATGCCTATTCTGATCCGACTGATTCACTGTAAAGAAGAAAACGTGGTGCAACTGATGTACTGTACAATGTTGACGTTGTACTCTCTGCTGAATTTGTAAACGGTCATTATGTAGCCTATAATTTAGAAATACAGGTAACCCTCAACTTCAGTGATGTGATTTTGATGTATCATGGACTTTTAAGGCTGTAGAGATGACCTGCCATTGCCAGCAACAACTGGCCAATTTATTTTTGTTCCCGCGTCTGCTTCTCGCTATTATAAGATACTCCCTCCGTTCCATAATATAAGATGTTTTAGCTATTTCACATGTGTCTAGATTCGGACTAAAAGTAGTGTATATGTATACTAAAACATATCTATATACATCTGTCCCACTTTCCATTCATAAAAGCTAAAACATCTTATATTTAGGAACGGAGGGAGTAGTACATAATACTCCCGTACTTGAGATGTCCGGTAATATTTATGTAGCCAGCCAAAGCCCTATGACATTGCACTTGCATTGCCAAGACTGTTTACCATCGTTAATCCTACTATACTTGATATATCTCATAATTTATGTAGCGGCACGCAAACTGTTAGGTTCTTTTTGCCATGGAGTGCTACATCATCATAGAAAAAAGGCAAAATGTAAAAGTACAAATCTATTTTATAGTTCAGTACATTTGCGTGTTACATCATCAAAGAAGAAATGAAAATATAAAAATATTTCATTCTTATTTAAGTGCTTTTGCGGTGAGCGTGGATCAAACAAGCGACCTTCAGATCTTCAGTCTGACGCTCTCCCAACTGAGCTATCCCCGCTTATTTGGTGAAATGTAGACAGCGTTCTATTTGTCATTATAATCAATTATTCGATCTATTTCACTGGAACTGTAAAATGAGTCCTTAGAGCATCTCTAGCAGTGACCGAAAACGCCCCGAACTTAAAAAATAACCGCCCGATACGGTCCACGCGAGAAAAAATGAGGCAGACCAGCGACCAAAAAAGTGCCCGACCCGTAAAAAAAAAATCGGGCGCTCGAGAACTCCCCCCCCCCCCCCCCCCCCCCGAAACCGAGTATACGCGGTTTTCTCCTCCGAACCGACGGTGCCTGGAAAACCTGCGAGGCGTTGGCGGGAGGGACATTTCAGCTCCGCGTCGGGTAGTTCCTCTTCCCCCCTGAGTCGCTGCCGCCGCCGCCACCCGCCGTCCTCGATTTCGGCCATTTCCCACCGTATCTCCTCCCGCCGAGTCGCCGCCAAATCGCCGCCGCACCGGATCCAACTCGCCCGCCCCCGATTCCGGCCGTTCCCCGACCAGTCTCCGCCGCCGAACCGGATCCGTCGGTGAGTTACTTTCCGTTCGATCCCGGTCGATTTTCCGGTGGATTTGTTGTTGATTTCTCCCCCCGTGTTCGTTTTAGATGGAGTTGAGCCCGTGCGACCAATTTTTGCTCGAGGACTCGTCCGAGTCCGACGACTCGGACGTTGAGATGCTTCTCGCCAACCACCGGCAGCAAATGGCGGTGGTGGTCCTCGCCATGAAGGAGTTCGATTTGAACCATTATTTCTTTGAACCATTATTTATTTGAATTCGGTTTGTATTGGATTACTTCATATTGATTTTATATTGCTTTAATATTTTTAAAGTCGAATGATACATATCTGTTGAAATGTGGAGGAATATGCGTTATACGGGCCGAAAACGGCTGCGCGCAGAACAGAAACCGAAAGCCAAGCGGTAAAACAGAATATTCTGTTTTACCGCTCGCCTTTCGGTTTCTGCTCTGCTGCAGCCGTTTTCAGCCCGTAAAACGTGTAAAACGCGAACCGAAAAACGTGTTTTCGGTTCCGGCGTTTTCGATTACTGCTAGAGATGTTCTTAGTCCAAACCGATGGAAAACAAATATAGGCAATGCGTTGATATCTAAACACATTCACGCTAACCAAATCATAGGTGCATAAAATTGAATCGATTCTCTGCTGGAGGGCCCAGCTTAGCGTTACCGTACCCATGTCATGTGATGCAAATCATGCAACCTTGCAGGATATGCTGACATGCATTGCATGATGCATCATGAATTGAGTTGATATAGTTGAAAGGCAGACATGAGTCCATGTCTGATCTGAGCCACGTAGCATGCCCAACGGACCAGTGCTTGTGCACTTACTAGGCGCGGCTTGTCGCGCGCCATCATTTGATTCAAAAAAATATTTTGTTCGTAATTCTCATGTATTAATACAGATTAATGAAAATTCGGTTAATATCTCAGGCATGAATATAAGCAACATAGAAAGATAATGACATACAAACGTTGAGAGCACTGATAACATATCTGGGTTAAATCAGATAGTTATTTACAGAAGACTGAACAATGCAGTGAAGTTGGAGCATAAGGAGGTTCGGTAGGTTCATACTAAGAAAACATAGTGCTATATAAACCAAGTTGCATCATAAGGTTTGGATAATTAGATGGGGTTCATCAGCTCAAGCAGAAAGAGGCTTGCAAACCGCTTGAAGCAGCATGAACATTGAAAAGTGAACCGATCATGGCCATCAGCAAAGTAGCACCGATAGACTATATTCAGAGGCAGAAACAAATAATCCTGCAAGACGATGTATGTAGTCAGGTACAGTAACCTAAAATCATAACAAAAAGAATCAATCATATATGTCAAGACCACCTCAGTAACAATCATGGCATGGAAGGTAACAGAGGTGTTAAACCGGTACTTTTAATAAACAATACAAATATTATGTAGCTATCTCCATACTTAAGAAGCTAAACTAGGGGTTGCGTCCACCAGAAAATCCCAATTAGATGCAAGAGGCGAATGTGTAAGATAGTAGCTGTAGCAAGGCTTGGATTTTTAATGTAGATTTCTTAACTAACGTGAAACCGGAGCCATGCACAACGCCATGCCGTGGTGAGAAGAATGCCACCAGCACAGCCATCCATCTTTTGTTTCCCATCCGCCATCTCCATCCTTTGGATGATAGCCTGTAGATCATACATGAATAAGCGGGTGGGTGACAAAATTAAAATGTTTCTGGCCAAGTACGTAGAAATACACAAAGTAAGCCATTAATCACAACAAACACAACCATGCAAGAAATTAGCACCACCAAGAACAGTATATCTCATATATGCGACTCGCTCTACCATCACACCAATCTGACATCACTCATGGGAAAGAAACAAACCAAAGACCAAGAGGGAGTGAAGCCATACATGTTGTCGATTGGTGTGATGTCAGTTTCAAAAGCACGGCTTGCCGCGCGCCAAATGTTAATTCTTAATTATTTTGTCTGTAATCCTCATGTATTGTACATGTTAACAAAAGATGGGTGAGGTAACAACTATATATAGGAAAAATGCTTCCTACTCCCGGGTGTAGCTAAACCCATATCTAAATACCACCGTACGGAAGTATATGTGATACTTTATCGGTTTGAGTATGTTCATATACTATATCTAAGATACTTCATACCAAGTTACGTGAAAAAATTGAAAGTGGGTATATAATTTACATTATATTAAATATACTGTCATATTTGTATGTAAAAAAAGTTGTATGTGTAAAAATTATACATATTACCTATAAAGTAATATCTATACTTTCTAAATAGTCATACATAATTTATACTACATGTAGATACTTTCCGGTATAATAGATAACTCCTAAATTGTGAGAAAACGTATGTGGATGTAGCTACACCCGGATGCACCCGGCTAGGCCCGCTCGCGTAGTACGCGCCCTAAAAAACCGTCGCATGCGACGTAAAAAGATTCTGTGGCGCGTGCGCCCACGCAGCAGGACCTCATCCACCCGAACCCACCCACGATCGTGCTTGTGTGACGTAAAAAATGGTAGGGAAACGTAATAGTAGGATCAGAAGAGATTTTTCAGTCCGTAGCTGTACTTGCCCGATCTTAAACCTAAGGTCAACCTAATTACAATCAACCCACAGGCCTGAGCCCACCTGAGCCATTTCCGTAACATAAAGAATTGACTGCGCCATGGCCGAGAATAACCAGAGTGGTAAGTGGAGAGAGCCAAGTCGAAGGAGCTCTCGCGACCATGGCGTGATGCCGGCGCCGCCGGCCTGATCTCCTCCGGCCAGCCTCCGCTCCCGCCGCCGTGTCCAGATCCGCCCCCCCCCCCCCCCCCCCCACGGCGCCCTCTCTCCAGCCCGCTGCGCGGCATGTAGGGGCTGGGCGTGTTGACGTCGCGGCGCTCTCTGTGTTCCTTGCCTTGTCCTCATGCTCGACCTCGACCCGTCCGTGTCCAGCGCCTCCGCTCGGGCCGCCGAGCTCGCCGCGGCCGTCCTCGCCTCCCGCAGGTCGGATCCCGCCGTCCGTGGTCGGATTCTTGTCAAGCGCTCGCCGCGTCGCGCCCCCTCAGGCCAACCACCGCCGCCGGCGCACGCGCCCATGGCGAGGGCAGGCTCGCCCGGCGTGGCGAGCGAGGGGCTCCGGCGCCACGCCCATCTGTCCCTCGTCTCCAAGGTCTGCTCGGAGCTGGAGGCCCACCGAGGCATCGTCGACCGCGACCTCGGCCGCCAATCCCCTTCCGTCGCCGAGTTTGGCCCCAAGCTCAGGGTGCACGACTTCGAGGTGCCGGAATGCCTCGCCCGCACCCTCCACACCGTCTTCCGCGCCAGTTCCAAGGAGGAGGGTGCTGGGGACCCGGAGCTTCACCGTGCGGCCGCCATGGCCCCGTTGCCCGCCGCCTCGGCTCCCCTGTCGGATGGACAGCTTGGGTCCGACCCTGCCGTGGTGGTAGCGGGCCTTGGTTCCTTGTTGCTGCCGCCGGCTGCCTCGGGCGGCCCGGTTTGTGCGGAGGTGAGGTCCGTCGAAGGCGACGACGGCGCCAATAGTGTTGTTTCCAGCTCGGCTCCCGGCAACGATGTGCGCCATGTTGAGGAGGCTCCCGCGGAGCCCTGTGTTGGCCTCTCTGCTGCTGCCGCTCCAGGTGATGAGGAAGGTCGGGTGCAGGTTGGTCGGGGCGGCCGTCCCGACCGCGCGCCATCGTCTCCACATTGGGATGAAGGTCTCGACCGTGCTCTCGCCTTCAAGCGTTGGGCGCGTGGAAGGTGTTTTCGGTGCCTTGAGCATGGCCACCAGGTCAGCACATGTCGAGGGCCCTTCAGATGTATCCGATGTAATCGCCCTGGTCATCGGGAGAGGTTCTGTCGTGCTCGCTCTCCGGTTGCTCGGGACCGCTCTCCAGCTGCTCGCGCTTGCTCTCCGGTCACTCGTGCTCCTAACAAGCGAAGCCGCTCTCCGTCCGTCCAGACTTGTCCTCCGACGCATGTGTCGGTGCCGCCAAGATCCCCTGCTGGGTGTTCCAAGGATTCCCATGACGAGGCATTTTTGGACTCTGCTTTTGAATCTCAGCTTGCTCTGTTGCGCATGGAGTTCCTTCAGAAGGTTGAGCTGCTTCGTTGTGAGCTGCACGATGCCCTTGCCAACCTTCAGGCTACATCAGTTGTGGCTTTGCCGGCCGAATTCCAGATTGGTTCCGTTGATGAGGGGACTAAATGCTTCTTTGGAGAATTTTCTCCCCGTGCTCTGCATGCGACGTCGTCTGTCCTTGAGAATGTTGTCATCTCTGAGGTTGTGGCTCCTGTTGTGGAGATGTTGCCTGAGCTGCAGGATCCTTGTGGCGAATCACCTATGGTGCTTCCGATTGAGCTGGGTTCAGTGGAGTCTTCGGTGGTGGACATGGCGCCAGTTCCACCTCCGTCTGAGTCCTGCCAGCTGGCCTCCTCTGTGGATAGTGGAGGTTTGATTGCTTCTGGCACTTTATGTTCCTTGAGTGACCAGGTTGATGATGCAGCTATGTTGGCGTCTAACTCTGAGGCTCTGTTTGGCAAAGAGATTTGCGACTTGCTTGTCAATTTAGAGGCGGCTTGCCCTGGATATGGCAAGGATATTGCTTGCGTCCTGGCGGGAACAGCTTCGGACGGTGTTTGCATGAAGGTGGAGAAGTCTCTTAGAAGGAGGGTAAGAAAGAAGCTTGGTGTCGCAAGGAAAGCTTCCGCCTTTTCTTGATTGTTGAGCCAATTTGCGGTTGTTGTCACTTGGGTTCGCTGTTGTGGTTGGGCGAGTAGTTGTTAGCTTGTGGTTGTGGCTCGCTTTAGGTGTTGCTCCCGGTGACGGTGTGGGTTTCGTGGTGTTGGTTGTATGGTTTTTGCCCGGTTTTTTCCGCTAATAAACCGGGTATCTTCTTCTTAATTAATGAATAAGGCAAAGCTTTTGCCTTTCGTTTCAAAAAAAAAAAAAGAATTGACTGCTGACATAAGAAATCATGAGGCTAACGTAACACATGGACAGTAGCACTAATTTATCCTATGTGCAGCATTCATCTACACACCAGCATAACTTGTATTTGGCCGGTTCTGAGGTGACAACGTAGATGTGCTTGCAAGAATTTGCCAGCCTGATTACACAACCATATGAAAATCGCATGATAATATGGCTTAATGTGCCATCAAAACGGCGCCATGGCCAAATGCCACATAAGAATACTAAGGGTGTGTTTGGTTGAGCTGTAGATTCCTGAAAATCAGCTGTGAAGAATCTGCTGTGGAAAATCTGCTGTGAGCTGACAACTGTGGGAAAGCTGGAAGCTGTTTGGTTAGAACAACTGTGAACTGTGCATTCGATAGGAAATGTCTTTAACACCCCTGAGGGTCTGAGAGCAAATATATATGCTAATTAATCGCAGAACAACGATTTGTGCATTGTTTGGCGTCAAACGGATCTTTTTGGCAAATTTTACATATACTAATATTTCATACATACTAATATTTTACAAAAGGCATGGTTCAACACTTGATGTTCCATCGACATAACTACAAAAGACATGTATACTAATATTTCATACATACTAATATTTTACAAAAGACATGGTTCAACACTTGATGTTCGCCATCGACATAACTACAAAAGACATGGTTCAACACTTGATGTTTGCCATCGACATAACTACAAAAGACATGGTTCAACACTTGATGTTCGCCATCGACATAAGTACAAAAGACATGGTTCAACACTTGATGTCGCCATCGACATAACTATCCTAGGTCGCTCTCGCAATAAACAAGGCATTCGCTATCATGTCACGAATGGTGTTCATGGTCACCTCGTTCTCCTCTTCTGGAATGTCATCTCCTTGTGCTTGTGTCGTTGCTTGTGCCACTTCAGGCATATAGTCCTCATCCTCATCACATTTATCAAATTCCTCATCCTCCAATTTGCTATCACGGATGAAATTGTGCAAAGCCATGCAAGCAATAATTATATGCTTCTTTGTACGGGGTGAGAAACTTGGCATAGCCTTCAATATGTGCCACTTTTGTTTCAGGACCCAAATGCACGCTCAATGACATTGCGAAGGGACGAATGCAGAAAATTAAATATCTCAAACTTCCCTTGAGGCGCACGCTGACGTCGGATACGGAATTCCGGTAGATGATATGTACTCCCCTTGAAAGGAGCAAGGTATCCAGTTCGGTTTGGATAACCGGAATCGACAAGATAGTATTTGCCTGAAAAAATACAAGTTAACACCAAGAAAATAATAAGAGAGACCACGTATTGAAGTACATAGGACATTTTTCTACCTTTTGGAGGCACTGGAAACTGATCTGCAAATTTTGCTAATGCGTGATTGAGGATTCGAGTGTCATGTGCAGAGCCCGGCCAACCAGCAACCACAAAGGTAAACCTCATGTCAAAGTCAAATATAGCAAGGACATTTTGAGAAGTATACCCGTGCCTACATGTGTGGTTAACCACCCGCTCTTCAGGAACCGAAACTGGGACATGTGAACCATCTGTAGCACCAATAGCACCTTTAAAATGAGGCCAGAAGCGACTATCTTTAACCTTTGCATGCTCATTACTGAAAGTAGCATCTCTCGGCTTGATGTTATCCTTTGCTAATTTTCGCAAAGACAACAACACTTCTTTAAACTTCATATGAACTGTCCACAATGACCTAACAAAGCGGTTCTCAGCTTGCGCAAATGCTTGGGGGCCTCCAACAATCCATAAAAACATGGCAAGTGACTCAATGGATGAAACATTGTTTGTTGACTTCAAACCGTAGGATGAGACAAGCATATCATGTAGTGTCATGAAAACCTTCGGGGTCATCCTAAACATCTTATAAAAATATCTAGGACGACCCAAGCACTCTGTGACCCACTCAATTCCAGTTTGTTGAGCATCTCTATAAGCACTTTTCTCATAATACCTCTCAGTGTAGAGATTACCTAAGTGACCAAGGGTAGCAGCCTGTTTGGTCAACTCAGCTAGAAGTAGTAGTCCCTCTTGTGCCCTTTTAACTACTTCTTCCTTGTGTGCCTCCATCTACACAAAGCAAAAACAGCAGGGTCACATTAAGATGATGACGTCAACAATGCGCCATCATGGCAAGAAAATCACATACATAAGCAAATACTTTTGTAAGAATTCAAACATAAGAAATTGGTCCAGCAATACAATCATAAGCAAATTGTTCACCATTCAAACATAAGGAAATATGGTTCCAAGCATACAAATGTAATCAAATTGTTTCAAACAGAAGCAAACATGGTTTCAAACATTACAGACATAAGAAAATAGATATTGCAACATGGCAACTAGAGGGTTCACATCATCTTCCTCATCTCCTTCTCATGTTCCCTCTTTAGCAAATGGAGTCTTCCATCATTTGTTTCAAGCAAGCCGAAAACTTCTCTAAATTCAGGCTTCATGATAAGAAATGTGGCTGTATGCATCTTCCATCCCACATTCTTTAACTATGGACAATGCCTCTTTAATACTTGGAACTTGGTTGATTTGAGTAGGAGCTGATGAAGCTTCAACACTTGATGCTATCTTGACCGCTGAAGTTTCTATATGCGAGCATGTTTGCTTGAACAATCTTAAGAATGGACTTTTTCCTTCTTTCTCACCAATAATAATTTTGTCTCTCTTGCGCTTCTTCTCATTTTTTTCTTCAAAGGCGCCAACTTCATCTCTCCAATGTCATATGTTTTCTCTTCTACAACCGCTTTATCCTCACTTGAATCAGACAAAACTCCAGGGGTGGAAGCAGTTGCCCCATTGACATGTGCTTTGTCAAACATGATCTCTAGGGCATCCAAGTTATCCAGTCCACGCTTTTTGAACTGCACATGCTTGCATTTCCTTCCACTACTCGGATCATGACATCTCTGAAATATAATGCTCAACTTTATTACTTCCAACAAATCAACAAGACAAAATAAATGACCATAATGTAACCATATTTGCCACTTACCACAAGATGTTCTTTCCACCATCCTTCATCACACTCCACAGTATGGTTCTCATAATCATATCCTAGTCCAGTTGCATCATGTTTCAATTCCATAAAACATGTATAGCTTCTTTTCAGATTATCCCATTTGTTTTTAGTTGCAAATGCTCTAACTTTCTCCCAGATTTTTCTGCAAATTTATCTTCAAGGTTCTTCCACCCGACTTTATTTAGATGGCCTAAGGGCCTGTGCCCAGCAAGAACCTCTTCTTTACAAATGTCACAAAAATGCTTGATATTTGCCTTATCCCATACAGCCTTCTCACCCATACTTCAATCACACAAAAACCAATTACTTTAGCTAATATGCAACAATATCATATGCTGGAAAATATAACATCACACCAATATGTACAGATTGTAGAACGAACATGCATCTTCCTACAATCATTTTCACAAACAGCTAGCAAGCGAACACCAAACATATTTCTGGAGGAGAAAAAATTCCTATATATGACTGGACCATACACATAATCAGTGATGTATATCACAAATAATTTATCATACGTTGGCATCATAGATTGCAAAGACTGCACAATAAAAAAAAACAAAGAAAAAACAGGAGGTGAGCAAGCACGGGATGGAGGAGGAACGGGATGGGAAGGAGGGAGAGGAGGGAAGAGAAGAGGGCCATACCTTTCAGGCTGCACAGGTGGATTTCCGGCCGGCCGGTCTCAGGAGCCGTACGCGGAGGCGCGGCGCGACGAACTGGATCTTGGAGCGGCCAGGGCGCGACGACTCGGAGGATGGTGCCCGGCGTCGTTCGTGGAGTAGAAGGGCGGCCGACGAGGGGAAAAGGAGGGGCGAGCTGCTGGTCGTCGACTGCTGCTGGCAAGCCGCCGGGGGCCGTCGGGGCTGGGCCGGCGAGGGGAAACCCTAGCGCGCCGCCTCGTCCTGTTTCTGTCTGGATGGGTTCGTGCTTGGGGGAAATGAACGAGAGGTGAGGGGAGGAACCAATCGAACCGGCCAGTTTCACTTGCTAGTGGCAGTGGTGGGTAAATATTGGTTTTTTGGTTCGCTGTGACGCGCTGGAATCTGGGGTTCGGGCCGATTCGAGTTTGTACTGCGAAAATCTGCTGCGTTCGCTGAATCGGTGTTGGATAGAAACCCCTTTGGTTGGGATTCTAGATTCCTGAACGTGAATCTGCTCCAGGAAGCTGAACCAAACACGCCCTAATATGGTGAGTAATTTCTATCCACGTTTATATTACAAAGCTAGTAAGCTACACCTTTTCACATTTACATCGAGTTGTCAGTAAAATGATAGAATTTGTGCAATGATCTTCATCACTTCAGTTAAATCAGCTAGAAGGCAGGCTTGTGCAGTTGTGCCTCTTGAGTCTTGAGTGATAGGAGTGCAGGCGTCATGCTGGTTTCTTCCCTATTGCCAAAAATTGCCAGCTATTTCTCCTCTTAGTAGGGAGTAATTTGCATTTGGTGCCTAAAAGGGCGGATAAAATTAGGCATCCAAAAAGTTTGTAAAGCGACACGCAGAGATAAATAAATTAAAAAAAACCTTTAACCAAATAGAGCACACAAGAACAAAATCATATGCCTAAAACGTAAGATATATATTTCTGGTGAAAAAAGTGCATAATCTAAGTTACTAGCTCTCCCCCTTCTCACTGAACCAATCCAGAGTCATGCATTCTGAAACAAAGAAGACACATGGACTAATACAAAATTACAAAGTACAATTTACAATACATATATGCAGTTATAAAAAGAATAGATTTGACTAACCAGTTTCAAAAGGAACACCCCAAAAAGCCTAACATCCCCTAGTACTGCCAAATATTTAAACACACCGGAGCTAGCTACTCCTCAACTAAAAAATTCAGAACTGGTGTCAATCGATAAAACCCGTACAAAACTGCCAAATAATTTCGTTTTTTACTACCCAAACAATCAATGGACTAGCACGCAAAAACAAGTACCGTTGAATTCAGAATTCAATTAATTCATAAGATTCTAGTCGTCAATAAATAAATCGATGTGCTTGTAAAGCTACAAAGAAACTAGAGAGAGCTAGAGAGAGGTGATATGGCTGACCCTTGTGAGGTGAAGTATAATAGCATTGACCTACAAGTTTGAAAACTGCATAGTTCATACGCTAAAAATTACAATCTGTTCTGCTAATGCTTAACTGCATGTACTTTTTGTAAATCTTGTCAAGACAATATCATGCAAGATTTTCAAGATTCCATTTCATCTGACAAAGGCTATCGTTACTGTGGTTCTGCACTCTTATGTCATCTTCAAGAAGAGGAAATAAATTACGAGCTAATATGTATAGTCTCCACAAGAACGGGACACAAATTTGTGATTCAAGGTTTTTTTTCACGGTGTACACCAATAACAAACAGCCAGCTCGTACATTCAAATCCAAACATAAAAGAAAAAACTCAAACGTGTGGATGTTGATCAAGAACATGAGAACAGGACAGAAGTTCAAGAGAATGGCAAACATCTAAACAAAACTAGTACTAGTGGAATTTCGTGCGGCGTCACGCCGCACTTTTTTTGATGGCGTAAAATTGTTTTAGGATTTATTTTGCTTAAATACATGTGTATAAAATATGATCGTGAGGAAGAAGTTTCAAAATACAATAAATCATGAAGCATCGTACTTTAAAATTAAGAATTCATAAGAGGTAGTTGTTTGCTCCCATTATGGTAAAAACACTTGCAGGCCAAACTATCCATGCACAGGAAGAAACTAATGCCAATAAAACAATTAGCAATAAAGAAATATATAGAGAAAATCCAGAAATTTAAGTGAGAGACTTAACTTTCCTAAAAGGCACAGTATATATTCTTTAGGAGCAAAGAAATTATGCCAGCAAGAGATCTGATCCCTGGAGAGAACTAAAGTAAATTTAAACATATTATATAAGATGGATGGTTGCAGATAAACCTCAATCAGGTAAATGAAAAGGCCATTATTTAACTTGAACTGCATACTCCATTTTAGTACACACATACGTGGATAGTAGACAAACATATTGTTTACATCCTTCTTCTCAAACGCCTGTAATCGTAAATGTGTCATCAAAATTACATCTAGAGCTACATCTTCAATGATCTATAAATAAGATGACATTTTTTTTTCAACACACATTATTTAGGACTACATCATATAGAAAAGCACATATGTACTTTACAGTTGTAAGTACAGATAGTAATTTTCACACAGATAAGGAGTATGATTATTGTGATATTTGAGTCACGTGTCAATCATTTCAATGCCAGGCTAGCTATTTCTACAGTTGTAAGCACAGTTTTTTCATTGCTCTTGTCTTGAAGAAGAGATGATGCTATTCAGATTCAGAGAAATGTGGTAATAGTATCATAATTATGCAGATCTAGCTACAATACTTTGCACACTATTTCCACATCTCTATGCATATACGTCCATGCAGAATATCATAGTAAGCAAGGAACTATAAAAGTCGTATATAGAAAATTAGTTGTAGCAGATAACCTTGCTTCTAAGCAGCCCTATATTTTGCGACCATATAGTGGAGCAAGTCATCTTATGGATAGCCAAGAGATCAGTTTTCTCTCCAAGTTCCTGCTAATTCATGAACATTGTAGCTGGACCGTCATACGAAGATGGGATATTTTCCAGCAATCAATTTTTTTAACCTGAAAACAAATAGTATCAGTGAGAAACCATCAGCTCATGCCACATGGCATTCCTCTTATACCAAATGTCGACAACTGAACACAAAGAAAGTCTTTTTGAAAAAAATCTAGATAGAATGTGCATGACTGTGAATAATTTTCATAAGCAACGTACCAAATATGGTTTCAACGATTAGCATGCCATACACAAAGATAAAGATAGCAACAAAGTGAAAATATTAATTCCATCTCCAGAATGGCTGTAAGTGGTGCTCAAATAGTAAACCGAGACGCAAGAGTAAGATAACCTTTGGATTTTGTTTTCATGATCAACACAACAAATTTAGAAGTAATATCTTTCTGTGCGGCTTGGAATTCCAACTATTACTGTAAGGGAAGACACCTTACTATTTGTTTTAAATTTTTGTTGCATGATGGAGATGACAATAGACCCTGTTCCCACAAGGTAGTCAAATATTGTTGTAGATACTGTTTAAACGTTATATGTTTCATAAATACAGTCAAGCGCACAAATAATAAGCTTTCGGATTTATAATAAATGTTCATTTGTTCAATTATAAACCAGATGTTCATTTGTATGGTAACTTATAGAACCAGACTTTGCAAGCATGTATGTCTATTTTTATGTTTGTGGAGATTAAAGTGATAGTCGATATATTATGGCAAACAGATATTAGAAATGCAGCATAGCAAGAAAACATTAAAGGGAAGTAATGCCAAAAATTTCAATGCTTTTAAGATCTGAGATTGAAGACTATGTGAGGAAAGGTGAAGCACATACATAAACACAGAAGAAGGCATAAGTCGTTTCACATTTCAATACATGGCTGGTTGGCATACGTTAATAAGATATAAATGGTCAGTACCTTAAGCACAATAATAAAACCAATATATTTCATATGTATGAGTGTTCTGGTTATAGGCTTCTGCAAATTGGAACTTAAGGTAATAAAGTAGACCGAGTATCTAATGTACTGGCTGTGAGCTCCACATGAATAATACGGTGGACAGAGTCACTGGCACAAATTTCTTTGCACAAGTTGTCGGGCTTCATGTCTACCTAAATCTTGTGACAACATGGTCAATGATAGTGGAGGAGGATATGAGTAATGAAAACATGAGCATATACAAAATCTTTCCCCTTAGTATGCTAGTCTCCTTAAATACATGAATTAAAATCCCAAACAACTACAGCGAGCATAATTATCACTACATCTATTAATTCTATATAGGATTTTCATCAAATATCTTGTACGCAGGTGTTAGATTAGCATAGAGCAATGTAGAGGAAGGGGAGGAAGAAAATAAAGAGAAAGAGAGGAGCTGGGTACCTGCAAGGGAGCTAGCTGCAGCGAGGTACATGAGAAGTTGAGGCAGCGACTATGGCATCTGCTTGTCCCTCGATATTTGTGATCAACAAAAACCTCAAGCCTACAGTTCCATAAATTTTAAATATTTTCAATGCACTAAAAAACCAATAGTTAAATCATCTCAGAAACAACTATTTACTGAGAAAACTGTAAGCAATAACTATGTTCACATATTCAGAATAATATGAATGGAACTAATTTAGGTAGACCATGTTCCTAATTAGTGTTGTAGATTTCGTCTTGTAATAGTTCCGGAGAAGTAATGTTGCCAACCTCCTTACAAATGCTCCAGTAAATTCCACATAGTATCCCTTGAAAGGAAATTAAAATATGTACTCAGCACCCCTTGTGCATGTAGGGCTGGATTAAACAAAGAGGAAATCCACAAGATAAATGGCTAATAATGTGAGTAAGCTGGTCACGCCAGGATTAATTACCTGATCTGCAGCTCGGTGGTGCAGTAAAATTCTTTGCGGACAGTGACTAAGAGATTAAAGTATGCTAGTCCGGGGGCCATGATGTCCAGCTGCTGGTGGCCTGCGTAGAAGTGTCCTTGGGTGATTCATTGGCTGTAGCTGGAGGTCAGTTCCGCTTATGATATGTGTTGCTACCTCCTCTACTTCTTCCTGCTAAATAGACGCACATAGGAAACTCCCTGAATAGCAACCATATCATAGCGATTTGACAATATCTTCCGCAGAATCTGAGGATCTATAGGCCTGAACCATACTTGGTAAAATCGCACTGGCCATCATCGAACGCTGCTAGATCCTCCAGATTCCTCAACGACCTTGTCCACGAAACGTTGAGTTGCCCTCTGTGATTCAGGATGTAATTAACATTAGAGAGATCCAGATGCATAAAAGAATCAAAACAAATAGGGATGGTGAGAGAGCTTAGAAGGCTGAGCCGTGGGCACTGACCTGCCATCCGTCCTCGCCAGGGCCGGCTGCTGCTTTTGCTCGACCTTTCTACAGGGGCGAGGCGTGGTACCGTGGGGCTCGCCCCGGAACACCGCTTCTCCTTGTGCCGCCGAAGCTGGAAGCAATCTGAGGGACGCGCTGACAGCCAGATGACGTCGCTGCCGGTGGGCATGGAGCCGAGGACTCAATAGACGCAGATCGAATCACGTGCGGCTCGCACTGTAATTTTTGCTATCAACGTCTGAGAGCGAGAAACAGAGAAGGTGAGGACGGAGAGAGAGCAAAGGTAGAGGAGGGAGAGGTCATGCGACATACCTGCACAGTCGTCACGGGTCATCGCCGGACCCGTGGGCGCCGCCTGGTCTTCCACCACCCTCGCCGTTGTTGACATCTCGCTGCTCATCTATCCTTTCCGACCAGCGCCGCCGGGCATCGGCCTCCGCCCGTCGGAATAGGCTGCCCCCTGCCAGAAAAGGCCGCCGCTTGCCGGAATCGACCACCAGCCGCCCACG
Organism: Puccinellia tenuiflora; assembly: GCA_012064385.1. Lineage (NCBI taxonomy): Eukaryota > Viridiplantae > Streptophyta > Magnoliopsida > Poales > Poaceae > Puccinellia > Puccinellia tenuiflora. The sequence goes on from QRDG01001345.1 coordinate 560,981, forward strand.
CGCGTGCAGGCCGGCGGCAGGTCGGCCGCTGTGCGCGCCTCCGTGGTACTTGCCTCCATGGCCGGCCCGACCTGGTACGCTGCTCCGCCGAGCGTGGTCTGTGCGTCGGCGGGTACGGGCGAGCTCCGGCCACCGGAGAAGCTGCAGGGCAGCGCGTTCGCGTGGCGGCGCCGCCGTTTATGCGTCGCCGGAGCGTCGCCGGCGTCGTGGAAATGCGGCGGCGGACGGGGGCCGCGGCGCGGACGATTCCGGCGCCACCGCGGCGTCCGGGCGAGCGATCTTGAGCGAGAGGAGAGAGGACGCGACGGCGCACGTCTTCGTCGGCGGCGATCCGACCGGGGAAGGCCGAAGCGGCGGCATCGAGCGCGGCGGCCGGCGGCGACCTGCGGGCGCGTGCAGGAGAGAGAAGGGGGGGATCGATCTGCGGCGATTTTGTACGAAGAACTTCAAAGTTTATTGGAATTGCGATCAGGTCCCTGTACGCAGGGAAACGTGGACTGCGGGTTCTATTTACCGGTTTTTGAGGGGTTTTTTTGCAAATCGATCATGGACGCGTCCTCGGGCCGTCGGATCGCCGTTCGACGGACGGGATCGCAGCGCTGTAGTACTGTAGCAAGCTACAGTGCTTACTGTAGCTAGCTACAGTTGCAGAAGGCCTCCCAGCGCTCGAAACGTTCCGTCTTTAAAATATAGTATAGATTACGGATCTGGATTAACAACTAGACATAGGCAACGTGGATCCAACAAGTTCCATGGAACCAAAGAGTCAACAATTCGGAAGAATAAAAAATGGGCTCAATGTTGCTGACTTAGGCCGGGTAGGAGAGGTGTGCTACGGTGGCAGGTTGGAGGAGGCAACGCCCGACCTCGAGAGGATGGTGGAGGCCTGCTGCTGCGTGTCGATGAAAATTGACATAGGACCCAACGTGACTCACCAGATCTGGCTGCCGGAGTCTCGGCAACGTCAGATTCGAAGGGGTTGAGGCGGGGTAGCGGTGGCTCACCATGGTCTTAAGAGGAGAGAGGGAAGATGCCAGGGGAGAACAAAGGAGCCACGTACCTTTGCGTCCGTGGGCGAGCTCCGCCTGTGTCAGGTACTAGTAGTGGTATGGAGTAGTAATATGTTGGTAACTGTGAGGGTACTTTAGGTATTTCATATGGTGGTCACTTTGTAGTTGGCTTGGTCTTTATAAGCCCACCTTGTATCCTGTTGAAACACCCAAGAAATATAAACCCTAATTTTACCTTTATTTTCTGCAATTTATCTTAGATTTAATTCCTGCAATTTACCAGTTTATCTACCGATCTTCCCCAAAATCCTCTTCTTCGTGATCCAATTCCGCCAGGATCCATCGGGATCCTGACAATTGGTATCAGAGCGGTCGATCGATCGGACCTGCTCCCTCCCTTCCCTCCCGTTTCGTCGATTCCTTCGATTTCCCCGGCCATTCTTCTGTATCTTCTTCTCCAGTGCGATTCGCAGCAGTTCCCCACCCTCCCTTCCCCAAATCGACAGCCACCACCCATTCTTGTTCGCATCCATGGAGACCTCGCCTTCCCCCTTCTTCTTCCCCTGCACCACACCCGCGTATGCGCCCACCACCTATTTTCCCCCGCCTCCTTTTGGCTTCGGAGCACCTGCGACCGGCTCCTTCCCGGTTCCCGCATACGGCTTCTGCCCATTCCAGCAACCACCAACCCCGTCCTCTACCCTTGTCCCCACCAACGTTGAGCCAAATTGGCCACCGCCTGCTCCGGATCCGACTCCTCCCATCCCAACCTCCACGCCCTCACGTTGCTGGTCAAGCTCAACGATCACGCCGATGCCTCCTCCACATCCGGCGACCCCAAGACAGATGCTTTCCAGCGCTGCTCCGTCGAGTTCGTCCTTGGCTTATCCCCTTCCACCGCCAACCACAGGAGCTCCGGCCAACTCAGCGACGCCGGCCACTCCAGCGCCGCCAGCCACCTCGACCTCTTCCCCAGCGTGCGGCTATTTCACAGAGGCAGCCACCATCCTCCACCGTGTGCAGCGTGAGCTCATCAACTTACAGGGTCGTCTCTGTCAGCAGCAAGCACTTGAACAAACCTCCTTCAATACTCTCCAAGGTGAGTTCGTGAAGCTCAAATCGAGGGCCTCACAATGCGCAGTTTCTGCCGGCAAGCAATCGTCTAGAGCAATTCCAAGTTCATCGCCCTTGCAAGTTATTGGTACTGCTCCTGTCACCCCAAAGGTGTTTGATGCAATGCCAACACCAAGCACGTCACAGGGAACACATGGTTCAGCTCCTGAGTACCATTCCGGGCATCACACCCCAATTCGGAGCACATTGCTAGATGGAAACAGCAACCTCCGTGAGCAGAATGTTAAGGGAATGCATCAAGCTTATAGTCTCCATAATCTTATTTGCCAAACTGTGGTTCGAGCAGATGGTACTGAGCACAGCTACTATGCTCTCCCAGAAAATTATCATGTAGAGAGAGCTACTTCCAAGCACAGGTCTGCTGTCTTTGATGACAAAACAGAGAATGCCTCGAATGAGTCTGTTCATGTGTTTGGTAGCACTCCTGATCAGCAGCCATATGAAGAAGAGCAACAAGACAGTGAACAGCTTCTCAAGTATGTCGGCAAGGCACTCGAAACTGAACAAACCAGTGCTAATGTGTTGGATTATTCTCTCGAGCAGGAGCAAAATGACGAGAAGGCAGTAGGAAATGTACAGAAGCCGCGGGACTCACATTGGAATGTGTTGGTAATTCCTGTGAGAAGAAGAGAATGGGATCCAGGAGAACATACAGATTTGAGTTCAACACTGAACAAAGATGCATTGGGAGTGCCCATTCTTGTACCACAACAGAGCTGCTATTACAGAGTACCATTAGGCCAGGAAAATCATGGCATTCAGTTTTTACTGGATCCAGGAATTTTGAGACTAACGGATATGATTCTGGGGAAAATTGCAGTAGCAAGTCTACTTCATAGTGGCCAGACACCATGCAAGCTATTAATCCTTATTGGGCAACCTGTTGACCTGAAGCATTTCTGGCTTCAGTTGTTGCAGTCTCATTCCTGGTACATTACTACTAGTGTTTGCCTTCAAGTACAGTATTGTTGCTTGCAAACTATTTTGGCATGTCCATATTCAGTACTAGTCTGCTACTATAGCAAGTTCAGTCCAAGGAAAACTGTCCTTTCTGCAATATGTCTGACAACTGCTCCTACTGTACGCATGATACTGGTTTGCAGCTATGGCAAAGTAGCTCAAGAAGGAAGAGATGAGTTCGTTGTGTACCAAGTCTTCAAAATTCAAACAATGAGGAAAACCTCTCATATATGGGATCCTGGCGTAGACTTGTTCTCATATAAAAAACTGCACCTTTTTTCTTGGATTCCACATTCTGCTATACTTGTTCTCCAGAAATTACGCAAGAAGAACATCTCTTGTATGTGGGAGTGCTTACTTGAGAAAGGAAGACAAGTGCACTGGGACCCAGGTATCAAAATTCCAGTGTATGATGAGTCTGATGAAGTGGACAGTAGCTGGCCAAATGGATTCATTGCTGTGACAAAGAATACTATGGAGCAAAAGAAATGCAAAGATGAGCAGTCAATCTCTGATCTCGAGGAACTGAATGGTGGTAAAAACCTATCTGTTGCGACACAGTATGTAGACCCACTTCTCAAATGCTGCAGCAAAGCGTTGAAATGCAGAGCATGGAGCAAGGAATCCCAAGTCGATGTAAATTTATTGTGGGGAAAATCTCGTTGCCACAATGTTACAGGGCTTTACCTATTGAGAGATCTCGGAGATACCAAATTTCGCGACCTGTTTGCTACAAAATTGCAGTGCACAGATGCTTACACGTCTGCGATGGTACAGATACTAGTTGTGCAATTCGGTGCAAGCAGGGCACCCGTTTTCCAATCTGCTACCATGCGTTCCTATGCTTTTGGTTTGGGCTGGACAAAAATGAATGCATCAGCTCAATTTGCCCTAGCTGTTCCATGTTCTAAAGGCAATCATTATCTGCTCCTCGCAAACAGTAGCAATAGCATGACAAATCATTCCTTTCCCAAGCTGTTCATGAAATTCCTATGGGCAACCGCAACAGTGCAAGTGAGGAAACAGAAGAATCATTTGGAGTTCCTTTCAATAGCTGAGATGTTGCAGATTTGGGGTGAGCTTAGAGATGGACAGCTAGCATACATGCCTCAAGATACTATTGTTACTTCTGGAGGGATTACCAACTGGACTAGTACGACATCTAATGGCATCACATCATATGCTTTCCCCATGAACTTCATTATTGGCCACTGGGCGTATGTCCATCAGCAAGGTGTTCATGAGAATTACAATGCCAAGCTTTTGCTGCTATCTTCAAAGAAATATCTTTCAATCTGGGAAATTGATATTATCTTCGTTACATTTCGACCACCATGATATGGATCAATTAATTCTGCAGGATAATTCTCTTTGGCTGATCAGTTTGAAGCTCCTTAACAAAGGAGAAAGTTTCTGTAGAAACTTGTTCCATTGGTGACCAATGGCTTCAGGGGGGGAGTAATGTCAGGTACTAGTAGTGGTATGGAGTAGTAATATGTTGGTAACTGTGAGGGTACTTTAGGTATTTCATATGGTGGTCACTTTGTAGTTGGCTTGGTCTTTATAAGCCCACCTTGTATCCTGTTGAAACACCCAAGAAATATAAACCCTAATTTTACCTTTATTTTCTGCAATTTATCTTAGATTTAATTCCTGCAATTTACCAGTTTACCTACCGATCTTCCCCAAAATCCTCTTCTTTGTGATCCAATTCCGCCAGGATCCATCGGGATCCTGACAGCCTGCCGCTCACCGCTATGCCGATTACACATGCAGCGCCGCCGAAGTCGGCGTACCCCTGGTGCGGGTAGCTCCAGCACGGCCGGGCAGTGCGGATGCCGGCCGCCGCTCACCGCCATGGGGACGCCACCACAGCGCTGCCCGGCAAGGCGCCGCTCACCCGCCGACCAAGACAGTGCCGTCAAGGACACGCGCCGCTTACCGTAATCCCCAGCTTCCGCCAAGGACACACGCCGCCGGCCGAGACGCTCGCCGCAGTTCCAAGTGCATTCGCTCGCCGGCCGCACCCGGCACCCTGCCTCCGCTCGTGGAAATTCCCCAACCGCACGCACGAACACGATTTGATGAAGGTGGGCTAGCTCCCCACGCCCAAAAAGGATAGAAACCGTTGATAAAAAAAATTAGTGCGACGGGTGGAAAACTGGGTTCGATCTCAACCGGTTCGGTGGACGATGAGTCGATGACTGGTCTGGCTCGGTACAACCACCCGGGTGCGGAATTACTTATTATGCATCCAGGGTTTATATATTACAACTATTCTGCACTCCCTTGCAGAATAACTATTCTGTACAACTTTCTGAACTTGCTAAACAGTAAACTGTGAACCTCTCGGCGGAACACCCGAATCTCTATTTTTGCGGACAGTATTTCGATCGTCATTTTCAAACCGTTTATCGGAATGACGCATGCGATATGCCGTTGGATTCGTATTGTAAATGCGCAACTTTTACTCTTCTGAATGGTTTTCAAATTATGTACGGTTTTAGAAAAATTTCTAATATACTAAAACACGGATTTCACGATTTAGTCCGTGTTCGTACAGTATTTGGTGCGTCATTTTCAAACCGTTTGTCGGATTGATGCAAATAATATGCCGTTGGATAGGTATGGAAATTGCGCAACTTTTACTCTTCTGTCAGTTTCCGAAATTATACACGGTTTGAAAAAATTCAAATATACTATACAATGTTTTCTCGGATTTGTCCGTTTTCGTACTGTATTTTGGACGCCATTTGTAAACCGTTTGTCGGATTGATGCAAGTGATACGATGTTGGAAAGCTATGGAAAATTCCCAACTCCTCTATCTCTAGATAATTTTCTAAATTCATTACGGTTTAAGAGCAATTTTAAAAATAAACAATTCTGTTTTAGATCCAGCAGACAGTTTTTTACCAATTACTTTCAAACTGCTTATCGAAACGTAACAAATGATACGGCGTTGGAAAGATATTCACTAGGGGCAACTTTTTTGTGAAGAAATGTTTTCAAAATTCGATACGGTTTTTGATTAATTTTAAAAATACGAAAACTGACAAACAAGATGGCATGTCAATCGATTGAAAATTGACACGGTTCAACTACTCGGGTAGGGTGTGACGGTATGGGAGAGTCAAATTATATTCATATCCTCCCCAATTGCATGTTGGGCAGTCGATTTAGACAAATAGATTTTATAGTGATGATTTTAATTAGTACGACTTCCGTCCTAGAAAAATAGAGATATGAACCGCTTCCAATATAGCCGTGAACTTCTCTTTATCTGTATGTGAACATCCGAACAAGAAAAGGTGAACTTCCTATTTTTTCCACGAGCGAAAGCGAATTTTGCCACGAACGTAAGTGAATTTTCTATTTTTTTCACAAGTGAACATCTCGCTGAACCATCTTTTTTCTAAACTTATCACGATTCACAGTTGAACTTTCTATTCTTGAACCACTTCTGAACTTTACTCATGAAGTTGATAACTCCCCAGAACTACGTAAGTTAACTTCCTATTTTTTCGTAACTGAATTTCTCGGCATACCATATCATATTTTTCTGAACCTCTCGCGATACGCACATGAACTTCTTTTTTTTGCAAGTGAACTTTATTTTGGAGAACTATTTTTTTGAACTTCTTCTGATACGTAAGTGAACTTCCTATTAATTCGCAATTCAACTTGTCGACGGACAATAAAAAAGTGAACCTTCGAGATGAAGGATTTGAACTCCAAGACGTGAACTTCCGCTTAAGAAAGTGAACCTCCTTTTTTAGAAAAAAAATTATAATACCGAAAAAATGAACTTCCTAACTTTTTGCTAATGATTTTTCTGGGACCATATTTTTCATGGTTTAAGAGTAGTTTTAAATATTATAACTCTTGTTTTTCAGAAGTTTCTGAGTTTTCTTGTTGTTATTCGGAGTGGACTTGAAAATAATGTACATTGAACTTTGAATTTTTCTTGAGAGAAGTTCTACAAATTTCTAACTTCACAAAATAAATTTGTTAACTTTGTTTCCAAGCGGCTGAACTACAAAATTTCATTGAAAAAAAGGTGAACTCCGTGCATCACACAAGTTGAACTCCTCGAAACAGAAATGTGAACTTCACATCGACACAATTTTTTATATACTTCTTTTGTTTTGAAATGCTTTTTCGATCATCCAAAAAAATTCACTTTAATAAAAATTGTGCCTGTTCTCAACACAAAACGTCGACACAACTGAAGCGGTCTAGTAGCACAACAACATCGTAGCACTACATCGTCAGTACACTAACAAAAATAATTTTAACCCTGAAAAACAATTTTAATCTGAACTTATTGCGTCCATGGATCTGAATTTCCAGACTACTCTCTCTGAACGTTTTCACGTAGGGGCGACGTGAACTTCCCGGATGATAGGTTATCTTGACCGGTGCGTAACACTTGTGAACTGGAGTGTGGCAAATATTCTCGGATCAAGGATACCACCAACATCAATTATCTCTGAACTTTAGGAGTTGTCAATTTGAACCTTCAATGCTCCTTTTCAGATAGCTCCATTGCGCATTTTTTAATGAACTTCTCGGATGACTCGCTAAACTTTTCTCTAAGAAACAATGAACTTTACAAGCAGCGATTTTTTTTGAATGAGAACAAGTTTGTTTTAGGAATAACAACAAACAGATACGAGCCATGCCCACAAAATTTGATCGTCATCGCAACAAACAGCGGCGGAAATTTTACATATCTCCTCATCAAACTTTATATCCAAATGAACTTTCATATTATTCCCTAGAGTCAAACATCACCACGAGATACATGTTTTTCATCTACTAGTTTGCCCAAAAGACAAAGTAAAATCCAAACTCCATCAGACTGATGCATCGATGGAGCATTCTGAACTGAACTGCATAACTCCAAACTGGACAAACATGGGCAAATATTAACACAGCAATCTGAACTGTGCCATCCCTAACCGTTGGCTAGGGGTTGGAGCTGCGGGGAACAAGCGCCGTCACGCTGGACCAAGGGGCTGAGAGCAATGTGAGCTTATGTTTTTAGTACCAGGCGTATCAATACGGACATTATATCATTTTTTCACCACCGTAAAGAGCCACAAACTCATGTCACCTTCACTGATATTGGACGAATAGAGGAAGATTGCCATGTTTTTTTGGCGGAAGTTTGCAATGAAGTTGTGTTCGTCTCGCCTTTGGCTTTGATGACCTTAGACTGGCTGCTAAAATAGGCGTTTGAGGACTCCTACGTTTGGTCTACACTCCCTAAAAATCACCCAAATAATCATCATCAAGTGTAGTTCTTTTTCTGAAATTGAAAGATTCAGAATTCGCAAATACTGGACCGAAGTTCAGAAACATCATTGACACAAGTTCAGGTTCCTCGCTCGTGTAGTTCAGCAGGCATCAGTATGAGGAGGAACTTGGAGCGTCGGGGGCTTGCTCTGTGACTGCCGGGGACCCTGGCCGGAGCTCGTCGGAGTTCCAGGCGACGGAGATCGGGCTGGCCAGGCCGCTGAAGGTGCAGCGGCTCCGGCAGAGGAGTTGACGGGCGCGGCCGCCCCTAGACTCAAAGGCCGCTTCTCTCCCGACGAGGAGACACAACAACAGAGCACGTAGAAGCTCCGCCTCGTCGGCGGCCGTCAGGCACAAGCCCGGTGTGGAGGAGCTCCGGGTCGGCGGCCGCGGAGGGGTAGCTAGGAGCACGACGGCGTTCGCGACGGCCATAGGGCACCAGCGCGGTGGCGTTGTTCCGGGTGTGGGGGATACCGGGGCTCCTGGTGGCGGAGGATGGAGGCGGGGCCCTCCCCGGCGGCGCGGGATGGAGGCCTGGGATCCTAGCGGCGGGGATGGGCGGAGGGGCCTCTCCCCGGCGGCGCGGTGTGGAGGCCGGGGCTCCCGGCGGCAAGGGATGGAGTTCGGGGCGTGCGACGGCGGAGCTCGGGATCGCAAGGCGGCGGAGATGGGGAGCGTGCAGCGACAGAGCGTGCGGCGGCGGCGCGCGGAGGAGTGCGGCCGGCCGGCAGTGGGGTCACGCGCCCTGGGAGGCTGCCGGCGGTGCGAAGGTGGATCGAGCCGGGGTTGGGAAGGTGGGTTGCGGTCGGGGTTGGGAACGTGGGTCGGGTGGGTGCGGGGGGAAAAGAAGGTGATTAGGATGGGGTTTGTTCGGGTTTAGAAGGTTCTCTAGTTTGGAAAAGTTGTGCTGAATAAGTATTCAGCAAACACTTAAGGGGTTGTGTAGAATAGTCCCACCCTATCCTGGGTGTACATACTCCCATGAGTATACCTCACATACGAGCGCATTATACCTCATTATTATTTTTTTACATACCTCATTAATTATTCTAAGATACCTCAATGCAAGTTGTATGAAAAAATATTACCGGAGTCCTCGATTTTTTTAATATACCACTTTTACATACAGAAAAGCAGTATATGTGCAAATAATGTAAAATATGTAGATTTATATGAAAATTTTCCTATATAGAACTCCTTTTATATATTCTGGGTGTACATACTCCCATAGTGTGTATACCTCACATACGAGCGCATTATACCTCATTATTATTTTTTACATACCTCATTAATTATTCTAAGATACCTCAATGCAAGTTGTATGAAAAAATATCACCGGAGTCCCCGGTTTTTTTAATATACCACTTTTACGTACAGAAAAGCATTACATATGCAAATAATGTAAAATATGTAGATTTATATGAAAATTTTCACATGACTCACTTTGGTGTATCTAATATTCAATAATGAAGTATATTAAAAATGATAAATAGGTATATCTAGTTCTTCTACGTGATATATTGTATGTGGGAGTACGTACACTCAGGAGTACATAACCATTTTCCTATATATATATTCTATATATATATATATATAGAATAGGAACCTCCCTTAAGAGTTACTATTTAAGCTAAATAGGAACTAGTCCTAATTTAGGTACACAACCCGACCCCGAAAAAACCATGCGCTAACCACCCACGCGTCGCCGTCCCGCCGGCGACCTCCGCGCGCCGCCCCCCCCCTCCCCCCGCCGGCGAACCGCGCGCCGCCCCCATCGGCGACCTCCCGTGCGCCGCCCCCGCTGGCGACCCGCGCGCCGCCCCCATCGGCGACCTCACGTGCACCACCCCGGCCGGCGACCTCCCGCGCGCCGCCCCTGCACGCGACTCCTGCGCGTCGCCATGACCGGCGACCTCGCGCCCCGTCTCCTCCCCCTCCGGCGGCCGCACACCCCTCCCCTCCCCCTCCGGCGGCCGTGGCGCCCCGTCTCCAACCCCACCTCCCAACGAGGAAGCCTCCCCTCGCGCGTCCCCGGCGAGAACGCCGCCCCGGGTGCCTCCCAGCGAGGAAGCCTCCCCTCGCGCGTCCCCAGCAAGCGCATCCCCAGCGAGAACGCCGTCCTGCGCGCCTCCGCGGCGAGGAAACCGACCACGCGCACCTCCCGGCGAGGACGCCTCCCAGGAGCTGCTCTAGCAGTGCACACCAAGGTGCTCTGTTTGATCTGACCGTCGATGCAAGGCTCCCGCGTTGCATTTTCTGCTTTCGGTTCGTCCTGGAAATGCAGCAGCAGCATGCGCATTTTCTACTTTAGGTTCTTGTTTTGAAAGTTCAGACCAAGTGAGAAGTAAAGTTCAGAGAGGTAGAACTTTGTATTTTTGTGAGAAACAAGTTTATTTTTTTGCAGTTCATTACATCCACCGATGAAGGCACGATCTGAACTGCTTTTTTTCTTTTTGTTCTTTTGACACTGGATCTACTAATATATGTGAAGTGTTTATTTTTACTTCGAGCTTTATAGCTTAAACGAAAGTTCACTTGATTAATTTTTTAAGTTCACAGCTTGAATGAAGGTTCACTTCACAAATAAAAGAAAAAAAAATGAAGGTTCACTGGATGAAGTTTTGAAGTTCACAGCTATTTTTCGTAGTTCACTTGCAGTGACAAAGCTCCGTATACACTCATGAAATCCTTCAATCTGAACTGCTTTCCCCCTTTTTCTTTTCTTTTTCTTTTTCTCAAAATTTTGAGTTCACATCGTCTATCATGAAGGTTCACTATTTCGTTCGGAAAACATAAAAATCATTCGCCATAAAAAAGGTTCACATATTCATAAAAAGGAGGTTCACTTAATTAGTTTCAGGACAAAAACATTAAGTTCAAAAGGAAAAAAACAAAGTTCACTTGGTGAATTTTATACCATATAAAAATAAAAACTTTCAGGAAAAAAGTTCACTTCCTTCAGAAAAAAAAGTTCATTTCATTCAGAAAAAAGTTTCGGAAAAAAAGTTCACTTCGCTCGAAAAAAAGTTCAGAAAAAAAGTTACTTTGTTGAGAAAAAAGTGTCAGGAAAAAGTTCACTATGTTCTGAAAAAAAGTTCACTTCGTACAGAAAAAAAGTTCACGTGCAGTTCAGAAAAAAAGTTCACCTCGTTCAGAAAAAAGGTTCAGGAAAAAATTCACTTGACAAAAAATGTTCAGTTCATGTTTCGTTTGAAGGTTCACATGACATGCGTGAGAAGGTTCACACAGCTTACCGAGACAGTTCAGAAAATTCTTGTTTAGCTTAAACAGGAATAGTTCCTTTTTAGCTGAGTTATATATATATAATATATATATATATATATATATATATATATATATATATAGACGCGCTATTTGACTCCCAGGGAGTAGAATAGTTATTCTACACCCACCCTTTATCTTTACAACCGCATATGATTTTTACGTGACGTAAATTTTGCCTTATGTATTAAGTCAAGGAGAACGTAAGAAAAAATATAAATGATAAAAAAAAATTACGTGACGTTGCAAAAATAGGACAAAAATACACTTATTTATGTTGTTTTTATGACTTTTACATCATTTTAACTCATTTTTTATGTCGGTTTTTTCTACTATGGGTCAAAATGACGTAAATATTTACATATGTAACATAATTTATTTATGTAACAATATAAAAAATGATGGGTGCAAAATAAGTTATTCTATACACTGGATGTCAAATAGGGTATATATATATAGGACTCCTATTATATACTCCCAGGGGTACATACTCCCACATCTTAATGGACCCAATAGTTAACCAACTAATAGAAAAAAAAACTAAACTTACGCGTCCAACAACTTTCTCTCAGGTCGCATGCATGCATGCACATCGTTGTGATCCTACAATTAAGGGATCACACTGAGGTAATCAGCTTTTGAACAAACAATATTTTTAGACCGTATATACTACATACCTTATCTACACGCATTCAGTATATGCAAGTACGTATGCATATTGCATCTTCAACTTAGAGGTAGTCCGTGTGCGTGTGATGTGACCTGATTTTCTAACTTTCACGTGTTGGTATCTTAGGAGTTGACATATATGTAACGGGCGTATACCTTTTTTTTGATAGATTATATAGCACCATTTTTCCACGTAATATACACACTTGAGTATATTTGAGAACATAGAAGTGTCCCAGAAATGAGTCTGTACTATAAGTTGACATGGGTATATACTGGTCCTCAAGCGGTATATACTAAAATTTTCAAAACGTATATACTTTTTTGCGAAGGTATATACTACTTTTTTTCCGAAAGGTATATACATTTTTTAGGGGGTATATACTACATTTTTCAGAAGGTATATACTGATTATCATTCAAGAAGTATATACTTCTTTTATTTTTGATAGGGAGTATGATTAGCACTAAAGAAATAAAAACTGATTATCATGTGTGTATACTCACGTTTATTACTACAAGAGAAGTCACATCAAGAAGTATATACTCACTTTTTTTCTCTTCAAAGAGAACTAGAGAAGTATGGTACAACTAAAGAAGTTCATACTGATTATCGTCTCAAGAAGTATATACTAGTTTTTTTAATGTTCAAGGGAAGTATGTTTAATACACAAAGAAGTATATACTGATTCTCTGTGACATCCATACTTTATTTTAGATGAAGAATAAACTAGCCAGACCCAAAAGTAGTACGGCAGTCAAAATAATTAAGAGGTGTAATTATGTAGTACGTAAAAAAATGAAGTAGTACATGATCTTGAAGAAGAGGTACACACGTATTGGATATTTGGACTATTTAATTTACACGTTTATCACCATCTCGGCGGCGTGGACGTGCCGTGCTAGTAGATCGACAACGGCAAGCTCGACTAGGAGCGCCCAGATATTGTCCACGTCTCGGCTCCGTCGCCACGTCGAGCAGCCTACGGCGGCATGCATCTCATATCTATAGCCGTGGAGCCGTCGTCGGTCACATGCATCTCATCTTCCTGGTTGCCACGTCGAGCCGCCGTCGGCCTCACGCATCTCGTCTCCGTCGTCTGTCACGTTGAGCCGGTGCCGGCCGCATGCATGTCGTTTCCTTCCGTCCGGCGATCCACTTTTGGTTGCCCAACTTCAGTACTGAGACCTGACAAGCGAAGTAGCAAATACATGAATGGTGGATTCATAGAAAGTACTCCCTCCGTTCTAAATTAGTTGTCTTCTATTTGCCAAAAAATGGATATATCTAGACATATTACAAATATAGATACATCCATTTTTTGGCAAATAGAAGACAACTAATTTGGAACGGAGTGAATAGGAGTAAGAAGAAAACTTGATGCAACCGATCCAGCCTCCAGCTTACAATCTACAGTATATAATTGTGATTCCCATCGGCTAGCTAGCAGCGACGTGGAAGAAATGATCAGACGCTGGGCCTGGGCGGTGAGACCGTCGTGGCATGACGTGCACGCTGCCGCCTCTCGCCGATCTGGCAACGGCCGCACTAGATGAGACGGAGCAGACGGCCGCATGGGCGCCGTGGTGGACGAGCAAGATGAGATCTAAACGGCGGCGGCTTTCGGTGTGAGAGGGCTGACTGATTTTTTTCCGCGGGTTTATATTAGGAAGTCACGGGTGCATGCTTGAAAATAGGATTCTGTTCAACGGGAATTCAAATTGCAGAGCATTATCTATACGGATTTACTAATTCTCAGTTGACTGAGAATTAGTTTAATTCTCAGTCTATCTGATAGCCGTACAATCATAGCGTCAAGTTTTGTGTTTCCGTCAAGTTTTGTGTTTTCTGTACGCAGCTGCGTTGATTCGGTAGTAGTCTGGGCTTTTCGTTTTCTCTCTCTCTTGTAGCGATCTGGCGTCCTGCAGGCTGCATGCATGGGCATTAGATGGGCCGGCCTTACGTACATGTATTTTTGTGTTTATATTGGTAGGGTTTTCTCTTTTATTTTTATTTTTTGTCCTTTGTTGTTTTCTATCTTTATCTCATAATTCTAATTTGTGTGTTTGTATTTTACCGAAATTGATAGAACTAGCTTTTGCGCTTGGTCGATGCAGCAACTATTGGATCTAGGAGTGCAAAGATTTGTATTCATGTTTGTCCGTTTTCTGGACGCGAGCGACACACAATTTATTGTGTCCGTTTGTCGTTTCATTTCTAGGTGCATGGCCTCTTGTGTCCGTTATGTTGTTCTTGAGCGCTCGTATGGGCCTTTGTGGTGTTGGGTAGGCATTTCCTGAGATTTTTTCTTATTTTTTTTCTTGATAATTTTTACCTATGTTGTTACAAAAATTTGTTGTGCGCCCCTTTACCTGAGTTTTATTTTTCAATTTGTATGTGGGTTTTGCGTGGTTTGTAACTGAGATATTTTGTCCACTTGTAAGTAGCGTGTAATTGAGATTGAAACTGAGTTCTTCCAGTTTTAAGTGCAGTTGCAACTCATCACACTGAGATATTTTGCAGTTGCAAGTGCGGTTGCTCTAAGATTTTTTTCCAGTTGCAAGTGCGGTTGCAACTGAGATTTTTTTTCCAGTTGCAAGTGCGGTTGCAACTGAGATTTTTTTTTTCCAGTTGCAAGTACGGATGCAACTGAGATTTTTTTCTTACCGATTGCAAGTGCGGTCGTAATTGAGATTTTTTTTTCCAGTTGCAACTGAGATTTTTCCCAGTTGCAACTGCAGTTGTAACTGAGATTTTTTTCCCGTTGCAAGTGCGGTTGCAATTGAGTTTTTTTTTAGTTGCAAGTGCGGTTGCAACTGTGATTTTTTTCCAATTGCAAGTACGGTTGCAACTGAGTTTTTTTTTTCAGTTGCAAGCGCAGTTGTAACTGAGGTTTTTTTTCCAGTTGCAAGTGCGGTTGCAACTGAGTTTTATTTTTCAGTTGCAAGTGCAGTTGAAACTTAGATTTTTCCAGTTACAAGTACGATAGGAACTGGGATATTTTTCCTATTGCAGGTCAGATTATAACTGAGTTTTTTTCAGTTGTAAGTGCGTTTCAACTGAGTTTTTTCCCCAGTTACAAGTGTGTTTGTAACTGAGATTTTTTGTGTGATGCAACTGAGATATCCTAATTTTCAATTGCAACTAGGTTTGTAGCTAGGTTTTTTCAATTATAAATATAGTTAAAACTGAAACTTTTCAGTTGTAAATGGAGTTATAAGTGTAATTTTCAGATCCGTATGAACAACAGCAAGTAAGTAAAAAAGAATGGAGCAGAACCTACATACGGTCAGTGGCGGAGCTGGCATAGAAGCATTGGGTTCAGCTGAACCCAATGAAATTCATCCATTCTTCCCTGAACTAGTACTTTAAGATGTTTAAGATGGCTTATTAGTGAAAAATACACTATAAATAACATACATGAACCCAATGAAATTCTGCTGTACTTTCGCCCCTGCATGCGGTACCTACAGCCATAAGCCTAGAAAAAATAAATGGATGACAGCCCAGCACATGCATACCAGGTGCTGCGTGCAGCCCGCGTGCAGCCCAGTACGTACCGCATGCTACATTCGTCCAACTCATGTATATTCTGATCGATAGCGACGTATCGGGAGGCTGCATGCTTAGTGCTCTAAGTCTACTCGGTGACGTCAGCTGACTGAGAATTAGCTTAATTCTCAGTCAGCTGAGCGTTAGAGAGTCCCTTATCTATAATGAAAAAATAATCTAAACCTATTTGACTCAAACCGTTAGGTGGTGGATGGAGAGTATACTGCAAGAGGAGTACGTACTATATATATATTCCTGCTATTCTGCTCTTCCTTGCAGAATAAGTATTCTGCACAACTTTCTGAATTTCCTATACAATAATCAGTGAACTTCTTAACGGAACACCTAGGTTTCCCGTTTTGGCGGACGGTTTTTCGGACGTAGTTCTTAATCCATTGATCCAAATGGCGCGCGCGATATACTGTTGGATTCGTATTGTAAATGCGCAACTTTTACTCTTCTGGACGGTTTCTTAATTCTGTACGGTTTTTGAACAATTTCAAATATAGTAAACACGGTTTTCACGATTTTATCCGTTTTCATACAGTATTTGGGGCGTCATTTTCAAACCACTTGTCGGATGGATAAAAATAATATGACGTTGGATAGGTATGGAAATTGCGCACCTTTTAGTCTTGTGTAAGGTTCCGAAATTATGCACGGTTTAAAAACAATTTCAAATATACTTTACAATGTTTTTGCGGATTTGTCCGTTTTTGTACTGTATTTTGGATGCCATTTGCAAACCGTTTGTCGGATTGATGTAAGTGATACGCCGTTGGAAAGTTGTGGAAAATGCGCAACTTCTCTATCTCTAGATAATTTTCGAAATTCATTGCGGTTTAAGAGCAGTTTTAAAAATAAGTAATTCTGTTTTAAATCCAGCGGTTAGTTTTTTGGCAATTACTTTCAAACCGCTTATCGAAACGTAACAAATGATACGGCGTTGGAAAGATATTCACTAGGGAAAACTTTCTTGTAAAAAATGTTTTCGAAATTCAGTACGGTTTTTGATTAATTTTAGAAATATGAAAACTGAAAAACAATATGGCATGTCAACCTATTTAAAATTGACACGGTTCTAATACTCCGGTAGGGTGTGGCAGTATGGGAGAGTCAAATTATAGTCATATCCTCCCCAATTGCATGTTGGGGCAGTCGATTTGGACAACTAGAGCTTATAGTGATGATTTTAACTAGTACGACTTACGTCCTAGAAAAATAGAGATATGAACCGCCTCTAATATATCCGTGGACTTCTCTCTATCTGTATGTGAACATCCGAACAAAAAGAGGTGAACTTCCTAATTTTCCACGAGCGAAAGAGAACTTTCCCACGAACGTAAGTGAACTTTCTATTTTTTTCACAAGTGAACATCTCGCTGGACCATCTTTTTTCTGAACTTCTCACGATTCACAGTTGAACTTTCTATTCTCGAACCACTTCTGAACTTACTCATAAAGTTGATAACTCCCCAGAATTACGTAAGTGAACTTACTTTTTTTGTAACTGAATTTCTCGGCATACCATATCATATTTTTCTGAACCTCTCGCGATACGCACGTGAACTTTTTTTTAAGTGAACTTTATTTTTCGTAACTGAATTTCTCGACATACCATATCATATTTTTCTGAACCTCCCGCGATACGTACGTGAACCTCCTATTTTTTTGTGCAAGTGAACTTTATTTTGGCGGATCATTTTTCTGAACTTCTCGTGATTTGTAAGTGAACGTCCTATTTTTTTCACAATTGAACCCATTGCTGGACCATCTTTTTTCTAAACCTCTCGCGATACATACGTGAACTTCCTAATTTTTCGCATCACAGTGAATTTTGTCTAAGATAAAAAGGTGGATTACTGCTCCCGTTCGGCGGACTGTTCTTTTGTAGTGTAATTTAACTCACTAAACTGCTCCAAAATGAAAAGTGAACTTTGTATGCTTTCAGATTGAACTTTCTCTTTTTTCAAATTGAACTTCAAATGTTCAGAGAAAGGGGAAGCTGAAGAAATCTGAAACGCTTCAGATGCAGCCTCATCCTCATGCCCGGCTTGCCTCTCTGGTGAAGGGGAACCTGGCGGTGGGCTGGGCAGGGCCCGTCGAGAGCAGCACCGTCGGGAGGGCACACCAGGGAGCCGTTTGAAGGCTGCACGCAGCAGAGGCAGTCGACGTCCTCCATGTCTGCAGGAGCACCGCCACAGGAGCCAGATGCGGGGAACGGAGCTCCTGCCGGGCGGCGCGCGGGTGGATCAGGGGAACTCCGACGGGTACCTGTGCGCCGGTGCGGCGCGGCCATGGCGGGGCGAGCGCGCCGGGAAGACGGGCCGCGGGTCGTAGGTCGCCGGGCCGGCGCGTGGGTGTCCTCCCACCGGTCGCCGTGGCGGCGCGAGGAGGGAGGTCACGAGGCGGCGCGCGTCCGGAGGTGGCTTGCGGCGGTGCGGTGGATGCGGGATGGAGGCGCGGCCGTCCCCTACAGTGCGGTGGGGAGGTCGGGGTCCCGGCGGCGCGGTGTGGAGGTCGGGCCCCTCGGCGGCGCGGGGTGGTTCCCGGAGGACGGCGTGGCGGTTCCGGCGGGGAGGAGCGGCGGACGGGAGCCACGCTCGGGGCGGAGGGCGGCCGACGGGAGAACGTGGGGGCGGCCGGAGATGGAGGTGGCGCCGGAGATCGGAGGTAGTTGGGGATCGAGGCAGCGATTCAGGTGGGTGGGTGGACCAGTTTTCCTTTTTTTTCTTTTGAGATCGAGGGGAGCACATGGGTGCGGGCCTGCGGGGGAAGAAGATGATTAGGATGGGATCTGTTCGGGTTTAGAAGGTTTCTAGTTTGGAAAAGTTGTGCTGAATAGTTATTCAGCAAACTCTTAAGGGGTTGTGCAGAATAGTCCCACCTTATATATATATATATATAGCAGGACTATTCTGCAACGCCCCTTAAGAGGTTCTAGAATAGCTATTCTAGAACCCCTCTAGTCACCTTCTTATCCCGACTACATCCCACCCTAATAACCTTCTTATCCGGACCCACCACCACCCACGTACGGACGTACCCACCCGACCCACCACCCACTCACCCAGCGACCCCCACCTCCCGATCCCCCCGCCTCCGTCCACAGGAATCGCCGGCGCCGCCCTCGTACCCTGGCCTCCCGCCCCTGAATCTGGCCCGGAGCCCCGCCCCTGCCTCCTACTCCGCCGGCGGCGCAGCCCCACCCGTCCCCTACCTCCTGCTCCGCCGGCGAGGCCACCCCACCCGTCCCCTACCTCCTGCTACGCCGGCGGCGCCGCCCCACCCTCCCTGCACCGCGCGCACCGCCGCCACCCCCAGCACTTCCATCCGGCGCGCGCCCCCACACCCCAGCGCCTCCATCCCACGACGCCGCCCCCCACACCTCCATCTGGTGCGTGCCCCCCACACCCCAGCGCCGATGGCCGATTCCCCGCATGCCGGTGGCTAGTGCTGCGCGCGCCTCCTGGGTTCCTTTGCCGGCAGGAGCCGCCACACTCGTCCTCCACGCTCGCCAGCAGCTGGGGCTCCGCGCGACTCCCGCATACCATCGTCGGCAAGGGCAGGCGCGTACCCCATCAAAATGCGCTGCCTGCCGAGGTCCAGCTCGTCTGTAGCGCCCCGACCCCGGAATTGTACAGAGAGGCTATGTAACCCACAGGCTATGCTACACAATCGAAGGGCGTGGAATTACCGCTCCCACGCAACACATCGATCATGCCATAAACACCGGCATAGCTATCAATGTATAAAACAGAGATCAAGACTTGTGGAACAACTGGCACATTGCAGACTCTACGACACAAAAAGATCATATAGCAACTCATATATGAGAAAGATACAAATTACACACAAAAGGGGTCACAGACCCAACAGTACATCATGCGGAAGCGAATTAGTTTTCTAGTACAACAAGATCCAAATATATGGCCTAAGAGGCCTACACATAAGCATAACCCATGCCAGCTTGTTCCGACATCCCAAGATGCCACCTAGGAACCCCGAACTACTCGTCGATGTCCAGGAAGAAACGACCTGTCGGCTCGGTGTCCTCCTCCTCTGAAACAAATTATAAAAGCAGCAAAGAGAGACTGAGTACGACGTACTCGCAAGTTTAGTAGGGCGATATAGGCCCAATGCTGACGGAGACTCTAAAGCTGTATATGTATTTATTTTGCATAAAGCTAATTTTCCTTTATAAAAGACATAAGAGACTCAAAGGCATCGACTACCCAGAATATTTTCGGAAAGGGATAAGAAAGTAAAGTTTCATCTTCGGTTCTCATTGAACCATTTGTAACCAGAAACATCTCATCTCCACCAAAGGCACTCCCTCGAATCACCCTCGAGGAAATGAACCTTTTATCACACGTTGTAATGCAACCTTTAGCTGCCAAGTTTTAATTAGGTTAAGATTCTCTATGGTCTCGTATATCCGTCTCCAAGTCGTCCATAACCGCGGACACGGCTTTTCGAAAAGATTTACCCTGCAGGGGTGTACTATTTCACCCACCGGTACCGTCCGGCTCACCTGATTAGCTCTCTTCCGGGGAAAGATGGCAAGTGGGCGCGGTTAAACCTTTACCTCGCGTGAGACTATCCAAGGGTCATCAGTGGTGACAGGGCAAGTTTACCTAGCCTATTTCAGCCCCTGCCCCCATCGCCACATCCTAAACACCACCACACACACCCCTTCTTCGCGCCATCATCCACCCGCAATGCACACGCAAATGGAAAGCGCAAATCTAGAGGAGCCTTGGATACGCCTGCACAAGTTATTTAGTTACAGAGGATTCCATATGTCCCCACCGTTGGAAGCACGCTCAGTCTTGGTTCTAGAGACAAGAACTCGCAGCTAGGGGCAAGGATGAGGCAAAACACCATCCCCGATGGCAACTCACCCAAGCCTTTTAAGCAAATTAATTAAGTACCAACGATAACCACCATGTCCGATACATTCCATCAACATCATTAATTATGGAAATAATCACCGGACAACTATATCATTTGACTAAGCATGGCTATGCATAGCTAAGCAGATATAACAACAATTATATCTTTGTCTCAGGCCAACACATCAACCCTATGGTTCATAGGTAGGGATACATGTATTGGTTCGGGGAAAAACATGCATTCATAGGATACTCTAGTATTGACCAAAATGACATTGAATCGGATGCAATATTATGGTGGATAAAATAAGTTTATAAAACAGTAGGATGCTAGATGCCAAGAAGGTTAGGTTATCTCTTGCCTTGCTACCGGGGCGTGTAGTACGGCTCGTCGGGGTAGGTAGGGTTAACCTCTACTCCGGAATCTATCGATACACAAACAATCATAGAAGAACAAATAAATCACACGAAGACAAGGTGGAATGCACAATCATGATGACATGTCCAATTTATGCAATAGCATCGTCATTTAATTTAACTAACAACATTAAATGGAGTGCCAAATAATTAGTGCAATTATTTGAAAACAACCCCATATTTATCTTAGTGACCACATTGTTCATACATTTATTAAATTACTCAAAGTGTCTGAAATATGCATGAACATGACATGATTAGATAGGTATTGTTCTTCTGATCGTTTTGGTACCTTATTTGTAATTTTCCGAGTTTCGATGAATAAATAGTGAATTAAATAATTATTCGAATTTAATTCATTCAATCAATTAACGAATAACATAATATGAAAATTTGTGATCATGATTTGATATTAGCATGGTTTGATAGGAATTGAAGTGCTGATCACATTGCTATTTTATTCATAAATTTTGGTTAAATATTTAACAAGTTATGATTTTTCCCTATTTGGTATTATTTAAGCCATTTTAGGAATTCTTAATTAAACAGCAAGAATTTAAATTCAAAAGAACATTACAATTATTCTAACATGTAGAGTTTGTTTTTCTGAACAATTTGGTACTTTATTTGTTAAATTTGAAGCAATAAATGAATAGTTATGATTTTATTTATTTTAGTTTATTTTACTGTTTTTACTGTGCGGGCCGGCCTACAGATCGGCCCAGGCCGGTTTCCAGGCCGGGCCTGTGTCGGAGGCGGCCGGCCTCCTGGCCGGCCCAGGCCGGGGCTTAGGCCGGGCATACGCCTGAGGATGCCGGCCTCCCGGCCGGCCCAGACCGGTGCCCAGGCCGGGCACCTATCTGAGGCGACCGGCCGTCTGGCCGGCCCAGGCCGGTGCCCAGGCCGGGGCGGCGACGGTGGTGACCGCGACGCCGGCGACGACAGACGGCGGTGAGACGCGGGAGAGAGGGGGGAACGGGAGAGGCCTAAATCAAGCGTGGAGCTCACCAGGGCCCTGTGGCATCGTCGGCGACGGCGAGGAAGGCCGGAGGCGACGAGAATCGGCCCCGGCGAACGGCGGCCGCGGCAGAAGAGGATGAGGACGAATGCGTCGGCCCCGACGTCCCCAGGTCGATTCCGCCGGCGGGGAGAGAGAGGAGGACCCGGCGGAGAAGAGGGCGGCGTCGGCTTGTCCCGGGGATCTTCAAATGCAGCGAATCGACGGCGACGGCGTCGGCACCGCGGAGGGCAGCGCGGGGAAGCAAAGGTGGGCATCGATCCGGAATTTTAGGGAGAAATGGAGAGGTGAGAGGAGTGCGGGGCAGGTGAGCGATGAGGGCAGTTCCTTGTCCTCCCGGGGCCACGGCATGGTGCGGAGCAGCTCGGCCGGCAGCGCGGCATGGCGCCAGGGCGCCCTGGCGCCACAGTGAGGGAGAGAAGAAAGAATTTCGCAAAACCCCCTGGCTCCAGTTTCCTTATTTGCAAAAAGGTCCAGGAGCTATCTTATTGATTTAAAATGAGGCCCTAAACCATTTTTATAAAATCTGCCAAAATTCATATAGCCTCCCCATGGCATGAGGAAGCTCCAGAAAAATTGGTGCCCCAAAATAAAATGTTTTGAACTACATTTGTTCATAGGGCTTAAATATGGTAATTTTTGATAATTTCCAAATTGTATTTATTTGGGGCACTTAAGCATTTCCAAAAATGATGAAAATATTCATGGAGGCTCCCAATATATTATTGAAGCTCCCCATAATTTTATTTTGAATTTTTGGAAAGTTTAACTTGGTTTCAAAAATAGAATTTGATTTGAAACAATTTTGGATTCTCAATTTTATTTCTTTGCTTAGCAAGAAAATGCCTTTGGCAAATATTTATAAATGTATTCCTGGAACTTCCTGGACAAATTGGAAATTCCAGAATAATTTGGTTTTGCCATTTCGGGCAATGCATTTAGTTTGGGATTTTTGGGAAGGGTTTTGCTTCCTGTGTTTTAATTTCCAAGTGTAGCTTTATTTAAATTTAGCAATTTAATGGATGCCATGATGCAATGTTGCAAAGAAAAAGTGAAAATTTGGCCCATATTTTAGGGTACCAAACTGGGGCTGTTACATCGTCTCCTGCTTCCACGTCGCCCGTCGGGCCGCCGCCGTCTCCACCGGCCCGACACCTCCTCCCCTGCCTCCTGCTCACCGTGCGCGGCTGGGAAAGGTCCACCTCCTGCCTCCTCCGACCTCTAGATCGAACAGCAGCAAAGCGAGATGGGAAGGTGCCGAGGTGCGATGTGAACTCCATGTATGTTGTTTCTGAACCTCGCCTGGCAACGATGTGGACTGCAAACTGCAATTACAGAACCGATGGTTTCTCTCCCGAAGGATGTGAACTGCATGTTTGTATCGGCACTCGATTTTATTTGAAGTTGTTCACTCGTTTCTGTAGTTAATTTTTGTAGAGTTGTTTATTTTCAGAATTAATTGGAAAAGGTTCACTTACGTATCAGTGGAAGTTCAGTTTCTCCGTCAAAAAAGTTCACTCGCGAAATTAATATGAAGCTTACATATCACGAGAAGTTCAGAAAAATGGTCCGCCCAGAAGTTCACATTCCGAAAAAGATAATGCAGTTCTGTTATGTATTGTGCTGAAGTCCATCAACTTTAACATGCATCTAGTGCTTAGTCCTCCGTGTGGTAGTTCACTTACGTATCCGAAGAAATTCACTTTCGTGACGAGCGAAGTTCAGAAATGGTTCGAGTTCGAAAATCAAACAGGTCAAAAAAAAAATCAAAGAAGTCAAAAACATGACGGAGAACGTGCTTCTGGTGCTCCGTGAAGAAGTTCACTTATGTGTTTGGAAGAAGTTCAGTGTTGTGAAGTGGGAAGTTCAGAAAAAACGAGAATTCTAAAACAACAAAATTATGTATATTTAAAACTGCTCTTAAACCGTAAGGAATTTCGAAAAAATGCGTGAGATAACAAAGTTGCGGCTTTTTCATAGATTTCCAACGGCGTATCATTTGCATCAATCCGATAAATGGTTTGAAAATGGCGATCAAAATACGGTACGGTCGCGAAAATAGTGTTAGTATATTTGAAATTATTTAAAAACCGTAACTAATTTCGAAAACCTGTAGAAATGAAAAAGTTTCGTAATTTCCATAGCTATCCAACGGTATATCACATGCATCATTCCGATAAGCGGATAAAAAATCGCATTAGAAAATTTTCCCGTGAAGGTGGAGAATCAGTGTGTTCCGTCAGGAAGTTCACATTACCATTGAATGAAGTTCATCAACTTTGTGAGGGAAGTTCAGAAGTGGTTCCAGAATAGCTATTCTAGAACTGGTCCAGAATAACAGACCTATATATATGGGGACGCGCTATTTGACACCCAGTGAGTAGAATAAGTTATTATACACCCACCCCATATCTTCTAAACTGTAAATGATCATTACATCACGTAAATTTTGTATTACCTCGTAAGTCAAGGAGAATGTAAAAAAATATCGACATGACGTAAAACTTTTTTTTACGTGGCGTAAAAAAAAATATGTCGTAAAATATGCATTTTTTATGGTTTTTACACTGTTATGACTCATAAAATTGCATTTTTTATGTCAATTTTCATTGTGGGTCAATATGAATGTAATTATTTGTATATCAAACATAAATTCTAAATAAAAGAAAGTAAAAGAAACTTGGGGTGCAAAATAAGTATTATGCACCCTGGGTGCTGAATAGCGTGTCTATATATGTCTCTCTCTATATATATAGATATATATATATATATATAACTCAACTAAACAGGAACTGGTTCCTGTTTAAGATAAACAGGGAATCAAGTGAACTTCGGCGGCACCGCTGAGTGAACTTTCAGTATATTAGTATGTGAACTTTCAAACGCAACACACTGATTCTCTACCTTCACGGGAAAATTTTCTAAAGCGATTTTTGATCCGCTTATCGGAAAGATGCATGCGATATACCATTGGATAGCTATGGAAATTACGAAACCTTTTCATTTTTACAGGTTTTCGAAATTAGTTACGGTTTTTAAAAATTTCAAATATACTAACGCTGTGTTTGGATGTAGGAATTCGGGCTCGGAATCAGGGAATCTGGAATTCGAACCTCAATTCAACTGTTTGGACTGCACACGGAATTTGGCCTTGGAAACAGAAATGAATTCCGAGCTGCCCTCCCCTCATACGCGAAACATCTCTCATCAATTCGGATCTCCCACCCTCGGAATCGCACGGAAACACGCTCCCCGCGTACCGCTTCGTTTGGCCGAACAAAGCGAGGTCCTTCTCGTCTCCACGGACATCACCCCCGCGAGCGATGACCGGTGGCGGCGGCGCCGGCAATCTCTCCCGGACTCCTCTCCCTCTCCTGCCTCTCCTCCGATTCCCGGTCGCCGGAGTGCCATATGCGCCCTCCCGTGCGTCAGCCCCTAACCCTAGATCGAAGAACCTACGGCGGCGGCGGAAGGGGAACGGCTCGTCCGAGCCGTCACGGAAAGCGGACGAAGCGCACGTTCTCCTGCTCGACGCCCACCTTGACGAGCTCCTCCAGCGGCCGTTGCTGCTTGCGGCGAAGGTGCACTCTGTCATGGCTCCCAGGCTCCGCCGCATCTCCGGCCGATTAGCGTTGATGCAGTGCGCTCCTTCGCTGTTCCGGCCGATTCCGCATTGATGCGGTGCGCTCCATCGTTGCTCCGGCCGATTCTGCGTTATTTCTTTCTCTGATTTTTCTCTTAAGTAGTACAATAGTTGATAGCTGCATCTTTTTCAGATGGATGCCGCTGCTGACCTCCTGTCAATCTGTGTCAGTTTGCAAAGAAATTGTTCTTTATAAATAAAAATTGATGTTGTACGTTCTTATGATATGACACTATGATTGAGTTGGGTTTGTTTGTATGTTTGTGCATTTAAATCTAGATATTGGTTTTAATGTTAATATGTGTAAAACATATTTAAATATACATGTATTATTTTTCATACATGTACACAAGTTTATATTGACCCAAACTCAATAAAACATTCAATTCCATAGTTTGTACAACCAAACAGGAATTGGAATTGAGTGCTACCCTTTGATTCCAACCACAAATTCCATGCACAACCAAACTACTGAATTGGAATTGAAGCTCATTTCCTTTCCATCTTAGATTTGGAATTCCGAGTCCAATTCAATTCCGAGCAGTTTTTCCAACATCCAAACACAACGTAACACTATTTTCACGATCGTACAGTATTTTCGACGCCATTTGCAAACCGTTAATCAGATTGATACACCGTTGGAAAGCTATGAAAAATCCGCAACTTTGTTATCTCATGCATGCTTTGAAAATTCCTTACGGTTTAAGAGAAGTTTCAAATATACATAATTCTATTGATGTGGAATTCTCGTTTTTTTGGACTTCCAAGGAATCCGAATTGGACTACTAAAGCTATTTAACTGAACTTCCATTTCCTATTATTTTTTGAAGTGAGGTTTTTTGTATACGGCGAACTTCTAAAATTCATCAAATGTGAACTTCATTTTACAAAAACAGTGCGGATGATCTGAAACTTCCGAATTAAGATAAAATGAACTTCTTTTTTCTAGAACGATGTGAACGCCCGTTTCCGTTTGAATGAATTTCTAAAATTCATGAAGTGAACTTCGTTTTGCAAAAATATAAATATTTTTTTACCCGTGAATAAATTTGAAGAGTGAAATTTTTGAAGTGTCCGAAGTGAACTTCGAAATTAGTTATGGTTTTTAAAGAATTTCAAATATACTAACACTATTTTCGTGATCGTATCGTATTTTGGTCGCCATTTTCAAACCATTTATCGGATTGATGTAAATGGTACGCCGTTGGAAAGCTATGAAAAATCCGCAACTTTGTTATCTCAGACAATTTTTCGAAATTTCTTATGGTTTAAGAGCAGTTTTAAATATACATAATTCTGTTGTTCTGGAATTCTCGTATTTTCTGGACTTCGAAAGAATCCGAAGTGAACTTCCGAATAAAATAGTGGAGTACTAAAGCTATTTAAGTGAACTTCCTTTTTTTTACATTTCGATTGAATTTTTGCGTGTTGCAAAGTGAGCTTCTTTGCTTACAGAGTGAACTGTTTGACATGTCCAAAATGAAATTTTGATAGTAGGTGAACTAGCATTGAAAATGGATTTTTTCAGAGAATCCGAAGTGAACTGTTAAAATAATAGTGGACTTCTAAATCCTTTTGATTGAACTTCCGTTTCCAACTTTTCTTAAGTGAATTTTTTTATATATGGTGAACTTCTAAAAAAAATTCAAGTGAACTTTGCTTTTACATAAATGTGAACCTCTTTTACTTGTGAACAATTGATTCTTTTAATAAATGAAAAATGAACCTCCGTGATGAACGATCCGAACTCCCAATTTTGAACTTTTGCGATTTAATGCTTAACTTTGTAAATTACTGCAAACGAACCGTTTTAGATGAACATGTGGACTTCCTTTTTTTCAATGCAAAGGAACTTCCACGCGGGGCGGAGTTAACTACCTAGTATAATAAAACTGAACTTCTATTTCTTAATCTAATATATCAGTCCAATGAATCACAACCACACCAAGCTGTGACGTGAATATTTGATCTACCATCAAGTTGTTACAAATATTTATCTGAACTGCACCATGGTTAAATGTATAGTGGAACGGCCTGGGAGGAAGCAGACAAGACAACAACTAGAGGTAGATGAATCGAACTGTTGTGATGAAGTAAATCAAACTTCTTAAGGCGGTAACTCGAGGGAGATAATACATCACCAAACTGAACTTCATTTCTCGTAAGTATGGACTGAACTAGTACACGCACGGAACTGAAATTCAGAAAATGACTTTACTGAACTTCGATGCATCGGAGAGGTTCGTAGTAGCTAAGAAAAAATTGGGAGTTCGGATGGTTGTTCATTGGCGTCCAGAGCTGCTCACGGAGGCGTCCCAAGCAGGCGAGCAGAGACTGGTACGGCTCGAGTCCAGCCCGTGGAGGAGGAGCACTAGGGGCACGTCCCTCTGTCAGGCCGGGTGTGGGGAAGGTTGAGCGGCGCTCCCAGACCGACGGTGAGCAGGTGATACGGACGGGCGCGACGGCGGCGCGGCTGGAGGCTACCAGCGGGGCGCGGCCGTCCTGGCGGCTCCCATCGTGCGTGGTGGTGGTGGGGAGCTCCCAGCAAGGTGCATGTGGATGGAGGCGTCGCGGCCGCCGGTGGCCCGATGAGGGAGGGGAGCTCCTCGCCGCGGCCGCCAGTGGGAGGAGAGGGGGCGCTGCTGCGCCGGTTGGGGAGGGGAGGGGCTCCGCGGAGGCTGGTCGTGGAGGGGAGGGGCACTGCGGAGGCCGGTCGTGGAGGGGAGGGGCGTCCTAGCGGCCGGTCGTGGAGGTGAGAGGCGCCGCGGAGGACGGTCGTGGAGGGGAGGGGCGCCCGGTGGCCGGTCATGGAGAGGAGCTCCGTTGTGAGTGGGAGGATGGAGACGAGGCGAACGTGGGGATGGGGATGAGGTCGGGTCGGTTGGTTTTTTTGGAACGGGTTAAACTAGAATAGTTCCCGTTTAACTAAACAGGAAACTCTTAAGGTAGTCTAAGGGGTAGGTTCATGTTTAGTCCTGCCCTATATATATATAACTCAACTAAAAAGGAACCTATTTCTGTTTAAGCTAAACAGGAACTTTCTGAACTGTCTCGATAAGTTGAGTGAACCTTCTCACGCATGTCATGTGAACCTTCAGACGAAACATGAACTGAACATTTTTCGTCAAGTGAATTTTTTCCTGAACTTTTTTTCTGAACGAGGTGAACTTTTTTTCTGAACTGCACGTGAACTTCTTTTCTGTACGAAGTGAACTTTTTTTCAGAACATAGTGAACTTTTTCCTGACACTTTTTTTCTCAACAAAGTGAACTTTTTTCTGAGCGAATGATGCATGTAAAGTGCATACATGAACTTTGCATTATAATACTCATATTTCAATCATATTTGCATCATATAAGGGTTATATCATTGTTTTATAAGGATTTTGGGAAGATTTCACAGTTTTCCTATTTTTCTGGAATTAACCCTGCACTGGCAGAAAACCCTATTTTCTATATTTTGATATTTCAAGGACCCAAACGACGTCCAAATGACCTAATATTTTGCGGGGATCATTTTTTGGAAGGAACAAAGCGTAGGAGCGAAGGAAGCGAACAAAAGGAGACCCGAGGGCCAAAAGAGGTGGGCCCACACGGCCAGATTCCTTGGCCGTGTGGGACCCCCCATCTTGGGTCTCGTGGCTCCGATGCCGTTCGTTTTCGTCTCCGTGGCTTTGTCTTGACCTAAACCAGACTATAAAAATAGTCCCCCGAGGAGTTTCGCGAGGAGGCGGCGGAGAAACACAAAACCACGAAACAGAGAGTCAGAAGGCTGCCGCCGGAGAAGATCGGAGGGGGGAAACGCCGCCGAAATCACCTCCGGAGGGCTCCACCCCCCTCCGGCGTGTTGATCATCAACATCTACAGCAAGATCATCTCCATCTCTCCACTGTAAACTCTTGGCAAACATGATGTATGATGCAATATACTATTCCCTTGATCTATTGTGTCTCCCCATCTATGTTTGAGAAGTGATTGGTTCATGGCAATAGTGAAATAGTTCGTTGTTTGGTTGCATACAAGTTTTGTTATCTTTTATGATTGTCTTTATGTACAATATATGAGTGCACACATATGTTGGGGAATGCATGTAAGGTAATCACCGGTAATGTAATGGAGTGAGGGAGACTTGGGAGGACATGTAAACCTGAGACCGAGTCATGAAGTTACTTTATTGGGGGTTATACATAGGGGACCTTAAAACTTAAGGCTATGGTGGGACTTTTATGTCTTAATAAATCTTGTGCAGTCATTTACTTGGCCATAAGAACCATCATAAGGGGTTTTAGTTCATTCACTTGGCTACACCTATTTATGGCTCCTTCCTAGAAGAAACAATTAAGACTGAAACATGTGCTTCACTAATTGTGAGAACCACACGAATGAAATAACATTTGCTAGAACATTTGCTCCCTTGAGATATTTGCTACTTGGTACTTTGAGAAACTTGTTTGAGAAAACTGCTGAGAGAAACTTGCTCTAAGAAACTTGCGTTCGAAGCTTGATTGAGAAACTTGTTACTAGATAAACCCATTCCACATCACTTGCTTTCATTAGTTAGTTCCTTTCATATTTCAACTTATTGCCTTGCACAAACGGCCATATAAGAGTGTTATTGGGCTTTAGAGAATAGTTAGTTTACCTTCAGCTCCTTGTGGGTTCGACACTCAAATACTTATCGAATTGTGCTACATTGATTCCTTGCTCTTGGGGATTATCAAGTACTTTTCTGGCGCCGTTGCCGGGGAGCGTTGTGCTAAGCTTTTATTCTTGTTTGCATTGCATACTAACATATAAATCTAAAACACAAAAAAAAATTATAAAATGGAAAACAACCAAACAATTATAGATCTGTATAATATCTATCTTGAGTTAGGACATGACGTGTTTGAGGAGAAAATTAGATTTTATTTGCATAACAATCTTGTTTGTGGTAGTACTAATTATTTGAACACCTTTATTGCTAATGCTAAGGAAAACCTTAAGCTTGGGGAAGTTTGTTTTGATGAATATGATATTTTTAGTCCCCCAAGTTTTGAAGAGAAAATTTGTTTTGATGATACTATGTGCGGTGACCCAGCACACCACTGCATGGTGTAGTGTGCAAGTCGTTGACATAATACTCACAGAAGGACCTATCCGTGAATATTACATCCCTCAGAGTGGTACAACAGAAACATAGCAGGTCCAAGGTAACACTATAGGATTACAACAAAATTCAATACAAAATCTCGAGAACCTCCACGATACATAGAGGATACCCTCGCGCAAATGAAATCCAGAGAAGAGCCAATTCATAGCACTAAGCGGGAGATTAACTCTAGTTCTAACTCCTAATCCACTACTGCTGTTGTCACAGCCTTAAACTACTCCAACTGGAGTATCTCTATCCAAGATTATACTCGTCCTTCCGATAGACGTGGTCGCCTCCATTGGCAAAGTGATCTCCTTGAATTTGCTGTCATTACTCCGATGTTGCCATAGTTGTTGTTGTTCTCCTATTGGTGTAGTAGCGGTAGACTCCTTGCTGAAGATCTCGATGTCATGATGGACCACCGCCAATTCCCTTGATGGCTCCAAGATTCTAAGCAGGGGGTCAAAAGGGAAAGAGTGAGTAACCAGCGTTACCCAGCAAGTCCATTATGTACGGTGGGAAGTTTGATGCACTAACTACTGCTTAAGACTCAAAAGAGTCACAAGCTAATGCAAGGGTTTTGCAAAACATTTCTTCGAGAGGTAGCTTTTATTCTGAAAACTATGCCCGTCATCCTTCACAGGGCTAGAACTTTCATGGAGTTCCTTTCCTGCAGCGTTCGCAGCTCCTTCCCGGAACATGGAGTAACATGTTACAATTCTTTACACTCTGCAGAGGTGCGTTACTTTACCCATAAGAGATCAAGACTTTGTTACCAACCAGGCGTACTTTCCTGTCCACACTCTCTTTGGTGTGGGGCCCAGTTTTTGATCCAAGTCATTCACTGTGCTTCTCCGCACAACGCATGCCCACCCAATTCATGCATAGCGAGTTTACCCCTGATGCTCTACCCCTTCCGGTAGACACCTAGGCTCTCCTTGCAGACCATCCTAGACCCCAGTCGCCGTGGGAATTAAGGGATCCCACCCATATGCATGTAGTCCCGCAAGACCTACAGCCTACGGCACTGGCAGCCCGTTGACATGCATCCGGGAGAAGTACAGATGGCATTTCCCGTCCCAATCCAGGTCTTATGGTTAACGCGTCTTTACGGCGCAATCATTATGACGACATTTGTTGTTAAGTCCTAGGTAATACTTTCCCGTGCAGATGGAACCTCCGGACCTATTCATCTTACCATGGTCCCATCTGCCAACCATAATAGGTTACCACCAAGTAGGTAGATAGCCAAATAGTCATGTTATTAAAGAAATTGGTTTTATGCTTTCTTTTTTATAAAGGTGATAGTATAATAAGGTTTTGCAAATAGTTTTCTAACAAATATTTCAAGAGGTATGAGCAAGTGATGAACTTGCCTGCGATAGAGATGGCAGTTCATGCCCTTCGGGGTTCTAGGGTTGCGTCAGAACCCGGAGATCTGAAAACAGCAAAGTAGTCCAAGTAAGGACTACTGGAAACACTTGCAATATGCTATTATGCATAAATATGAGATGCATCGAATATAACCCAAAATACCCAAACTCACAAGTAAGCGCTTCGCGTTATTGATTACTTTGTTAACGGTGAAATACTTTGAGTTGTTATCACATTCAGACTTAAGTGTTTGCTATGATTAATGAAGTAATGTTTTACATGATTAATAAACAACTACAGATGTTCAATTCAGAATTGCATTTATTTTATAATTTTATTTAATCTAACTACTTTCAAAAAGTAATAACACTAGAGTGATTGATTTTCAAATGAACTCCTTTTTGTGTGTTTTACCTAGGATGAGTAACGGAACAGTCATTTACATAATGGTATATGAGTTCAAATTTTATGTTTTGAACTTATATTTCAAATTTATTTTCTTTTTAGAAAACTAGTAGTTTTAGAAGCTAATACAATTACTATCTTTTAATTAATTACATAAGAAAATTATTTTCAAATAATTTATTTTAAAATAATTGAAATCATATCCATTTATGGATCTTAGTATTTTTCATTCAATAAAACCTTTTAAATAAAAATCATATTTGAAATCCTTATAAAATTTGGAGTCGAAAACATATTTTTATTTTATTTTAGGAATTTATTTGGATTTCAAAAAATTTGGTGATGATTAAGTGGCATTTTAGTAATTTTAGATAACCTGTATTTAAAGTTGATTTAATAATTATGCAATAATTATAATCTGGTAGATTTTATTTTTCTGATCATTTTGATATTTTATTTATATTTTTCTGACTTATGATTCAAAAGTTATGAATTTTATTAGTTTGAATTATTTTCTGTTATTTGAATAAAGTTCAAATTTCTGACAACGGGACCCACATGTCAGGTTTTTATTAATTTCGGAACTGGATAAGATCGTGCTGACGTCAGCTGACGTCAGCCACCACAGCCAGCGGCCACACCGACCAAGCGCCGGCTGAATCCGGCCGATTTCGGCCACGCGGACGTGCGCGTTCGACGCGCACGGTCGAGGCGTACCCAGGGGTGGCGGCGCCGCCCCTAAATGATCGCCGGAGCTACCACGGCGACGAAGTACCGCGGCGGCGCACGGCGGCCGAGCTCGATCTCGAGCTACAGAACACAATCGAGAGGGGAAATGGGTGCAATCGACGCAGCTGCTCACCGAGAGCGTCGGGGACAAGGTTTAGGCGCTGATGGAGCAACGTCGGCGACGGAATCGTGCTCGACACCGAGCGGCGGCGTTCGGGGCGCCGGGCTAGTTCTTCACCTCCAGCCGCTCCCAGCACCGGCGACTTGCACCAGTGAGTAGAGGACGTCGAGGCGGAGTGGTTGAACAAGGTCACCGTTCCGATTGATCCACCGTTCGCCGGCGATTTGAGGGGAAACGACGGCGGCAGTACGGCTAGGGTTAGGGTTTCGTGGTTGCTGCTTAGAGAGAGAAAGAAAGGGAGAGAGGAGACCGAGGTGAGTGAGGAGGAGGAGAATGAGATGGGGACGTCTCCCCAGGTCTTATCCCCGCAAGGAGGCAAGCAAGCAGGAGGTGGCCCGGCCACGGCGTTCTCTGCTTTCTGGCTGAAGGAAGAAGAAGAAAGAAAAGAAAAGGAATTTTTGCACATAACCCCCTGGACTTTTGAGTAACTATGAAAATCTTTAAAACAGAAACTTCACATATTTATTTAGGGCTTTTAGATAAGTCCAAAAATCATAGAAAAATTCATGGATGCTCCTAATATTGTAGAGAAGCTCCACATATTTTTGTTTTGAATTTTTGAAATACCCTAGTCACATTTAAAAAAATAGAGATATGTTTTAGTCATTTAAATGTATTCACCAATTATTTAAGATGCACCCAAGGTCTTGTGTTCAAAAGCATACTTGCCATGAACATGATCAACTATTAATCATTTTATTACAAGGTTGGGATGCTCAAGTATCTTTGCAAGACTCATATTTGTGGTCTTTATCATTGGGCTATCTTCTCCTCTGGGATTTTATTCCATTGGAGAAATATTTTTATGTGGCTTTCTTAAATAGGCACTTGATTGGATAAAGAGGTTGATACTTTGCCTTCTTGGTCAAAAGATCAATGTTGCCTTTTGTTCCTTTATCTTGTATTGATCAAATGCTGCTCCTCATCCTTGTTGACTACTTGACTCCAGATGATCCAACTGATCCAAGTCTGATCCATAATCCCTTGTCGCCTTTGAAGTAATGTTGACCCCTCTAGTCAATATTTGGATATTAGGGCAAGTTCCTAATATCCATTAGTTAAGTTCCATAATTAAGTTGCCTCACCCTTGTGGTGAAGGAAAACATTTTGATCACAAGGAACTTTGTTTTGAACCTTATTTATTTTATTCGACATTCAATTGCTTTTATGTATACAAAAGAAATCTGTTAACAAGGTAGCTAATCTTGTTACCAAACTACTTCTATATAACACAAAGCCTTTGAATCTCATCCCAAGTTTCTTTCTTATTTGATTTGTCTTTCAGGAATGTCTTTGGAAAGATTTGAAGATAAGAAGCTAAGATCAAATAAGAAGATCAAGTTTGGTGTAATAATGTAGATTACTTAAGCATTTATATTTCTTTTATGTTTGGTCAAAGTAAGGACAAAGTTTTAATGTACTCAACCAATTAAATTATTTACTTTGTTTTAATAACTCTTTGAGTTGTGATGAGTGTTAACACAATTATACCTTAGTATTTATTTGTGAGTTGTTTGCTTAAAAGTATAAACATGTATAACTTCATTATTCAATTTTTAATAAGTTTACCAATTTAATATCATTTGTATTTTCCAATTTGGATCTGATTTCCCGCAACCGTTTAAAATGCCCGGAGGTCATGTCAAAATTAATCACATTCACCTCAGATGAGCAAAACTCTATTCATGAGGGTGAATGATCTCCAATCCCTCCAGGTTTTTATTTTTCGAAAAATTTATTCGGATTTTCAGATGCATGCATGCAGATGCACAAAATCATACTTCTACCCTTCGTTGGTTGCTAAATGCTGGGGTATTACACTATGTCTCCCATTTATGATGATTACAATGATGTATATGATATTTTCAGTCCACCTACTATTGAGGATGAAAGTGATTTAATTGAGTTTGATGATCCATTATGCTCATTAGATGATAAGTCTTTATGTGGTGATTCTATTCAAAACTATGTGGTTATGTTTAACTTTAATGCTTGCAACTATTATGAGAGAGGAAGAGATAAGAATCCCCTTTATGTTTCCATGTTATTTAAGATGCAAGCTACTGTAACAGCCCCAGTTTGGCACCCTAAAATATGGGCCAAATTTTCACTTTTTGCTTTGCAATGCATCATGGCATACTTATTTAAATTGCTTAAGTTGAATACAGCAACAATTGGAAAACAATAAAAGGGAAGCAAAACCTTCTCAAAAATTTCAAACCAAACACATTACTCAAATTGGCAAAACCAATTGTTCTTGAGCCTCCAATTTGTCCAGGAAGCTCAAGGATATATTTTATAAATAATTGTCAAAGGCTAAAATTCTTAACAAGCAAATAAATAAATTTGAGATTTCAAATGGTTCAAATCAACTTGAATTTTGGGAACCAAGTTAAACTTTCCAAAAATTCAAAATAAAATTATGGGGTACTTCATTGTTATATTATGAGCCTCCATGAATAATTTCATTATTTTTGGAAATACTTAGGTGCTTCCAATAAATGCATTTTTGCAATTTATCAAAAATGACCTTAATTAAACCCTATGAACAAATATGGTGCAAAACATTTTATTTTGCCAAACCAATTTTTGTGGAGCTTCTAAAGGTCAAGGGGAGGCCACTTGAATATTTGTAGATTTTATAAAAAGTTTAGGTGCCTTAATTAAATCCCAAAAAGGGTTGTTGGACCTTTTTGCAATTTAAGAGAATAGAGCCAGGGGGTATTCGCGAAACTCTTTCTTCTCCACACTGTCGCCACAGGACCGTCGCCCATGCCGCCATGTCGCTCCGCCCTGTGCCACACAACGCCGTGGCCCTGGAGGAGACCCATGCCCCCCCGATGAGGCCACCTGCTCCACGCACTCTCCTCTCTCCGTTCCTCCCCTAAAATTCCGGATCGAGATAGCCTCTCTCTCCCGAGCTTCCCCTTCTGCCGCCGTTCGCCTCCGCTCGACGACGTCGTCTGGAGCTGCCCCGCTCGGATCGAAGACCATGGCGAGGTCCGCCGTGACCTTCTCTCCCTCCACGCCCAAGGAATCGGACCGGGAAGCCCCGGAGCCGACGTGTTAGTCCTCGTCTTCTTTGCCGCGGCCGCCACTCGCCGGTGTCGATTTCCATCGACGCTGACCACCCCTGCCGTCGTCGAGCACCCACAAGTGACGAGGGTGAGTTCAGTGTCCTTTTAGGCTTTTCCCATTCCCCTCTCTCTCCCTCGCGCCGCCGCTCTCTGTGCCATCGGTCTATGCCGCGGTCACCACCGTCGCCGCCCCGGCCTGGGCCGGCCAGACGGCCGGTCGCCTCAGATAGGTGCCTGGCCTGGGCACCGGTCTGAGCCGGCCGGGAGGCCAGCATCCTCAGGCGTATGCCCGGCCTGAGCCTTGGCCTGGGCCGGCCAGGAGGCCGGCCGCGTCCGACACAGGCCTGGCCTAGAAACCGGCCTGGGCCAATCTGGAGGCCGGCCCAAATAGTAAAAAAAAAACAGATAAATGAAAATAAATTAAATAAAATGATAACTATTTAAATATTGGTCCAAATTTAGCAAATGATATACCAAATTGTTCAGAAAAACAAACCCTACCTGTTGGTATCATTGTAATGACCTTTTGAATCAATATTTTTGCTGTTTATTAGGAAATATTAAAATGGCATAAATAATATCTAATTCGGGAAAAATCATAATTCGATAAATATTTAACCAAAAATTGTGAATAAAATATTAAAGTGATCAACACTTCAATTGCTATCAAACCATGCAATTATCACACCATGGTCACAAATTTGCCTTTGAAGTTATTCTTAAATTGATTAAAAGAATTAAATTCAAATAATTATTTAATTCACTATTTATTCATCGAAACTCGGAAAATTACAAATAAGGTATCAAAATGATCGGAAGAACAAAACCTACTTAATCATGTCATGTTCATGCATATTTACGCCACTTCTTTTGTAATGTAATAAATTATAATTAATGTGGTCACTAAGATAAATATGGGGTTGTTTCCAAATAATTGCACTAATTATTTGGAACTCCATTTAATTTGTTAGATACATTAAATGATGATATCCTTGCATAAATTTGACATGTCATCATGATTGTGCATTGCACCTTGTCTCGTGTGATTTATTGTTCCTTTGTTATTATTTTGGGTATCGATAGATTTCGGAGTGGAGGTTAACCCTACCTACCCCGACGAGCCGTACTACACGCCCCGGCAGCAAGGCAAGAGATAACCTAACCTTCTTGGCATCTAGCATCCTACTGTTTTATAAACTTATTTTATCCACCATAATATTGCATCCGATTCAATGTCATTTTGGTCAATACTAGAATATCCTATGAATGCATGTTTTTCCCCAAACCAATACATGTATCCCTACCTATGAACCATAGGGTTGACGTGTTGGCCTGAGACAAAGATATAATTGTTGCAGCTACTGCTTAGCTATGCTTAGCCATGCTTAGTCGAATGCTATATATGTCCATTGATTTAATTCCATTATGTATGTTGTTGATGGAATGTTCGGACATGGAGGTTACTGTTGGTATTTATTAAATTTGCTTAAAAGGCTTGGGTGAGTTGCCATCGGGGATGGTGTTTTGCCTCACCCTTGTCCCTAGGTGCGAGTTCTTGTCTCTAGAACCAAGGTTTGAGCGTGCTGCCATTGGTGGAGACATATGGAATCCACTTTAACTGAATAACTTGTGCGGGCGTATCCAAGGCTCCTCTAGATTTGCGCTTTCCATTTGCGTGTGCATTGCAGGTGGATGATGGCGCGAAGAAGGGGTGTGTGTAGTGGTGTTTAGGATGTGGCGATGGGGGCAGGGGCTGAAATAGGCTGGGAAAACTTGCCCTATCGCCACTGATGATCCTTGGATAGTCTCACGCGAGGTAAAGGTTTAACCGCGCCCACTTGCCAGCTTTCCCCGGAAGAGAGCTAATCAGGCGAGCCAGACGGTACCGGTGGGTAAAATAGTACACCCCTGCAGGGTAAATATTTTCGAAAAGCCGTGTCCGCGGTTATGGACGCCTTGGGAATGGATTACGAGACCACAGATAATATTAACCTAATTAAAATTTGGCAGCTAAAGGTTGCATTTCAACGTGTGTTAAAAGGTTCATTTCCTCGAGGCTGATTCGAGGGAGTGCCTTTGGTGGAGATGAGTTGTTTCTGTTACAAATGGTTCGATGAGAACCAAAGATGAAAGTTCACTCTCTTATCCCTTTTTGAGAAAACATTCTGAGTAGTCGATGCCATGGGTCTTTTATACCTTTTTAAAATGAAATCTAGCTTTATGCAAAATAGCTACTATACAGCTTTAGAGCCTCCGTCATCATTGGGCCTATATCGCCCTACTAAACTTGCGAGTACGTCGTACTCAGTCTCTCTTTGCTGCTTTTATAACTTGTTTCAGAGGAGGACGACACCGAGCACACAGGTGGTTTCTTCTTGGACATCAACGAGTAGTTCGGGGTTCCCAGGTGGCAGCTTGGGACGTCGGAACAAGCTGGCATGGGTTATGTTTATTGTAGGCCTCTTAGCCATATTTGGATCTTGTTGTACTAGACAACTACTTCGCTTCCGTTTGATGTACTGTTGGGTCTGTGACCCCTTTTGTGTGTAAATTTGTATCTTTCTCATATATGAGTTGCTATATGATTTTTGTGTCGTAGAGTCTGCAATGTGCCAGTTGTTCCACAAGTCTTGATCTCTGTTTTATACATTGATAGCTATGCCAGTGTTTATGGCACGATCGATGTGTTGCGTGGGAGCGGTAATTCCATGCCCTTCGATTGTGTAGCACAGCCTGTGGGTTACATAGCCTCTCTGTATAATTCCGGGGTCGGGGCGCTACAGCTACTCCCTGTGTTCCCGAATGTAGGGTGTATAGTTTTCTGGACGAATATTAAGACATGAGAATTTTGTACACGGTGGAATCATTTCATATGGA
Organism: Puccinellia tenuiflora; assembly: GCA_012064385.1. Classification (NCBI taxonomy): domain Eukaryota; kingdom Viridiplantae; phylum Streptophyta; class Magnoliopsida; order Poales; family Poaceae; genus Puccinellia; species Puccinellia tenuiflora. The sequence goes on from QRDG01001345.1 coordinate 600,636, forward strand.
GAAAATCGGGGAGAGAGGTGTTCCTAACAGCCACAAATTGAAAACAATCCGTCAAATCTCTCTATGGAGGGATTTAACTCATATTTGGAGTGGTAAAATTGTCTAAAAATCGCAATACACCTTATATTTTGGAATTTTTCTCAAAAAACTATACACCTTACATCAAGGAACGGAGGTAGTATTGATTATTATATGCATTGGTTACCTCAAATTTGTTGTTATTTATTCATATATAAAATTCCAATGCATAGAAAGAGAGCTAGACTTAAAAGTAAATTGTTTAATATTCTGTTGTGTGTTCCCTATGCTTTAATTTCCTATTCGGTTTGAGCACACCTTTATATCTTTACAACATGTAAAATATCTTTACCTACTGTTTGGTGACAATTAGTTTAAGATTTTCATTTTATATAAAATTTGGTAAAGTAAATGAGAAGGATGAGTAATGGAGAAGTTGGGGTCGACCTTGAACATGTGTTGTTCATGCCAATGGAACCGTTGCAAAGTCTCTATCATTAAATATTTTCCCAAAGCTAAAACCAAATAAAAAGAGTGTTTATGTTGTATATATTTGCTTCTACTTTTACCTTATTTCTAAATCAAAAACAACAAAAATATTTTCTTTCTTCTTTGTTTGTTTCTCTTGAATCTTTCTTGGTTCTTTTTGCTTCTTTTTAATTTTTTCAGCTTAAGTTTTGGATTTTTGAGTCAAGGTTCTTGTTTACTACTGTAACATAACCTTTGTATCTTATTTTTCAACTTAATGGCAAGAATAACCTCTTTTGAGAGGTAGGATTAAATAATAGCGATTTGCTGTCCAGAAAACAGATTTCTGAGTTTCACTGCGAAACATGTATAAAATCACAGAAGAGGAATTTTGACTTGATATTTTCGACAGAAATATTCAGTTATTAGTACACATTTCATTAGTTCAAAGTTTTCTGATTTGAGCAACATAAGTGCCTCAGAAAATTCACTCTTTACGAGCTGTCCAATTTTTGACAGATTCTGTCTTTATTTTGCATTACTCTCATTACTTGTGTTTTGTGTGGTTCTATTGATCAAAGAGCAATACACAACCATAGTAATATTAGATAATGTGTAAAATCAACTCATAATATGTCTTTGCTGTACCTATGAGGATTTCATTTATGGAGACACTAACCCCTCTAATCAAGTTTTATGATGAGTTTTGTGTGAAGAGAACTTTCAAGTGGAAGAGTTGAGGGTGATGAATAAAGATCACGAGGGACAAACACTCAAGCTTGGGGATGTTATCCCTAGGCTCACCCTACATATATCAAATAAGTACAATAATTCAAGCTTGGGGATGCCAAGCCACCTCACTCCAACCATCTTGATACCAAGTAAAAAGCCTAGCTACATGGCTATAAAGAAAGCGCTTTACGGGAGGCAACCCGGTTGTTTTTATTTTTGATTTTCTTTGTGTCCTCTTGCTGTAACAAGAGACTTAGTTTTTAGTTTTGTTTCTGGAATTTTCAATAAAGTGCCAAGTTTTACCCATTTTGGATTGAAAAAGTTGCTCATTATATTCGGAGATTTTATTCCAGCACGAATCTATACATGGTATGATTTTTAATTCCTATTCTGTAATTCCGATTAAGCTAAAATTTTAACTGTAGTTGAAACTTTTAATCCTCTTTATGCATGAATTTTTTCTGATTGTTTGGACATGTCTAAGTAGGGTAAATAAATACGTTTTGCTGCTGCTGTTTTTCTGGACAGATTCTGTTCTATTTTGTTTGATGCATTCTTTGAACTTTTAAGTTTAATCTTCTTGATTAACTTGAGTTTATGAGGAAGCATACAACATTATACACTTGCTGGATACTTAATATAAATTTATGTTCATGAATTTCTTTCAGCAAGCATTCTATCTTTTGTACGTACTAATGTCACCCCACAGAAAAGAGATGGGAGAAAAACATAAGCTTGGGGATGTCAAGGCACCCCACTGGACCAAACACTCTTGGTTTGCACACGTCTATTTTCTGTTTTTCTATCAACGCATTACTATCGCATAAAATTGGAGCGTCTTTTTATTGTTCTTTTTATTTTTGTTTTGCTTTTTCGTAAGACCATCACTATCATTTATTTTATGGGAGAGGTACTAGAATTTTGGGTTGAATTAAGTTGGATGCTATTAAAAATATTGGGATAGGGATGTTTGAGTTGATTCAAAAAGATACATATAGTTGCATGATTCATGTACTTTTAATGAGTATTAATTTGCAAGTGTTTTATCAAGAGCCATCTCTTATTCATGTTTTGATGCTGAATGTTACTTTACTTTGTTTAACATGGATTGGTTAGTTCTATGGACACTTATGCATGTATTTAGACGTTCAACTTTCTCCCTTTTGCTAGCCCAAAAATTCCAACAAGTAAAAACTTGTTTTACAACACCTTCAACCAAAGTTTTTCCAGTGAGTCCACCATATCTACCTATTAGTTTTATGCTATTCTGAGTATGTTTATCATGTTACTTTGTATTATCTATACCTCTGAATTTAAATGTTTATGTTATTGATTGTTATGGGAAAAGTTGGTTAAAAAGCTCTCACACCTTACTTTTATTGCACTTAATAAACATGAACCATTGTGATTAAAATTATGAAGCTGTGAGCTTGACAAGAGTCTTGGTTGGGGTTAGCCATATGTGCTGTCACATGGCAAGCTTTCAACATGTTCTTAATTATATTAAGTTGATATCATGTACTTTTGTTTATGGATGCCTATCATAGTGCCAAATAAATGTGGAAACTAAGTAAGTTTAAGTAGTTTGTACAAATGGCTAGAGAGACACCTGGGCCACTAATCTAAGCCATGCATCATTCATGGTGGAAATTTACTTACATGATATTGTGATCCTTCAGTGATGCACCTCATAATAAAAAGCTATATCAATAGTAAATAAAAAGGGTGTTGAGATTGTTCCTTATGTTTGTTTGTCTTGTCATTTTGACATGGGCTTGTTCCATGTCCCGGGACAAGAGGTACCCCAGTTGACCCTCTTGATGACGCTATTTTTACAATGACTTTAACTTGAACTTGCTTGGTAGCCCAAATTGAGTAACACCATGGTGTAGGTACTCGTATTCACGGGGCATGAAGCTTTCAACCCATACTTTGTCAAGCACACTACTCATATTTGCTTTCACTTTAAACTTTAACCATTCAAGATGTTATGATGGGGGTAATGAGAGCTTGACACCAATGAATACCACATTGCAAACATTAACTTAAGTAGAAGCATTTGGAAGTTAGATGAAACTTATTTATGTTTTACCTCTACTCATTTATATATCTTTCCAAAGTGATGAGGACATCCCTGCTATAGATGCAACCGCCACTACCACACCACCTACATTACAAGGACCTATGACTAGAGCTCGTGCACGTCAACTTAATCAACAAGTACTTTCGTTCTTACAAACTACTCCTAATATTCATGAGAATATGATGTTGCCTAAATCAAATGTGTTTGTCTCTCTTAGGAATGATGGACCAAGCATGGATGAGAGGGACAAGCTATGGAGCATGTACGTTGGAGGAGATGGCAGCAGGAGTGCAACCAACGGAGATGATGACGCTACCAATGGAGACTACCATGATTTGAAGCCACCATAAAGATGCTTGAAGGCTTGGAAGAATTTTACAAGATATCAATTAATGAATTTCGTCCAAGGCTTTTCATAGGTGTTGCGCCACCTCGTTTTTGGGCCGGGCCCATTTATTTTCGAGATACCTTTTAATAGGCAGTTTTAGAGTCCGTATCTAAGGAGGAAAGCCTTCCTAGGGTAGGATTCGGCCGCCACCCCGTGGCTGGACTAAATCCCACACCTCTCCTCCTTATATACCCCTGTTAGGTCGTCCTTTAGACTCGGATTTTGTTTAGTTAAAAGTTAGCCAACTGCTGCGACTTTGTGTACTCGGTTTGTGTCCAACGACCAGATCAAGACCGCTTACGGAATCCCACCTTTTCAATAAAGCTCATACTTCATCCGCAATTTCGTGATTGCATCTTTGGTTCTTACTTGTTCCTCGATCGCAGGTAGAACTAGACCGATTGGTCAGGCTGATCGAGCTACTGCAGGATCAGTAACTCCCGGAGATTGGTTTAGCGATTGCATTGGCGCTGCGTACTAGTACGTGGAAGTCGGATCGCCAAGGTCGAACTCCACCAGAATCGACGTATCTCTATCTCATCGAAAGATCGGACTACCAAAGCCATATCAAGTGGTATCAGATTTCAGGTTGATCGGTGAGATTTACAGTTTTACTAGTATAGATTGCATCTGTTTCTTCATACCTACAGTCCACGAAAAAAGCCAAAAAAATATTAGGGTTAGATCATTCCGTCCTAAGAACCAGTCCGGGCCTGTTGCATAATCTTTTCAGTGTATTGCATTGTTGAATCTTCGTCTGCATCGTCGTGTCAAAGTGCTGGTCATAGCGTCTATTTCCTTTAGAGTTTCGAGTTCGTGTCACATCTAGTCACCGCTGCCGCACCTTTTGCATGCCGCAGCTCAACTTCTGCCACCACCTGTCCGCCACCACCACCCGCCACAACCTTCCGCCGCCTATAGCGACCACCCCTACTCCATCGTACCCTCACCCCCATATCCTCTTTCTCGCCGCCACACCCCTTGTTGCGCCGCCAGATCAATTAGGGTTAGGGTTTTGGGAGAGTCCTTTTCCACTTGTTTCCTTATCCGCCAAGTCTATGTAACGAGGTAGAGTTCAACTCGGTTAATCCTTGCTCGCGTCGCCCCACTCATCCACACAAAAAAAAAACAGAAATCAAAAAACAAATTTCGCACGCTTTTCAGAGCACTGCGTGATTTTCAGTCTGGCACGCTTTGCAGAGCACTTTCGGAAAAAAAATTGAGCCTACCCTTGTTTCTCAGTACGAGGATTCTTTTGAGACAGTTGCCATCATAGTGATATTTTTGCGACTTTTGCGCGTTTTCAGCGCGTCGCACGCTTCACAGAGCATACCATCTCACTCTCGTGCATTTTGTTGTGGGTATCTTACTCACGTACCTGACTTTTCTGTGATCTTCACTTATATCTTGCTGTTGAGAGCTGTTTTTGTGTGGCCTCATTGTGCCGCGCCGTGACTTTGTCGGTGTCTTCGGCTCGCGTCTCTAGTACGGTCTAGCCTAGGACCAGCACGGTACCGTCGTTGAGCGTTGTTTCAACTTGCATTCCTGTTTTGATTATTGCTATACCATATATAAAGCCATCCTAAAGCTCCACAGATTTCTCCTACGTGCTTTGTACCTCGCCTGGTGATTGCTTTGCCCAATCTTCGGAGTGCTAATCTTTGTGGTCGTCGTGACGCTCTCCTGCTTGGTAAGGAACTTGTAAGAGCTTTATATTTTGCTTAACGGATTGCGTGTTTTCTACCACACCCTAGTAGTCGATAGGAACATATACTTGTATTTGTTTCTTGCTTTCTACTAATCATGTTAGGGGACGAGAAGATCGAAATGACCAACAAGGAGCTGCAGGAGCACTTTGAGAAGATGGTTACGGACCATGCTTTGGACACCGAGGACCGGATCCGTAGTGCTATGGACAAGATCGATGGCTTGGAGGTTGCTTTCAATGCGAAGTTCGACGACATCAACACCACCTTGGCTGAATTGTCCGGCAAGTTTGATCGCTTGTTGGGACAGTTGCAGCCACCCCGCATACCGCCTCCCGTGGTGCAAGGCGCCGCAATTCCACGGGTAGGTCGTGTACCTCTCCAGGACCCTCAAGCTTCGGCAGCATCTGCTGCTGGCCATGTCGTCAATCCCGTCGAGCATGGTGACGGATACGCAGCGGACGCCGAATATCCACCGGGTCGTCCACATGTACATCCACGCAACCTTGCACACCGGCAGCAAGCGCAGGTACGCGAAGACGACCATGTTGCTAAACTAAAATTAGTTATTCCACCTTTTGAGGGTCGCTATAATCCTGATGCTTATCTTACATGGGAACTAGAAGTAGAACAACGTTTTGCATGTTTACAGTATCCCGAGGATAGACGTGTTTGTGCCGCCACTTGTGAATTTACTGGCTTTGCTTCTGTTTGGTGGTCTGAACATTGCCGTCTTTATCATGATAATATCCCTACTACTTGGGCTGCTTTAAAAGATGCTATGAGTACTCGTTTTGTACGTCCTTATTATCAACGTGAAATGTTATAAAAACTCACCCGTTTACAACAAGGTAAAAAATCTGTAGAAGAGTATTATCAAGAACTGCAAACTGGTTTAATTCGTCGTGGTATTATTGAGGATAATGAAGCTATGTTTGCTCGCTTTTTGGGTGGGTTGAATAGGGAGATTCAAACAATTCTTGAATATAAGGAGTACAATACTATCACCCGTTTGTTTCATCTTGCTTGCAAAGCTGAACGTGAAGTGCAGGATTGTCAACCACGGACAAGGCCTAACTTTTCTGCAGGTCGTACGTCTTCATGGACGCCACTCCAACCGGATGTCAGCTCCCGTGGTTCTGCACCTCCTCCTTCGACCAACAAGTCTAGCATGCCACCATCACGCACACTGGCACCGAGTCCGCCATCAACACCTAATGGTCCAGCTCGAAGTTCAGTGTCCACGGGAAGAACAAGGGATGTGCAATGCCGCCGTTGTTGGGGTTATGGTCACATCGAGAGAGAGTGCAAGACACAGCGTGTGATGATCGTGCGCGAAGATGGAGAGTATGATTCCGCAAGTGATTATGATGAAGAGACTCTCGCGCTTATTTCTGCACAACACGAGGATAATGAAGATTCTGAGCAGGACATAGAGGTCATGGGCGCTGAGGATGCTGATAATTATAGGAGCTTGGTTGCACATCGCGCTTTGAGTGTGCAGCTAAGCCAAGAACAAAATCAGCGCCACAACTTGTTTCACACGCGCGGAGTTGTGAAGGACCGTGCTATTCGAATCATCATCGATGGTGGAAGCTGCAATAATTTAGCAAGCATTGAGATGGTGGAGAAGCTTTCTCTCCCTACACGACAGCACCCCCACCCATACCATATTCAATGGTTCGGCATCACAGGTAGATTAAACGTAACATGAACTACACGTGTGCATTTTAATATTGGGATATATTCTGATTTTGTTAATTGTGATGTTGTGCCCATGCAAGCTTGTTCATTGTTACTTGGTATACCATGGAAATATGATAAAGAATCTATGCATAATGGAAAGAAAATTGGTCTCAAACCTATGACTCCTGAACATATTTTGAAAGATGATCTTGCTAGAGCTAGTAGAGCAAAAAATCAGGAGAAACAAAAGAGTGAAAACCAGATTGTTGCTACTGAAGTGATGCCACATAAGAATACTACTAAATCTGGTTCCAAATCACCTAATGAAATTCGTTTGAAGCATCCAACTTTACTTGCTACCAAATCTGATATTTCTGACTTGGATGTGAATACTTCTGTTTGTTATGCAATCATATGCAAAGAGGTCCTATTTTCTTTTGAGGATATGCCTTCCTCTTTTCCACCCGTTGTTGCTAACATTTTGCAGGAGTATGCGGACGTTTTTCCCAAGGAGATGCCACCGGGGCTGCCACCCATTCGAGGAATAGAGCACCAAATTGATCTCATACCGGGTGCTTCGCTTCCTAACCGTGCAACCTACCGTACCAATCCCGAGGAGACGAAAGATATTGAACGACAAATCCAAGAACTACTCGACAAAGGTTATGTTCGTGAGTCTCTTAGTCCATGTGCTGTTCCTATTCTATTGGTACCAAAGAAAGATGGTTCTTCTCGCATGTGTACTGATTGTAGGGCTATTAATAATATTACAATTCGATATAGACACCCTATACCACGTTTGGATGATATGCTTGATGAATTGAGTGGATCTACCATGTTCTCTAAAGTTGATTTGCGTAGTGGTTACCACCAAATTCGTATGAAATTGGGAGATGAATGGAAAACAGCATTCAAAACAAAATTTGGACTCTATGAGTGGTTAGTGATGCCATTTGGTTTAACTAATGCTCCTAGTACTTTCATGAGATTAATGCATGAAGTTTTGCGTGCTTTCATTGGACGTTTTGTGGTGGTCTACTTTGATGATATATTGATTCACAGCAAATCATTAGAGGATCATGTGACTCATTTGCGTGCTATTTTTGATGCTTTGCGTGTTGTGCGTTTATTTGGTAACCTTGAGAAGTGCACCTTTTGCACCGATCGAGTTGTGTTTCTTGGTTATGTTGTTACCGCGCAGGGCATTGAAGTGGATCCCGCAAAGATTGAGGCGATTTCGAGTTGGCCGACTCCGCTAACGGTCACCCAAGTGAGGAGTTTCCTTGGCCTCGCTGGGTTCTACCGGCATTTTGTCAAAGACTTTGGGTCTATTGCAGCGCCGCTGAATGAGCTTACAAAGAAGGACGTGCCCTTTGTTTGGGGCAATGCACAACAGGAGGCTTTCATGCTATTGAAATATAAGTTAACACATGCTCCTTTGCTACAACTTCCTGATTTTAATAAGACTTTTGAGCTTGAATGTGATGCTAGTGGAATTGGGTTGGGAGGTGTGTTATTACAAGATGGAAAACCTATTGCATATTTTAGTGAAAAATTGAGTGGGCCTAGTCTGAACTATTCTACTTATGATAAGGAATTATATGCTCTTGTTCGGACTTTAGAAACTTGGCAACATTATTTATGGCCTAAAGAATTTGTTATACATTCTGATCATGAATCTTTGAAGCATATTCGTAGTCAAGCAAAACTGAACCGTCGTCATGCTAAGTGGGTTGAATTATTGAGTCTTTTCCTTATGTCATTAAACACAAAAAGGGTAAAGACAATGTTATTGCTGATGCTTTATCACGACGCTATACTATGTTGTCTCAGCTTGACTTCAATTTTTTTGGATTGGAAACCATTAAAGAACAATATATACATGATGTTGATTTCAAAGATGTGTTGCAGAATTGTAAAGAAGGGAGAACTTGGAACAAATTCGTCCTCAATGATGGATTTGTGTTCCGCGCTAACAAACTTTGCATTCCAGATAGTTCCGTTCGTCTTTTGTTGTTGCAGGAAGCACATGGAGGAGGATTGATGGGTCATTTTGGTGTGAAGAAGACGGAGGACGTCCTTGCTGCACACTTCTTTTGGCCATTGATGCGTCGGGACGTTGAGAGATTTGTTGGCCGCTGCACAACATGTCAAAAAGCTAAGTCACGTCTTAATCCACATGGTTTATATATGCCTCTTCCTGTCCCTAGTGTGCCTTGGTAGGATATTTCTATGGACTTTGTTTTGGGATTGCCTCGCACATAGAAGGGGAGGGATAGTATTTTTGTTGTTGTGGATAGATTTTCGAAAATGGCACACTTTATTCACTGTCACAAAACTGATGATGCCACACATGTTGCTGATTTGTTCTTTCGTGAAATTGTTCGTTTGCATGGTGTGCCAAAAACTATAGTTTCAGATCGTGACACTAAATTTCTTAGTCATTTTTGGAGATGCTTATGGGCAAAGTTGGGAACTAAGTTGCTGTTTATTACTACATGTCATCCCCAAACTGATGGACAAACTGAAGTGGTTAATAGAACTTTGTCTACTATGTTAAGGGCTGTTTTAAAACAGAATTTAAAAAAGTGGGAAGAATGCTTGCCTCATATCGAATTTGCTTATAATCGTTCCATGCATTCTACTATTAAAATGTGTCCTTTTGAGGTTGTGTATGGTTTTGTTCCTCGTGCACCTATTGATTTATTGCCTCTTCCATCATCGGTGCCAAATGATGTAGATGCTACACAACGTGCTGATTTGGTGTTAAAGTTGCATGCCATTGTTAAAGAAAATATTGAACGCATGAATGCAAAATATAAAATGTATGGGGATAAGGGGAGAAAGAAAATTGTGTTTGAACCTGGAGATCTTGTTTGGTTACATTTGCGCAAAGATCGTTTTCCTGATTTGCGCAAGTCCAAGTTGATGCCACGAGCTGATGGTCCTTTTAAGGTGTTAGAGAAAATAAATGATAATGCATATAAACTTGAGTTGCCTGCAGATTTTGGGGTTAGTCCTGCATTTAACATTGCAGATTTGAAGCCATATTTGGGAGAGAATGATGAGATGGCGTCGAAGACGACTTCAATTCAAGAAGGGGAGGATGATGAGGACATCCCTGCTATAGATGCAACCGCCACTACTACACCACCTACATTACAAGGACCTATGACTAGAGCTCGTGCACGTCAACTTAATCAACAGGTACTTTCGTTCTTACAAACTACTCCTAATATTCATGAGAATATGATGCTGCCTAAATCAAATGTGTTTGTCTCTCTTAGGAATGATGGACCAAGCATGGATGAGAGGGACAAGCTATGGAGCATGTACGTTGGAGGAGATGGCAGCAGGAGTGCAACCAACGGAGATGATGACGCTACCAATGGAGACTACCGTGATTTGAAGCCATCATAAAGATGCTTGAAGGCTTGGACGAAATTTACAAGATATCAATTAATGAATTTCGTCCAAGGCTTTTCATAGGTGTTGCGCCACCTCGTTTTTGGGCCAGGCCCATGTATTTTCGAGATACCTTTTAATAGGCAGTTTTAGAGTCCGTATCTAAGGAGGAAAGCCTTCCTAGGGTAGGATTCGGCCGCCACCCCGTGCCTGGACGAAATCCCACACCTCTCCTCCTTATATACCCCCGTTAGGTCGTCCTTTAGACTCGGATTTTGTTTAGTTAAAAGTTAGCCAACTGCTGCAACTTCGTGTACTCGGTTTTTGTCCAACGACCAGATCAAGACCGCTTACGTAATCCCACCTTTTCAATAAAGCTCATACTTCATCCGCAATTTCGTGATTGCATCTTTGGTTCTTACTTGTTCCTCAATCGCAGGTAGAACTAGACCGATTGGTCAGGCTGATCGTGCTACTGCAGGACCAGTAACTCCCGGAGATTGGTTTAGCGATTGCATTGGCGCTGCGTACTAGTACGTGGAAGTCGGATCGCCAAGGTCGAACTCCACCAGAATCGACGTATCTCTATCTCATCGAAAGATCGGACTACCAAAGCCATATCACAAAGTGTCCACCTTTTATATTCAGATTTACAAGAGTACTCTATGACCATCATAGGATGTTTTTACTTTTCATTATGCATACATTTGGTCCATAGTTAATATCATTTCGTAATCTATCTTGCATATTGCTACTCCTTTGAAGAATGAATCATTTGACTTTATGTAGCAATAGTAATCATCTTTGATATCCATTGATAGTATTAAAATGCAAAGTCCATGTTGGTTTTATCACCTTCATACTCGAGGACGAGTATAGGTTAAGCTTGGGGATGCTGATGCATGTAAAATGCATACATTAACTTTGCATTATAATACTCATATTTCAATCGTATTTGCATCATATAAGGGTTATATCATTGTTTTATAAGGATTTTGGGAAGATTTCACAGTTTTCCTATTTTTATGGAATTAACCCTGCACTGGCAGAAAACCCTATTTTCTATATTTTGATGTTTCAGGGACCCAAACGACGTCCAAATGACCTAATATTTTGCGGAGATCATTTTTTGGAAGGAACAAAGCGTAGGAGCGAAGGAAGCGAACAAACGGAGACCCGAGGGCCAAAAGAGGTGGGCCCACGCGGCCAGATTCCTTGGCCACGTGGGACCCCCCATCTTGGGCCTCGTGGCTCTGATGCCATCCGTTTTCGTCTCCGTGGCTTCGTCTTGACCTAAAACCGACTATAAAAATAGTCCCCCGAGGAGTTTCACGAGGAGGCGGCGGAGAAACACAAAACCACGAAACAGAGAGTCAGAAGGCTGCCGCTGGAGAAGATCGGAGGGGGGAGACGCCGCCGGAATCACCTCCGAAGGGCTCCACCCCCGTCCGGCGTGTTCATCATCAACATCTACAACAAGATCATCTCCATCTCTCCACTGTAAACTCTTGCCAAACATGATGTATGATGCAATATACTATTCCCTTGATCTATTGTGTCTCCCCATCTATGTTTGAGAAGTGATTGGTTCATGGCAATAGTGAAATAGTTCGTTGTTTGGTTTCATACAAGTTTTGTTATCTTTTATGATTGTCTTTATGTACAATATATGAGTGCACGCATATGTTGGGGAATGCATGTAAGGTGATCACCAGTAATGTAATGGAGTGAGGGAGACTTGGGAGGACATGTAAACCTGAGACCGAGTCATGAAGTTACTTTATATATACATAGGGGACCTTAAAACTTAAGGCTATGGTGGGACTTTTACGTCTTAATAAATCTTGTGTAGTCATTTACTTGGCCATAAGAACCATCATAAGGGGTTTTAGTTCATTCACTTGGCTACACCTATTTATGGCTCCTTCCTAGAAGAAACAATTATGACTGAAACATGTGCTTCACTAATTGTGACAACCACACGAATGAAATAACAATTGCTAGAACATTTGCTCCCTTGAGATATTTGCTACTTGCTACTTTGAGAAACTTGTTTGAGAAAACTGCTGAGAGAAACTTGCGTTCGAAGCTTGATTGAGAAACTTGTTACTAGATAAACCCATTCCACATCACTTGCTTTCATTAGTTAGTTCCTTTCATATTTCAACTTATTGCCTTGCACAAACGGCCATATAAGAGGGTTATAGGGCTTTAGAGAATAGATAGTTTAACTTCAGCTCCTTGTGGGTTCGACACTCAAATACTTATCGAATTGTGGTACAGTGATTCCTTGCTCTTGGGGATTATCAGCGAAGTGAACTTTTTTTTCTGAACTTTTTTTCCGAAACTTTTTTCTGAAAGAAATGAACTTTTTTTTTAAGGAAGTGAACTTTTTTTCTGAACGAAGTGAACTCTTTTCCTGAAAGTTTTTTATTTTTATATGGTATAAAATTCACCAAGTGAACTTTGTTTTTTTCCTTTTGAACATAATATTTTTCTCCTGAAACTAATTAAGTGAACCTCCTTTTATGAATATGTGAACCTTTTTTATGGCGAATGATTTTTATTATTTCCGAACAAAAAAGTGAAACTTCATGATGAACGATGTGAACTCAAAATTTTGAACAAAAGTGAACCTTCATTTAATCTTGATTAACCTTTCAGCAAAAATAGCAGCTCAAATATTACTCCGTAGTTCAGATCTATGTAAAAAAAAAGCTGTTCAAATCGGGGATGTCATCAGTGTACACGAAGCTGAACTGCACAAATAAAATAGCACCGAAATGCGCATCTTCATCGGGGAGTCAGGGCTGCGCGTCGTGGCCTGGTCGGGTGTGAGGAGGAGATCGGTGCTACCCCGGCGAGCATCAACAAGGCAGCGCGGCGGTTCCCGATGGCGTGGCGTGCGGGATTGGCCACGGAGGGAAGCGGGCGTGGCCGGGGCGGCCCAGGCCCTCGGCCTGGGCGGCGGCGCCACGAGACCTTGGACAGTGCGCCGGCGGCGCGGGCTCTCGGCCAGAGCGGAGGCGCCACAGGACCTCAGCCAGGGCGGTGGCGTCGCGCCTGCCGGCTAGGGCGGCGGCGGTGAGGGACCCCAGCAAGGTTGGCGGCGGTGCGGACCCTCGGCCAAGGTAGTGGCGGCAAAGAAGGAGCTTCGAGCAAGGGAGGTGGAGCAGGGGTAGCTCGTCGGGCGGGAGGTGGTTGGGGCGCGCGCCGACAGGAGGTGGTTGGAGCACGCACCGGCGGGAGGTGGAGCAGCGTCGCTTCTTCGGGCGGGAGGTGGAGTGGGGCGCGCCGGCGGGAGGTGGCCGGCAGATGCGCGCCGGCAGGAGGATGGCCGGGCTTCGGTGGGGGATTTGGATCGATGGGAGAGGTGGAATGGGGGGTGGGAAGTTAGGTACGGGTCAGCGGGGGTGTGGAGTCGGGTCGGGTCGGGATGTGGGGTGCGGTCACTTTTCAAAACATGAATAGTTCCTACTTAGCCTAAATAGGAATCTCTTAAGGTAGGTTCCTATTTAGTCCTGCCATATATATATATATATATATATATATATATATATATATATATATATATATATATATATATATATGTCTGCTATTCTGGAACCAGTTCTAGAATAGCTATTCTGGAACCACTTCTGAACTTCCCTCACAAAGTTGATGGACTTCATTCAATGGTAATGTGAACTTCCTGACGGAACACACTGATTCTCCACCTTCACGGGAAAATTTTCTAGTGCGATTTTTGATCCACTTATCGGAATGATGCATGTGATATACCGTTGGATAGCTATGGAAATTACGAAACTTTTTTATTGTCACGGGTTTTCGAAATTAGTTACGGTTTTTAAATAATTTCAAATATACAAACACTATTTTCATGACCGTACAGTATTTTGATCGCCATTTTCAAACCATTTATCGGATTGATGCAAATGATACGCCGTTGGTAAGCTATGAAAAAGCCGCAACTTTGTTATCTCACGCATTTTTTCGAAATTCCTTACGGTTTAAGAGCAGTTTTAAATATACATAATTATGTTGTTTTAGAATTCTCGTTTTTTCTGAACTTCCCACTTCACAACACTGAACTTCTACCTAACACAATGTGAACTTCTTCACGGAGCACCAGATGCACATGCTGCGTCATTTTTTTGACTTGTTTGATTTTTTTTACCTGTTCGATTTTTCGTACTCGGAGCATTTCTGAACTTCCCTCGTCACGAAAGTGAACTTCTACGAGAGACGTAAGTGAACTTCCTCACGGAGAATTTGACGCACGTTCTATGTGACAGTTTTGACTTTATTTGATTTTCGTAATGTTTTTCAAAGTGCATTTCACATCCTTATACGTCCTTTATATGTTAGGGATGAACTGAACTTCACTTAAGAGGAAACTGAACCGATCGAAATAAATAAAGTGAACTTTTGACAAAAATGAACTTCTGTTTTTTTCCTTATTGTTGTTCGGTGGACTTCAACGGATTTGGTAGGTGAACTTCTAAATTTTGAAGAGCGAACTTCGAAGCTTGCCTGGAGGTGGCTCTGAAGCTTGGTGCATGTGCAGCTTGCACTGAACTGAACTTTGTAATAGATGAGTACATGCAAAAAAACAATAAAGAATTAAAGGAAGGACACACATCATAGCAGATCCCGAGCCTGCTGTTTTACGTCTCCCAGCCTCAACCTCCATGGCAACAAGCTGGCAGAGCAGTTCGCATATAGCGACAGCAACAATTCACTCCTGTTGTTTTCGGGAATCCGACCAAGGAGCAGGGCAAGCACGTAGAGCTGCTCTAGAACTTGCAATAATTTTCCGATGATCACGTCAGACAGAGCTAAAACCGAACTGCACTAACTGAACTTCGACACAAAAGAGCTAACTGAACTTTGTGATATGCTTGCTCTCCAGTGGGATAGTCAAAGATTTTCCTGGCGCCGCTGACGAATAGACTCATACGGATTGGTGTAGATGCTGGTGAGGATGGGAGTTCACAGCGGAGCAGGTGCGAGTCAACGGCAGCACGCGATGGAGTTCAGGAGTTGATGACGGAAATCCATTCGCTAGCCCAAAGGGAGTCCACCCCACACGAATAGGCAGTTCTTGGGACGAAGATGGCGGCGCGAGACCTTGCAGCCATGGGGAATGTAGCGCCCCAACCGTATGCAGAGAGGCTATGTAACCCATAGGCTATGCTACACAGCCGAAGGGCATGGGATTACCGCTCCCACGCAACACTCCGGTCATGCCATAAACACTGGCATAGCTATCAAAGCATAATACAGAGATCAAGACTTGTGGAACAACTGGCACATTGCAGACTCTACGACACAAGAACATATCGCAACTCATATAACGAGAAGAATACAAATATTACACACAAAAGGTCACAGACCCAACAATTCATCATGCGGAAGTGAAGTAGTGTTGTCTAATACAACAAGATCCAAATATGGCCTAAGAGGCCTACACATAAACATAACCACATGCCAGCTTGTTCCAACGTCCCAAGCTGCCACCTGGGAACCCCGAACTATTCGTCGATGTCCAGGAAGAAACCACCTGGCTGCTCGGTGTCGTCCTCCTCTGAAATACAAATATAAAGGCAGCAAAGAGAGACTGAGTACGACGTACTCGCAAGTTTAGTAGGGCGATATAGGCCCAATGCTGACGGAGGCTCTAAAGCTGTATATGTATTTATTTTGCATAAAGCTAAGTTTCCTTTATAAAAGACATAAATGACTCAAAGGCATCGTCTACTCAGAATGTTTTTCGAAAGGGGATAAGAGAGTAAACTTTCCATCTTCGGTTCTCGTCGAACCAACTTGTAGCCGGAAACATCTCATCACCACCAAAGGCACTCCCTCGAATCACCCTCGAGGAAATGAACCTTTTTCCACACGTTGTAATGCAACCTTTAGCTGCCAAATTTTAATTAAGGTTGAGGTTCTCTATGATCCCGTAAATCCATTCCCAAGGCGTCCATAACCGCGGACACGGCTTTTCGAAAAGATTAACCCTGCAGGGGTGTACTAATTTACCCATTGGTACCGTCCGGCTCACCTGATTGGCCCTCTTCCGGGGAAGGCCGGCGAGTGGCCGCGGTTAAACCTTTACCTCGCGTGAGACTATCCAAGGGTCATCTGTGGCGACAGGGCAAGTTTACCCAGCCTATTTCAGCCCCTGCCCCCATCGCCACGTCCTAAACACAAATCCTCCGCAACATTTTCTTTTCCACTCACACGCAAATGGAAAATCGAACTAGAGGACCCTTGGATACGCCCGCACAAGTTATTCAGTAAGTAAGGAGCCCATACCTCCACCAATGGCAGCACGCTCAAACCTTGAGTCCGAAGACAGGAACTCGCACCTAGGGGCAAGAGTGAGGTAAAACACCATCCCCGATGGCAACTCACCCAAGCCTTTTAAGCAAATTAATTAAGTACCAACCACAACCACCATGTCCGAACATTCCATCATCATTCATCAATATGGAATTTAATCAATGGCCATGTCCGAACATTCCATCATCATTCATCAATATGGAATTTAATCAATGGACATAAGTAGAAAAACGACTAAGCATGGCTAAGCATATATAAACCACAACTATATCTTTGTCTCCGGCCAACACCTCAAACCTAGGGTTCATCGGAAGGGAAGCATGTGATGGTTCGGGGAAAAACATGCATTCATAGGATACTCTAGTACTTGATCAAAAGTGACATTGGAATCGCTGCAATATTATGGTGGATAAAATAAGTTTATAAAACAGTAGGTTGCTAGATGCCAAGAAGGTTAGGTTATCTCTTGCCTTGCTGCCGGGACGTGTAGTACTGCTCGTTGGGGTAGGTAGGGTTAACCTCCACTCCGGAATCTATCGATACCCAAAAATAACACAAAGGAACAAATAAATCACACGAAGACAAGTGCAATGCACAAACACATGATGGCATGACAATTTTATGCAAAGATATCATCATATGATTTATCTACCAATATTAAATGGAGTGCCAAATAATTAGTGCAATTATTTGGAACAAACCCCATATTTAACTTAATGTCCACATTGCTTATAAATTATTACATTATTAAAGAAGTGGCTTAAATATGCATGAACATGACATGATTAAGTAGTTTTTGTTCTTACAATCATTTTGGTACCTTATTTGTAATTTTTCGAGTATCGATGATTAAATAGTGAATTAAATAATTATTTGAATTTAGTTCCTTTAATCAAATTAAGAATAACATCAAATAAATATTTGTGATCATGACATGATATTAGCATGGTTTAATAGCATTTGAAGCACTGATCATTTTGACATTTTATTCATAATTTTTGGTTAAATATTTATCAAATTATGAATTTTCCCAAATTGTATTATTTATACCATTTTAGGAATTCTTAAAAACTGCAAAAATATAAACTCAAAATATCATTTCAATGATTCTAACTTGTAGATTTTATTTTTCTGAGCAAATTGGTATTTGATTTGTCAAATTTGGATCATTATTTAAATAGTTATCAATTCCTTTATTTAAATTTTAACTCCAAAAAGGAAAGTTAAAAGCCCTGGCAGGCCAGCCTCCAAACCGGCCAGGCCGGGCTCAAGGCTGGGGGGCGACCCGAAGCGGGCAGCCTTGTGGCCGGCCCAGGCTGGGCGCTAGGCCGGGCACCCTCCCGAGCCAGCCGGCCTTTGGGCCGGCCCAGGCCGATGCCAGGCCGGGCAGTCGGTGGCGTGCGTCCACGACACCAGAGGAGCAGCGGCCGGCGACGACCACAGTTTGGCGGCACCACCGTGCGTGGGAGTGACTGGGCCGGCGTGTGTGTGCACGGGTGCGGGACGGCGCGTGTGAGCAAGGGGAGAAAGGGAAGGAGCAGCAACGGCTGCTCGGCTTGGGCTCTGCCATGGCAGCGTGCGGCCGACGGAGAAGGAATGGCGGTGCACGATGGCGATGCGCCCAGAGCAAGGGGAGGGACAGGAGGATGTCCAGGAGGACGCGGATCTCACCACGGTGACGAGTTCATGCTCGACGATGATGACGGAGCCCGGGATGAGCACGGCGAGTGGCGGCCTGAGGTGGGAAGGACGACTGCGATTCGCCCAGACGGCGCCATCCCGACTCGATTCCATGGTTGAGGACGATGAGGACGGCGAGGCGGAGCATTTGGCGCGGTTGGATTTTTCCGGGGAGGCCGGAGACGGCGGCGGCCGTGACGGCGGCGCGGCGGACAAGGAGCTCGAGCTAGGGTTAGGGTTTTTCCCGGGGAAGAGAGAGCAGGTGGAGAGAGGGGAAGCAGAGGGCGTCACGGGTGGTCCTTCACCATGGAGGGGGGGCATGGCATCGAGGCGCAGGCGAGGACACGGCGACAGCGTGGCATGGGCGCGGGCGGCATGGCTACAGGAAGAAGAAAGAAGTTTTCCAGAACCCCCCCCCCCCCACTGTTTAAAACTTATTCACAACTTGGTCCAACTGCAGCTTTACTGATTTATTTGAGGCACTTAGACAATTTCTAAAAATATGCAAAAATTTATATAGGCTCTCAACACCATCTAGAACCCCCACAAAAATTGGGGTTGCAAAAATAAAAAGTTTTGGACAACATTTGTTCATAGGGTTTAATTAAGGTCAAAATTTTGATAATTTCCAACAGGTATTTATTTGGAGTCCTTAAGCAACTTAATAAATTATGAAAATATTTATGGAGGCTCATGATATATCAATGAAGCTCCCCATAATTTTATTTTGAATTTTTGGAGAGTTAAACTTGGTTTCCAAAATATAATTTGAATTGAACCAAATTGAATTCTCAAATTTATTTATTTGCTTGTTATGAATTTAGCCTTTGGCAATTTATTTATAAAATTTATCCTTGAGCTTCCTGGACAAATTGGAGACTCAGGAACAATTGGTTTTGCCAATTTGAGTAATGTATTTGGTTTGGAAATTGGGAAGGGTTTTGCTTCCCTTTTTATTGTTTTCCAGTGGTTGCTTTATATTCAACTTAAGCAATTTAAATAGGTATGCCATGATGCAATGCAAAGAAAAAAGTGAAAATTTGGCCCATATTTTAGGGTACCAAACTGGGGCTGTTACAATTCTACCCCCCTTACAGGAATCTCGTCCCGAGATTCGAGAGTAGAAGTAGAGATGAGGAAAACATGACAACACGTATCCTCCACGGTTTTCTCGATCTCACGATGATCTTCCTCGGTGCATAACTTGGAGCTAGGAAGCTTGACGTGCCGATGGGGCGGAAAGGACAGAAGATAGCTAAAGGTGTTAGGCAAAAATGAACTTGCCCAAAACCATAAGCTGTTGAGGAAAACTAGGAACGACTTGACCAAACAAAGGTCGAGTCGAGGATAGGACGACCGATCACTTGTTCAAGGACATGACAATACTTCAAACCACCCCGATGCGTAGAACCTAGAGATTTGAAGCACCGAGAGGAGAAAGGACATCTTTTGGACTCCACACTTTTGACATACAAAACGTTTCTATAAGGTTGGAAGCTCGGCCCTAACGGGACTGATGAATTGACCCAAGGTCCGTGTGAGTGGGCAAAACCTTGGGTTCACCGAGGTGGGAAAGATATGGCATTGATCCACATTTGATAGAGAGGTAAAACCTCATAAACAAGCTATTGCCACGAGATAGATGGAGTCGGGGGATTGACTGAGGAACAATTAGTAACTCCGTTGTGAGGTTCTACTTGAGGCTCTAGGTATCGCACTCCGGCTTCGGAATAACCTCCAATCGATCATCAAGCGAAGGTCGTACTTAACGATAGAGAAGGGCTATAAGGGGAAACTCCTAGGGTAAGTTACACATGATCCCCAGGGATAGTGGTTGAGGTTAGAGATTTAAGAGATTTCTTCACTAGGCCTTCCGGTGAGGTGCGTGAACCACATCACCGAACTTGTCGGGGTTACAACTAGGCCTAGGTCACACTCTTGATGGACACCAAGCATCATTTCTGCTTGAGGCTCCGAGTTGGTTAGGTGTACAGATAATTCAAACTTGAAAAGTCGGAGGAAGGAGTTTTCTAAAGTTAACCGATAGGTAGGTAACTAGATTCTCAAGCTCTGAGCTACATTGTCAAGCTCCAGAGCACGATCGAGATTGGGAAACCCATGGGGTCATGATTACTAAGTGAAAATTGAACCAGCATGTACTCCAATCACTGAAGCACAATTGAGTCCTGATTGGGAAACACTGGTAAGATACTGAGATTTGGCAACTTCTTCTTATTTAGGAACAAATCAGCCAGTGGCACACATGACGTATTTAGAGAACTGGAGGTAACAACCTGCCATCTCAACAACAATTCGCACATGCATGACCAACTTGTGATTACACCCGAGGAGACAAAGTGAACTTCACTCGGATTATCAGCGACAAAAGTCACTGGTTGCGAGAGAAAAACTTGATTTTCAAGGAAAAATATGTGGTCTTGAGAGTTTCGACATGAATCTAACTCGTTGACCGAAGGTGGGCACCTGAACAGATGGACTTGGCAGCTCCTGACAACTCGGCTTGATGATATGATTACCAATCATGCTAAGAGTGCCATCAAAGTCCTCAGATTTCAAAACAATAACATTTGCTAAGAATGTCCGATTACCGCAACGATATTCATCCTCAACATTCTCGAGCTCGAGTGGCTCGGAGGTAGATGGATACGGAAGGGTAAGAGCATCACTTCATCAAGTACGTCATGAAACTAAGCAAAACCTCTTGATATAAAAGAGTGTGACACTCCAGGGTGGAACGGAAACAAAAGCTAGGCAAACTCTTACTCCGCGAATCACAATCCTTTGACCTGGTCCGAGAAATGGACATAGGTACCGGAGGTTGTTTCTCCTGACATCCCAAAGTGGAATGCCTTGACGAACCGCAAGAATAACATGCATTAGAACACCCAAATGCACGATAAAATTGACTGTCAACAGACAGATAGAGGTCGGACGACAGATCTAGAGTAAGGAACGGGCTAACAACAATCTCATGATATTGCAGAAGCCCTTGGTTATTACTCTTCCGACAACTATTGCCAAAAGGGTCTCACGAACGAGTGTTACCGGAGGAATCATAGACATTGATGGACCACTCGCTAAGAGCAATCTTGTCATGATCTAGATGGTTCCATGACAGAGAGTCTAACTAAGCTAGTGAGAGAGAAAAGCATTGCTGAGCAAATCAATTATGGCTGCAACCTCGAGTTTGAAGACTAACCTCAAATTTTGCCAACTTGATGTAGGGTTTGACAACTAACATCAGGATTTAACGGGAAAGATCTTGGGTTAAAGATCAGCTTCATGCACCAGGACTCACAATAGCATAATGCTCACAAGGGTGACAACCCTCATGAATCATTACACCGGAGCCCTAGCACAATCCGGGACCTTCGGTTCAAGATCTTGGACTAAAGCAAAGGAATTTCTTGATGATCCGCAATACTTCCTCTTTTCGGGCTTTAGAATTGGCAGACGAGCAGAGATAACCAGTAAACTAAAGGTAGAAACCAACCCCGTGAACCTAGGGTAGAATTTCCGATGAGCTGAAGAACCGCTAAAACAAATAGAAGTAAGATGAACTCAGAGTAGAGCAAGTTGGATAAGGAGTAAAAAGAATCCTAAGAGGGTTTTCACAATTCATTTTTAGGTTATAAATAATTTTCACGAATTAGACTCGACATCGACCAATAGAACGGGTTTCCTATAGGCAGTCCTGCTCTGATACCAACTTGTAGCCGCTGACCCCGGAATTATGCAGAGAGGCTATGTAACCCACAGGCTATGCTACACAACCGAAGGGCATGGGATTACCGCTCCCACGCAACACTCCGGTCATGCCATAAACACTGGCATAGCTATCAAAGCATAATACAGAGATCAAGACTTGTGGAACAACTAGCACATTGCAGACTCTACGACACAAGAAGATATCGCAACTCATATAACGAGAAGAATACAAATATTACACACAAAAGGTCACAGACCCAACAATTCATCATGCGGAAGCGAAGTAGTGTTGTCTAATACAACAAGATCCAAATATGGCCTAAGAGGCCTACACACAAACAGAACCACATGCCAGCTTGTTCCAACGTCCCAAGCTGCCACCTGGGAACCCCGAACTATTCGTCGATGTCTAGGAAGAAACCACCTGGCTGCTCGGTGTCGTCCTCCTCTGAAATAAAAATATAAAGGCAGCAAAGAGAGACTGAGTACGACGTACTCGCAAGTTTAGTAGGGCGATATAGGCCCAATGCTGACGGAGGCTCTAAAGTTGTATATGTATTTATTTTGCATAAAGCTAAGATTCCTTTATAAAAGACATAAATGACTCAAAGGCATCGTCTACTCAGAATGTTTTTCGAAAGGGGATAAGATAGTAAACTTTTCATCTTCGGTTCTCGTCGAACCAACTTGTAGCCGGAAACATCTCATCACCACCAAAGGCACTCCCTCGAATCACCCTCGAGGAAATGAACCTTTTTCCACACGTTGTAATGCAACCTTTAGCTGCCAAATTTTAATTAAGGTTGAGGTTCTCTATGATCCCGTAAATCCATTCCCAAGACGTCCATAACCGCGGACACGGCTTTTCGAAAAGATTAACCCTGCAGGGGTGTACTAATTTACCCATTGGTACCGTCCGGCTCACCTGATTGGCCCTCTTCTGAGGAAGGCCGGCGAGTGGGCGCGGTTAAACCTTTACCTCGCGTGAGACTATCCAAGAGTCATCTGTGGCGACAGGGCAAGTTTACCCAGCCTATTTTAGCCCCTGCCCCCATCGCCACGTCCTAAACACAAATCCTCCGCAACATTTTCTTTTCCACTCACACACAAATGGAAAATCGAACTAGAGGACCCTTGGATACGCCCGCACAAGTTATTCAGTTAGTAAGGAGCCCATACTCCCACCAATGGCAGCACGCTCAAACCTTGAGTCCGAAGACAGGAACTCGCACCTAGGGGCAAGAGTGAGGCAAAACACCATCCCCGATGGCAACTCACCCAAGCCTTTTAAGCAAATTAATTAAGTACCAACCGCAACCACCATGTCCGAACATTCCATCATCATTCATCAATATGGAATTTAATCAATGGACATAAGTAGAAAAACGACTAAGCATGGCTAAGCATATATAAACCACAACTATATCTTTGTCTCCGGCCAACACCTCAAACCTAGGGTTCATCGGAGGGGAAGCATGTGATGGTTCGGGGAAAACATGCATTCATAGGATACTCTAGTACTTGATCAAAAGTGACATTGGAATCGCTGCAATATTATGGTGGATAAAATAAGTTTATAAAACAGTAGGTTGCTAGATGCCAAGAAGGTTAGGTTATCTCTTGCCTTGCTGCCGGGGCGTGTAGTACTGCTCGTTGGGGTAGGTAGGGTTAACCTCCACTCCGGAATCTATCGACACCCAAAAATAACACAAAGGAACAAATAAATCACACGAAGACAAGTGCAATGGACAAACACATGATGGCATGACAATTTTATGCAAAGATATCATCATATGATTTATCTACCAATATTAAATGGAGTGCCAACTAATTAGTGAAATTATTTGGAACAAACCCCATATTTAACTTAATGTCCACATTGCTTATAAATTATTACATTATTAAAGAAGTGTCTTAAATATGCATGAACATGACATGATTAAGTAGGTTTTGTTCTTCCAATCATTTTGGTACCTTATTTGTAATTTTTCGAGTATCGATGATTAAATAGAGAATTAAATAATTATTTGAATTTAGTTCCTTTAATCAAATTAAGAATAACATCAAATAAATATTTGTGATCATGACATGATATTAGCATGGTTTAATAGCATTTGAAGCACTGATCATTTTGACATTTTATTCATAATTTTTGGTTAAATATTTATCGAATTATGAATTTTCCCAAATTGTATTATTTATACCATTTTAGGAATTCTTAAAAACAGAAAAAATATAAACTCAAAATATCATTTCAATGATTCTAACTTGTAGATTTTATTTTTCTGAGCAAATTGGTATTTGATTTGTCAAATTTGGATCATTATTTAAATAGTTATCAATTCCTTTATTTAAATTTTAACTCCAAAAAGGAAAGTTAAAAGCCCTGGCAGGCCGGCCTCCAAACCGGCCAGGCCGGGCTCAAGGCCGGGGGGCGACCCGAAGCGGGCGGCCTTGTGGCCGGCCCAGGCTGGGCGCTAGGCCGGGCACCCTCCCGAGCCTGCCGGCTTCTGGGCCGGCCCAGGCCGATGCCAGGTCGGGCAGTCGGTGGCGTACGTCCACGACACCAGAGGAGCAGCGGCCGGCGACGACCATAGTTTGGCGGCGCCACCGTGCGTGGGGGTGACTGGGCCGGTGTGTGTGTGCACGGGTGCGGGACGGCGCGTGTGATCAAGGGGAGAAAGGGCAGGAGCAGCAGCGCCTGCTCGGCTTGGGCTCTACCATGGCAGCGTGCGGCCGACGGAGAAGGAACGGCGGCGCACGATGGCGACGCGCCCAGAGCAAGGGGAGGGACAGGAGGATGTTCGGGAGGACGCGGATCTCACCACGGTGACGAGTTCATGCTCGACGATTGTAGCGATCCTGCCCTTTTAAAATAGGCCAAGATCCCTGTGTTCTGTGCTAGTCCCTGGATCGAATAGCTAGCACCACAGTTCAAGATGTAATATCATGCAAATGCGTCAAATATCTATTACATCGAAGATCCAGAAGAGTTAGATATTACAATTGCATAGCACAAGGCTAGCATAATACAAAGTTCAGCAGCGGAAATCATATAATAGCATGGAGTCCTCATCATCTTCATGTGCCACAGGCAGACATGTTGGTTGCAGACTCGAAACCTATAGCGTTCCTTACTCATCGTCAGACGAACCTGCAACGATAAAAGCGTTGCAGCCAAAAATTGGTCAGAACCATTTGAATGGATCTGGCAAATGATACTTGTGGACTCATAAAGGCAAACTCCTAACATCTACATGCATATCTGGCTGGTGGAGTTGAAAGGCTCTTGCGCAAAGCAAATTTTATCCTATACTTTCATAAATCATTTCTTTCTTTCCAAAATCCTTAAGAGACATCCCTGGGCGCACCAGTGTCTCGAACCCGCCCATGTTCACCCATCAAGTTTTAATTTAGAAATTGGAATGAATGAGATTCTTCTGTCGGCCACCTTGCTTAGTTACTCAAATTGTCCATAACCGGGGACACGGCTAAGATCTTAGTTTTAAATACTCTCGAGAGTTTGTGACACTTTCACCACTTGACCTCATCAACCCATTCTATCCTTGACCTTCTTGAAGTGAAAAGGAAAGGCGAAGATGAAGACGAGACCTTTGGGAAACAGTCCCCTGTTCCTCTGGCAGACCCATACAAGACATTCATCCGCTGCGAACTGCCGGAATCAGGTTCCTAGAACTTACTTAGTCAAGGCAGAGCCATAGTACCAAGTGGCTGCACTGGAAGTAAACTAGACATGGAGTGACATGAAATCTCAAACCCTAGGTGGCCTTTCACAAGTGCACATATTCAGGTAAAACCATGGAAATGGCCCTGAATAGCCACTCAACTTCGCCTCCATCATACGGACCAATACCACCTAGGTAGTTCATTAATTTAGTAGAATTTTTCTTAACTCAACTACAATAAAACACTTCAGTTTTGCAGCAAGCAATTCCACTAACATTAATAGGTCACTAGTCAACTAAATCATGTGGCTAACCTAACAGGTTTGCATAGCATAATACTTTAATAAAAACAGCCTATCATGCAGGCTACTGAAAAATAGTCTACAATGCAATATAGTAAAATAGCAGGTCATTTATGCTGGAGTATCACTTGCCTTTTGAAACTTGTCGTCGCTCACACACTCTTTTCAACGTAAGTCGTATCTCTCCGTTCAATCTAAACAATATAAACAAACAACAATAAATAACCATCCAACAAACAATAAAACAAGCACAACATCAAACATGGAAAACAATAAAACAACAAGGTTGATGGTCCAAGTTCATCACATAATTCAATATACAAAAGGAATTATTGTAATGAGGTCTAGGTAGGTCAAAGGTCCAAGGTTTACAATTTGGATATGGTCAAATTGCAAACTAGGTCAAGTTTGCAACACAAGTCACTAAAAGATTTTAAACCATTTTCAACATGTTCATGATGAAATGGTTCAACCAAAATGGGTTTTGGTTATACTGGACAGAGAACTAAGTTTTAAAACATTTTCCCAAAAGAAAACAATTAAAATAATAACAAAACATTTTAACACTCCCAAAATAGCATAAACACAATTTTATATAAAACAATGATTCAAAACATTTTATAAAATTTTGGGAAAGGTCTTACTGGACAGAGGACATCTATACAAAACTAATCCAATTGGATTTATCCAACAATCTATTTTTAAATTAAAGTTATGCCAAAATTACTCAAATTACACATTTGAAATTTGAATAATTTAAACTAGGGCAAAACTTAAAACTAATAGGTCTAAAATAATCTACAGATCCTGAGGATTTCAAAAAGGTAAAGTTTGTAAAATTTGGCCAAACCAGTAAAAAGATATGAAGGTTCTAAGATCTAGGGGCTTTTCTGCAAAAAAGGTCTTTTAAGACAATTCGGGAATAAATCCAGAAATTGCTGGGCCAAGTGGCGGGCTGGGATTGGCTGGCTTCGGCTTGGCTTGGCTTAGCCTGCGGCTTGGCTTAGCCGCGGCTCGGCTCGGCTCTAGCGGATCTGGTGCGTCAGTTCCAGATCGGACGGATCTGGGGTCGTTGACCATACCTGCCGGCGTGAGGTCACGGGGAAGAGGGAGACGGCGGTGCTCCGGCTCGGGCATGGACGTGCACGTTGCTCCGGCGATCCCCGGAGAGGCTGGAGGGGTGGACGAGGAGGAGCGCGACACGACGGAGTCGACGGAGTGGTCGGCGGACTCGGGCGCGTCTTGTCGCGGCGAGGGAGAGCGGCCGGAGGCGGTGCGGGCGCCGGTGTGCTCCTGCCGAAGATGGTCGCGTCGGTTGGCTGCTGGTAAAAGGAAACGGAGAGGTCAGGGGGTGCTGCATGTCAAGGGGGAGAAGATGGTGGCCTCGAGGTGGTCCGGGGGTGGCTCACCGTGCCGGAAACGAGGAAAAAGGGGCGGCGGCCGGTTGGTGCTCCGACGAGCAAATTTGCCGGCCTGGCGGCGCTTTGGGCTAGGGTTCCAAAGAGGAATAGCAGAGGAGGTCGTGCTCTATTTAAAGAGGGCTCGAGGTGGCCGGATAAGCACGGGGGAAGAGGAAATCGCGGCGAGGACGCATCGGCCGGAAGTTTCGGCCGGAGGTTGAGGATTAGATGACGTCATCGCTGACGTCAGCGATTTTCTTTTTCTTTTATTTTTGTTTCCTTCTATAGAATTTGATTTACAGCTCCAAATTAAGTCAAATAAAATTGTAATATTTTTTTAAAATTCAAAATAGTCATTTTAAACACTTGGAAACCTTTTCCATAATTTTTCAAAGTTTGAAAAATTCAAAAAGTACATAAGGGCTTAATTGACACCTTTATGTCATTTTATAGAATAGGGTTTTAAAAATTATTTTTGAATTCAATTAAAATCCAGAAAAATAATATGAGTAATATCATTTAAAATGATAGACTCCAACAAATATTTTGGGAAAATATATTTTATTAAATAGATTTTGATAAATCCTTTAGAATACAAATACTCATTTAAATATGGGCTTTGTCAAAATATGAAAACTTTGCAGAAAAGGTTTTTAGGATTTTATAGAAATCCAAATTAAGTATTTTATTTACAAAACTTTAAAACTTGAAAATGAAGGATAAAAGAATATTTACAATAATATCCCTTTAAGAAAATCAAAGTAATCTTCAAAGATGGTTTTTCTTGATTTTTGGAGACTTTATCTATTAATAATAAAAGTTTTAAATTTTTGTGATTTTTAAAACATTCCAAAATTTGGGATGTTACAAACCTACCACCCTAAAAAGGAATCTCGTCCCGAGATTCGGAGAGGCTATAAAGAAAGATAGGTTTGGGATCTCTGGGTTTAGTCAAATGGGTGGGCTACCACCCTTAAAAGAAACTTTTGTGAGTAATCTTGAACTCTTTCCTTCGAGGCTGGGTCAATCAGTGATTCTTGTCGTCACACTAGAGTCGACTATATTTTACACTCATGAAGTGCTCCATCTCTCATAGGTGGGTGTCTCTTTAGATAACTTCGGTTACCAACCTCTTTAATATGGCTTGACATATTATGTCTTCCATCCATGTGATGTCTTCGGCAATCTTTTCTTCTCTAGGTTGGCATCCTTCAGTGCAAACAAAGCGTCAATTCTAACGAAACTCTCATGGTAGGTCAAGACTTTCTTTGTTAGATCTCTTCTTCTTCACGAGAGCTGGGTTTGTCCTCGCCGAAAATCTTACGTTTCGGCAACTTTTGCCTCACATAGGGTTATAATATATTATCCTCCTACGGATCAGGCTTATCAACGTCGTCTCTCTTATAGGTATGTCACTCAGATTTATCAATCCAAATAGTGAGGGAAATAACATGAGTAGTAGGAATGGTGATCAATCCATCCTGCACCCGTATCATTTCCTCAATATGTAGATAGGTAAATCACATATTCTAACTCTCGGGCATCCTTACTTGTCTAACAGAAAGTTTCCAATCTGCAGGACAACCTCAACTAAACTATCGATCCTTTAAAACTATTGGGTTGCGTAAACTCCTGCACTCGCTAGCTCACAAGCTATAGCTTCTTTGGTGATCCTTCTCAGTGGGAAGCACGCTTTCCATGTCATCTTAGCTTGTCCATTTTAGCGTCATGTCTTCATCCCTGATATGACGAACAGGCTTCACAACAATAGCTATTGTTTCGTTTAAGCTTTGGTATAAGATAGTCGATACTAGTTTCATTCATCCTCACATAATATGGTTATTATTTCGACATT
This sequence comes from Puccinellia tenuiflora, assembly GCA_012064385.1. Taxonomy (NCBI): domain Eukaryota; kingdom Viridiplantae; phylum Streptophyta; class Magnoliopsida; order Poales; family Poaceae; genus Puccinellia; species Puccinellia tenuiflora. The sequence continues at coordinate 630,119 of QRDG01001345.1, forward strand.
ACATGACTCTTACATCATAATGCTCATTTCCTCATACATAATTCTAATAAAAAAATTAGTCGAGCAAGGCATTCACACGACGTCTCTTCCGACTTGGGCAATCATCGGTGAAGTGTCCTGTCTCTCTGCAGCGATGGCAAAATACTGTTGACATATCTCGGGGCTCTTCTGGGCATTCTCTTTCATAATGGCCCATTTTCTTGCAATTAAAACATTTCTCATAGTTTTTGTCTTCCATCGGACAATTATTCGCGTAATGCCCCTTGTCCTTGCACTTGTAACATGTCACCTGACTGAGGTCCCTGTTAGTCTCATGGTTGTGGCACTGCTGGCCATTTCCATTGTTGTGACCATTTTGTACTTTTCCTTTGACTCCTCCATTGCTTGATTTGAATCCACCACTATGGTTGATACCGTGATGACGGTGGTCGTCATTAGTTCTGTGATGGTTCACAAGTCCCTTCTTGAGAGAATTTAACTTGTTCTCCTTTTCAGTCTTCCATTCGAGGCAGTCGCTAGAATAGTGTCCCATCTTCTTACACTTATAACACTGTACAAGACTAAGGTCCTTCTTCTTCTTCTTCTTTGGTGTTTCTACAGAGAATAGATCCTTGTAATCTTCCTCGTCATAATCTACCTCAACGGTTGGGAACCTTGCTGTTCGTTTAAAGGGGCAATCTCGAGAAAATGACCCTCTTCTTCACATGAATAACAACACTTGGTGGTGACCATAGATGAGTTAGGATGAGTACTAATTATAGCTTCACCTTCCATCTTGTCATGAATAACAAGTCCCTCCTCATACTGTTTTGGCTTGATCTCGTCACCAACCTCCTTCTCTGGGCAATCATTTGCAAAATGACCCGCCTCGCTGCAATTGAAGCACACCACTTGGTTTCTATCTCGCTTACTTTTCCCTTTCTGATCTTGTTCTTCTAAAGTCTTCTGGAGAATTTGGTGCATTCGGGATAAAGCTGACACTGAGCTGGGATGTGATTTGTTCCTTCACATAAAAAGCAGGTAACCTGGATTTTGGAGCATCCTTCATCCATATTGTTTGCATCATTATGGGGCCACTCATCAGGACACTCTTTGGATGAATGACCTATCTCTCCACAGATTTTGCAGGCTCTAGGTCCTGTCATAACATTCTCCTTGTTATCTTTGTGTCCATCTTCCATCTGTGGTAAGTTGTTGTTGTTTCTTGCCATATACTGAGATATCATCTGCACTAATTGAGTCTGGTTATCTAACATTTGTTGCATTCCTGTGGGTAACTCATTCTTGGGGTTGTTGGCTTGACTTTCTTTCATCACTTGAGTCATCTGAGTCTGGGCTGCTACCAGCAACTGAACTGCATAGGGCACCTTGAGGTGGCTATCTTTTCCATCATGGTTGGCATGTGGGTGAGACATCTAGTTTGGTTTAGCAGAGATGAGTAGATATAGAAAGATACTAAGGGAAGCACTAATACCCATACACCGCATATCAAGACAAATCATCTTACAAGCAACATCTAGCAAGCATCAATCAACAGTAAAACAACCAATAGAGATAAAACAACTTCGCCTACTTAATTTTCGAAATTATAGTTTGGATAACAAACAAACACAATAAAGGTTTTTTCAAAATAAACACGACAGTACTGCCAGACCACAATTTGGTAAGTCAATACAATATTACGATAACGTTATTCTAATAAAATGGTGGTCTAGTCTATCTCTTCCTTCAGTGCTTCAACATTCTCTTCTATTTCTTTGAGTTCGTCGAGGTACTTCTGGTGTTGTGAAGTCTAAATTGAAGTCTTCTATCAAGGCACTTGATGGCTTCTCATACTTGTCATGTTGATCTTCAACGCCGTTGGAAACATTTCTGAGTTATGGTCATCTATAAATAAGATAAGATAACTTAGAAAGCAATCAGTTGAGAAGGTTACAAGAAGATATTAGGAAAGTTTTTGGATGAATAGAAAATAACTTTATGCCTATGGTCTTTCTTATTTCTAATCCAATCCTAGGGTTTCGAACCTACAGGCAACACAATGCTCTGATACCATCTCTAGCGATCCTGCCCTTTTAAAATAGGCCAAGATCCCTGTGTTCTGTGCTAGTCCCTGGATCGAATAGCTAGCACCACAGTTCAAGATGTAATATCATGCAAATGCGTCAAATATCTATTACATCGAAGATCCAGAAGAGTTAGATATTACAAATTGCATAGCACAAGGCTAGCATAATACAAAGTTCAGCAGCGGAAATCATATAATAGCATGGAGTCCTCATCATCTTCATGTGCCACAGGCAGACATGTTGGTTGCAGACTCGAAACCTATAGCGTTCCTTACTCATCGTCAGACGAACCTGCAACGATAAAAGCGTTGCAGCCAAAAATTGGTCAGAACCATTTGAATGGATCTGGCAAATGATACTTGTGGACTCATAAAGGCAAACTTCTAACATCTACATGCATATCTGGCTGGTGGAGTTGAAAGGCTCTTGCGCAAAGCAAATTTTATCCTATACTTTCATAAATCATTTCTTTCTTTCCAAAATCCTTAAGAGACATCCCTGGGCGCACCAGTGTCTCGAACCCGCCCATGTTCACCCATCAAGTTTTAATTTAGAAATTGGAATGAATGAGATTCTTCTGTCGGCCACCTTGCTTAGTTACTCAAATTGTCCATAACCGGGGACACGGCTAAGATCTTAGTTTTAAATACTCTCGAGAGTTTGTGACACTTTCACCACTTGACCTCATCAACCCATTCTATCCTTGACCTTCTTGAAGTGAAAAGGAAAGGTGAAGATGAAGACGAGACCTTTGGGAAACAGTCCCCTGTTCCTCTGGCAGACCCATACAAGACATTCATCCGCTGCGAACTGCCGGAATCAGGTTCCTAGAACTTACTTAGTCAAGGCAGAGCCATAGTACCAAGTGGCTGCACTGGAAGTAAACTAGACATGGAGTGACATGAAATCTCAAAACCCTAGGTGGCCTTTCACAAGTGCACATATTCAGGTAAAACCATGGAAATGGCCCTGAATAGCCACTCAACTTCGCCTCCATCATACGAACCAATACCACCTAGGAAGTTCATTAATTTAGTAGAATTTTTCTTAACTCAACTACAATAAAACACTTCAGTTTTGCAGCAAGCAATTCCACTAACATTAATAGGTCACTAGTCAACTAAATCATGTGGCTAACCTAACAGGTTTGCATAGCATAATACTTTAATAAAAACAGCCTATCATGCAGGCTACTGAAAAATAGTCTACAATGCAATATAGTAAAATAGCAGGTCATTTATGCTGGAGTATCACTTGCCTTTTGAAACTTGTCATCGCTCACACACTCTTTTCAACGTAAGTCGTATCTCTCCGTTCAATCTGAACAATATAAACAAACAACAATAAATAACCATCCAACAAACAATAAAACAAGCACAACATCAAACATGGAAAACAATAAAACAACAAGGTTGATGGTCCAAGTTCATCACATAATTCAATATACAAAAGGAATTATTGTAATGAGGTCTAGGTAGGTCTAAGGTCCAAGGTTTACAATTTGGATATGGTCAAATTGCAAACTAGGTCAAGTTTGCAACACAAGTCACTAAAAGATTTTAAACCATTTTCAACATGTTCATGATGAAATGGTTCAACCAAAATGGGTTTTGGTTATACTGGACAGAGAACTAAGTTTTAAAACATTTTCCCAAAAGAAAACAATTAAAATAATAACAAAACATTTTAACACTCCCAAAATAGCATAAACACAATTTTATATAAAACAATGATTCAAAACATTTTATAAATTTTGGGAAAGGTCTTACTGGACAGAGGACATCTATACAAAACTAATCCAATTGGATTTATCCAACAATCTATTTTTAAATTAAAGTTATGCCAAAATTACTCAAATTACACATTTGAAATTTGAATAATTTAAACTAGGGCAAAACTTAAAACTAATAGGTCTAAAATAATCTACAGATCCTGAGGATTTCAAAAAGGTAAAGTTTGTAAAATTTGGCCAAACCAGTAAAAAGATATGAAGGTTCTAAGATCTAGGGGCTTTTCTGCAAAAAAGGTCTTTTAAGACAATTCGGGAATAAATCCAGAAATTGCTGGGCCAAGTGGCGGGCTGGGATTGGCTGGCTTCGGCTTGGCTTGGCTTAGCCTGCGGCTTGGCTTAGCCGCGGCTCGGCTCGGCTCTAGCGGATCTGGTGCGTCAGTTCCAGATCGGACGGATCTGGGGTCGTTGACCATACCTGCCGGCGTGAGGTCACGGGGAAGAGGGAGACGGCGGTGCTCCGGCTCGGGCATGGACGTGCACGTTGCTCCGGCGATCCCCGGAGAGGCTGGAGGGGTGGACGAGGAGGAGCGCGACACGACGGAGTCGACGGAGTGGTCGGCGGACTCGGGCGCGTCTTGTCGCGGCGAGGGAGAGCGGCCGGAGGCGGTGCGGGCGCCGGTGTGCTCCTGCCGAAGATGGTCGCGTCGGTTGGCTGCTGGTAAAAGGAAACGGAGAGGTCAGGGGGTGCTGCATGTCAAGGGGGAGAAGATGGTGGCCTCGAGGTGGTCCGGGGGTGGCTCACCGTGCCGGAAACGAGGAAAAAGGGGCGGCGGCCGGTTGGTGCTCCGACGAGCAAATTTGCCGGCCTGGCGGCGCTTTGGGCTAGGGTTCCAAAGAGGAACAGCAGAGGAGGTCGTGCTCTATTTAAAGAGGGCTCGAGGTGGCCGGATAAGCACGGGGGAAGAGGAAATCGCGGCGAGGACGCATCGGCCGGAAGTTTCGGCCGGAGGTTGAGGATTAGATGACGTCATCGCTGACGTCAGCGATTTTCTTTTTCTTTTATTTTTGTTTCCTTCTATAGAATTTGATTTACAGCTCCAAATTAAGTCAAATAAAATTGTAATTTTTTTTAAAATTCAAAATAGTCATTTTAAACACTTGGGAACCTTTTCCATAATTTTTCAAAGTTTGAAAAATTCAAAAAGTACATAAGGGCTTAATTGACACCTTTATGTCATTTTATAGAATAGGGTTTTAAAAATTCTTTTTGAATTCAATTAAAATCCAGAAAAATAGTATGAGTAATATCATTTAAAATGATAGACTCCAACAAATATTTTGGGAAAATATATTTTATTAAATAGATTTTGATAAATCCTTTAGAATACAAATACTCATTTAAATATGGGCTTTGTCAAAATATGAAAAACTTTGCAGAAAAGGTTTTTAGGATTTTATAGAAATCCAAATTAAGTATTTTATTTACAAAACTTTAAAACTTGAAAATGAAGGATAAAAGAATATTTACAATAATATCCCTTTAAGAAAATCAAAGTAATCTTCAAAGATGGTTTTTCTTGATTTTTGGAGACTTTATCTATTAATAATAAAAGTTTTAAATTTTTGTGATTTTTAAAACATTCCAAAATTTGGGATGTTACAACGATGATGACGGAGCCCAGGATGAGCACGGCGAGCGGCGGCCTGAGGTGGGGAGGACGACTGCGATTCGCCCAGATGGCGCCATCCCGACTCGATTCCATGGTTGAGGACGATGATGACGGCGAGGCGGAGCATTTGGCGCGGTTGGATTTGTCCGGGGAGGCCGGAGACGGCGGCGGCCGTGACGGCGGCGCGGCGGACAAGGAGCTCGAGCTAGGGTTAGGGTTTTTCCCGGGGAAGAGAGAGCAGGTGAGGGAGAGAGGGGAAGCAGAGGGCGTCATGGGTGGTCCTTCACCACGGAGGGGGGCACGGCATCGAGGCGCAGGCGAGGACACGACGACAGCGCGGCATGGGCGCGGGCAGCATGGCTACAGGAAGAAGAAAGAAGTTTTCCAGAAACCCCCCCCCCCCCCACTGTTTAAAACTTATTTACAACTTGGTCCAACTACAGCTTTACTGATTTATTTGAGGCACTTAGACAATTTCTAAAAATATGCAAAAATTTATATAGGCTCTCAACACTATCTAGAACCCCCACAAAAATTGGGGTTGCAAAAATAAAAAAATTTGGCCAACATTTGTTCATAGGGTTTAATTAAGGTCAAAAATTTGATAATTTCCAAAAGGTATTTATTTGGAGTCCTTAAGCAACTTAATAAATTATGAAAATATTAATGGAGGCTCATGATATATCAATGAAGCTCCCCATAATTTTATTTTGAATTTTTGGAGAGTTAAACTTGGTTTCAAAAATATAACTTGAATTGAACCAAATTGAATTCTCAAATTTATTTATTTGCTTGTTAAGAATTTAGCCTTTGGCAATTTATTTATAAAATTTATCCTTGAGCTTCCTGGACAAATTGGAGACTCAGGAACAATTGGTTTTGCCAATTTGAGTAATGTATCTGGTTTGGAAATTTGGGAAGGGTTTTGCTTCCCTTTTTTTATTGTTTTCCAGTGGTTGCTTTATTCAACTTAAGCAATTTAAATAGGTATGCCATGATGCAATGCAAAGCAAAAAGTGAAAATTTGGCCCATATTTTAGGGTACCAAACTGGGGCTGTTACAGGGAATTTTGATGGAGACCGGCGACTGGTATGAGGTGGATCAGGGGAGGCCGGTGACGGGCGCGAGGTGGAAGCTGGGGAGGCCGGCGACGGACGCGAGGTGGAAGCCAGGGAGGCCGGGGAGGTGAACTGCTCATCTGCACGTGCTGGACTGCCGGGCATCGCGCCTAGTGGATTCCGGTGTGGCGGCGAGAGGCTGTGTCTGGCCGACGCAGGGAGTTGCCACGGAGCGTGATTTGTTGGGGACGGAGCTCGCGGAGGTTGCTCACCGAAACTGCGGGCGGCAGTGGAGGGCTGGCCTCCTCGCGCCGGTGGAGAGGAGAAGTGGCGGCGCTGGTGGCCTTGCGCTGGGTGGAGAGGAGGAATCAAGGGGATGGGGAGGAGCCGCAGTAGCGCTGGAAGCCAGGGAGCTGGGCGGGGAACCTCATGGGATCTGCGCCGTAGAGGTGACGATGGGGTGCCGCCGGGGATCCGCGACTGCCTGTGGGTGGCGGCGGAGCGTGTCCGCCGGGGCGGCTCGATCCAGATGCAGGTGGCCGGGGAGGCCGGCGGGACGGCGCGTCGGGAGGTAGCCGACGGCTTCCGTGGGAGGAGCGGGGCGGCTCGCCGGTAGAGGCGGCGGACGGCGGGGTGGCCGTGGAGGCCGGCGGGCGGGTCGTCGGAGGTGGCGTGGGCTTGCAGGATGGGGATCAGGGTGCGGGACGGTTCGGTGGTAGACTGGTGGGTGGGGAGCGGGTGCGGGACGGGGGTGGGTAGTGCTTTTTTTTAGGTCGGTCCGGTAAGGTGGGTTGGGTTAATTCGGGATTAGAAGCTGATTAGGATGGGTGGGTTCTAGAATAGCTATTCTAGAACCTCTTAAGGGGGGTTGCAGAATAGTCCTGCTATATATATACATATATATATATATACATATATATATAGGGTAGGACTATTCTGCACAACCCCTTAAGTGTTTGTAGAATAACTATTCAGCACAACTTACACGATCCCTCCTAATCACCTTCTAAACTCGAAACGACCGATCCTAATCACCATCTTCCGGCCGCCCGCCCCACCCACACACCGCACCACGACGACCCACCTGTTCCCTTCACCCCCACGTCCCCGATCCCATCCCACGTTCCCCGCACTGCCGTCCCTAACCTCCCGCTCACGAGGAGCTGCCCTCCCCTCCCCCGCCGGTGGCCGCGGTGCCCCTCCCCCACCGCGCCCGCACGCCACCTCCACCTCCCTCTCCGGCCGCCGCCACGCGCCTCCCAGGGTGTCCCGCCGACGGCTGCCTCCCAGGCGCCCCGCCTCCCGCCGCCGGCTCAGGCCTGCCCGCGCCGACCCCGGCCTCGCACCCCGCCGCCCCCAGCCTCCGAACCACCGCGCCGCCCTTCCCTGGGATCTACCAAGCCGATGCGTGTCGAGGTTAGGGCTCGGCAAATCCCTGGGTCGAGTACCCCGGGTTGATTGAGGGGGAGAGAGATGGCGCGCTGGTAGTTCCGTCGGCTGACAAGCAAGGATTTACCCAGGTTCGGCCCCTCATGGTGAGGTAAAGACCTACATCCTGCTTGTCTGATCTGTATAGATGATCATGGTGGTGTTACAATGGTGCCGGCGGCGGCGGGTGTTGTGTATCTGTTGTCCCCCTGTGGGGGATCCCCCTGCCTGGCTTTATAAAGGGAGCCAGGTAGGGTTTACATGAGGTTCTTGTATTGTACTCCAAGTCGTGCTTCGTGGGCTTCTTTGGGCCTGCCAGGTGGGCCGTAGACTGGATCGCACCAGGTATACCAATGATAGGGGACCCGAAGGGTATATCCCCGTCAGTAGCCCCCGAGTGTCTGGTCGATTCGAAGAATCGGGCAGAGACTAAGAGCAGCATGTCGAGCAGGCATAGTCGAAGAAGGTGCGATCATCTTAGTCGGCGGAGACGCAGTCAATGGAGACACAGTCGATGGAGACGCAGTCGATGTAGTCGAAGCAGATGCGGGTATGTCGGGTATCACTGTTCCGACGGGTGCGCCGTCTTGTTCCTGAAAGAGACAAGTAAAAATGATTCGACTCCGGCCGTTGAGGGCTTACAGAGGATGGTTTAGTCAGTAACGCTTCGACTGAATATTGATCTCATGCTATCGGGGGCGCGACAGCGCTCCCGATGGGAGTAGCCCCCGAGATTAAGCTGAATTGCTTGCAATTGAGGTTAAACTCAGTTTTTCTTCAGTCGAAAAGCCCGCTCCCGATGGGAGTAAAGAAGAGACTCGAGCTAACGGAGTCGCAACTGACTTTGCATGACTTACTTTGTACTCAGCCGGTTTGGCTTACTGCTTTGAGTTTTACTCAGCTCATGGAGCTTACTGAATTTCTTTTCCACTCGAATGGACTTGTCGAGTCTATTCAGCTCTTGAAGCTTACTGTATTTTTGTTGCACTCGAATGAATTATCCGGGTGCTCCATCAGCCTGTTGGCTTACCGTGTATTTTTATTCAGCCTGGTGGCTTACTGTGTATTTTTACTCAGCCTGGTGGCTTACTGTGTATTTTTACTCAGCCTGGTGGCTTACTGTACGAGTTTCTTCAGCTCGTGGAGCTTACTGAATCTTGGTGCACTCGAATGATCTGTTCGAGTTCTCATTCAGCCCGTGGGCTTACTTAAGGAACTTAAGGAATCACTGATAAAACAAAGTCCTTTGTTCAGCCTGTGGGCTTACTATATATTACAGTTTTCAGCCTGATGGCTTACTTGTGGAACTCGAATGAGTTTCGAGTGTTCGCTCAGCCTGACGGCCTAATTGTGAAACTCGAATGAGATTCGAGTGCTCATTCAGCCTGATGGCCTACTTGGTGGACTCGACAGACATACCGAGTATTTGCTCAGCCAAACGGCCTACTGTGTTGTTGGACCTGTATGGCGCGAGCCCCCGAGTGGATTCGAGTGGCGGCCTAGGATTTTCGGGTTAGGCCTGTGCGGCGCAGCCCCCGAGTGATTCGAGTGGCGGCCAAGGCTGGACTTTGACCTGTATGGCGCGAGCCCCGAGTGGTTCGAGTGGCGGCCTAGGATTTTTGGGTTATGCCTGTGTGGCGCAGCCCCCGAGTGATTCGAGTGGCGGCCAAGGCTGGACTTTGACCTGTATGGCGCGAGCCCCCGAGTGGTTCGAGTGGCGGCCTAGGATTTTCGGGTTAGGCCTGTGCGGCGCAGCCCCCGAGTGATTCGAGTGGCGGCCAAGGCTAGACTTTGACCTGTATGGCGCGAGCCCCCGAGTGGTTCGAGTGGCGGCCTAGGCGAATTTGTTTGTGGCCTGTGCGGCGCAACACCCGGGATAGCATCGGATGCGGCCAAGGCGAGTATGCTGCGGCCTGTGTGGCGCAGCACCCGGGAGAGCATCGGGTGCGGCCAAGGCGATTTTGTTGTCGCGGCGGACCGGAGTCAACGCGTGAGGTAGTCGACGCAGCGGACCGGAGTCGACGCGGCGGAGGTAGTCAACGCGGCTGACCGAGTCGACGCGGCGGAAGTAGTCGACGCAGCAGACCGGAGTCGACGCGGCGGAGGTAGTCAACGCGGCGGACCGGAGTCGACGCGGCGGACGTAGTCGACGCAGCGGACCGGAGTCGACGCGGCGGAAGTAGTCGACGCAGCGGACCGGAGTCGACGCGGCGGAAGTAGTCGACGCGGCGGACCGGAGTCGACGCGGCGGAAGTAGTCGACGCAGCGGACCGGAGTCGACGCGGCGGAAGTAGTCGACGCAGCGGACCGGAGTCGACGCGGCGGAAGTAGTCGACGCAGCGGACCGGAGTCGACGCGGCGGAAGTAGTCGACGCGGCGGAAGTAGTCGACGCAGCGGACCGGAGTCGACGCGGCGGAAGTAGTCAACGCGGGGGACCGGAGACGGGCCGATGAAGGCGAGGCCGCCAGCCCCCGAGTGTCGGAGACGGAGCCGATGGAGGCGAAGTCGACGAAGGCGAGGCCGCCAGCCCCCGAGTGTCAGAGACGGAGCCGATGGAGGCGAAGTCGACGAAGGCGAGGCCGCCAGCCCCCGAGTGTCGGAGACGGAGCCGATGGAGGCGAAGTTGATGAAGGCGAGGCCGCCAGCCCCCGAGTGTCGGAGGCGGAGCCGATGGAGGCGAAGTCGACGAAGGCGAGGCCGCCAGCCTCCGTTGATCGCTTGCTATCCATATTGTAGTTGGGGCCGAACTCTTTGTTTTGGCAGGAAGTCGAATTGCTCGGAAGTCGAATTCGCTACCTGCACTCGCGGATTTGTCTAGATCCGAAATCCGTTGCAGTCCTCGGGGCGCCGACGGAGATCTAACCGTTGGAATAGTCTCCAATTTTTTGCAGTGGTGCGGGATTGTATTCCGCATGTTTTCACCGGAGGGATCTTCAAAGTGATATCCGAGTCAACCTAGATAATTATTTTCCCGAAGCCGCACGAAGTTTCGTCAGGGTTCTGACACAGGTTCAGTGTGAGGGTCGGCCAGGAAGATCCAGCCGTTGGAACGCGCTGAAATTTTAACAGTTTGTAGAAAACTCAATTTCGAATCTTTCCACCGAAGGGATCGTCGATATGATTTCCGAGTCGCCGTCGGTGATGTCCGCAACACAGGTGTTGCTGCTGCCCTGTGGTCTGTGCACGAGGGGTGTTGTTGTTGATGAAGATTAGAGCCGCCGAAACGTTGAATCCAGCGCGCGTTCTTCGCACAGACGGCGCCAATTGTCGAGGTTAGGGCTCGGCAAATCCCTGGGTCGAGTACCCCGGGTTGATTGAGGGGGAGAGAGATGGCACGCTGGTAGTTCCGTCGGCTGACAAGCAAGGATTTACCCAGGTTCGGCCCCTCATGGTGAGGTAAAGACCTACATCCTGCTTGTCTGATCTGTATAGATGATCATGGTGGTGTTACAATGGTGCTGCCGGCGGCGGGTGTTGTGTATCTGTTGTCCCCCTGTGGGGGATCCCCCTGCCTGGCTTTATAAAGGGAGCGAGGGTAGGGTTTACATGAGGTTCTTGTATTGTACTCCAAGTCGTGCTTCGTGGACTTCTTTGGGCCTGCCAGGTGGGCCGTAGACTGGATCGCACCAGGTATACCAATGATAGGGGACCCGAAGGGTATATCCCCGTCAATGCGCATGCGGGATCCACCACGCCGCCGTCCCCAGGATCCGCCGTCACCATACCCCGGAATCCACCGCGCCGTCGTCCTCCCTGGAACCACCGCGTCGTCCCTCCTCTCCCGTCGCGCTCCCCCGGCCAGCCTCCTTCTCTCCGCCCAGTTCCAGGACCTGCGCGTCGCCGGCGGATACCACCGACGCGAGCCACCGAGGTCGGCCACGCGCGCGGACCCCGGCGTGCCTCCTCCGCCTGCGCCCCTCGCCGCCGACGCGCCTCCCGGGGGGCTCACCTTCATCTGCGCCGCGCCGCGCCGCCTTGGGAGGGCCCCCGACCTCCTCTGCCCTGGGAGGTCACAGCAGCTTCCCCAGCATCCCCACGCGGTCGCCGGCGACCTGCTCCGGCCAGCCTTCCCCTCCGCCCCAAAACCTCCGCCGCCACTGCCATTCCCGGCCTCTCCTCGTTGCTTTCCTCCCTGACCCCGGCTTAGCATCGAGCTCCAGCAGACCAACACCTATGAGCGCTGTGGATTTCCAGATTTGTATTGTTTTATTCTGCTGGTATAGTATGGACGGTGGTGCGTTGGGTCTCCATGTTTTGGTAAACTGCTGGTATAGTTTAGTGATTTGACTTTGTCCTGCTCGGGAGTTCAATGTTTTCGTCCAAGACAGTTCACTTCATATCACACGGGCAGTTCAATTCTTTAAAGAAACAAAAGTTTGGAGTTCATATAGTCCGCTAAAAAGTTGATTTGCGAAATTAATAGGAAGTTCACTTATGCAGCTCGAGAAATTCATACAAAGAGTCCGCCTAAAATAAAATAACCTGCGAAAAAATAGGAAGTTCACTCATGTATCGTGAGAAGTTCAGAAAAAATGGTCCGACGAGATGTTCACTTGTGAAAAAATTAGGAAGTTTACATGTGCATCACGAGAGGTTCAGAAAAATAGTCCGTCCAAATAAAGTTCACTTGCGAAAAAATCGGAAGTTCACTAATGTATCGCGAGAGGTTCAGAAAAAATATGGTATGCCGAGAAATTCGGTTACGAAGAAAAAGGAAGTTCAGTTGTGTATTCGGAAAAGTTTATCCACTCTGTGAGTAACTTCAGAAGTGCTTCGTGAATAGGAAGTTCGCATGTGCTCAATGAGAAGTTCAGAAAAAGATGGTCCAGCTAGATATTCAGTTTAGAAAAATAGAAAGTTCACTTACGTGTCCAGCGAAGTTCATCAACTTTGTAAGTAAAAATTCAGAAATGGTTCGAGAATAGGAAGTTCAACTGTTAATCGTGAAAAGTTCAGAAAAAAGATGGTCCAGCGAGATGTTCACTTGTGAAAAAAATAGAAATTTCACTTACCTTCGTGGCAAAATTTTGTAAAAAAATAGCCAGTTCACTTTACATATATCGGGGGGTTCATCAGCTTTCTGAGTAAGTTCAGAACTGGTTCGAGAATAGGAAGTTCACCTGTGTATCACGAGAAGTTCAGAAAAAGATGGTCCAACACATATTATCATGTTTCTCTGTTTTCGTATTTTTAAAATTAATCAAAAAACGTACTGAATTTCGAAAAAAATTCTTTACGAAAAAGTTGCCCCTAGTGAATATCTTTCCAACGCCGTATCATTTGTTACGTTTCGATAAGCGGTTTGAAAATAATTGCCAAAACACTGTCTACTAGATTTTAAACAGAATTACTTATTTTTAAAACTTCTCTTAAACCGTAATAATTTCGAAAATTAGCTAGAGATAGAGAAGTTGCGCATTTTTCATAGCTTTCCAATGGTGTATCACTTACATCAATCCGACATACAGTTTGGAAATGGCGTCCAAAATACAGTACGGAAATGGACAAATCCGCGAAAATATTATATAGTTTATTTGAAATTGTTTTCAAACCGTGCATAATTTCGAAACCTGACAGAAGAGTAAAAGTTGCGCAATTTCCATACCTATCCAACGGCATATTATTTGCATTCATCCTACGAGCGGTTTGAAAATGACGCCCCAAATACTGTACGGAAACGGACAAAATCGTGAAATCCGTGTTTAGTATATTCGAAATTGTTCTAAAACCGTACAGAATTTGAAAACCGTCCAGAAGAGTAAAGTTGCGCATTTACAATACGAATCCAACGGCATATCGCATGCATCATTCCGATAAACACTGTCTGCAAAAACAGATATCTGGGTGTTCCGCCGAGAAGTTCACGGTTTACTGTTTAGGAAGTTCAGAAAATTGTTCAGAATAATTGTTCTGCAAGGGAGTGCAGAATAGCTATATATATATTATATATATATATATATATATATATATATATATAGCTAAAAGTTTTCGTATGAACACACATTGTGGAGGGACCAATCTATGCCACACATATGCCTTTGGGATCCGGTCCAGTAGCTGGACAAAACTTACCTTCCCATACTTTCAATATTTTCCAGCAGGCGTTCCTTATTTCCCCTTTGGTCACAGTGGTCCCAAGATCCCTACTTACGTTAGGACCATAGCCCTGCGGCCCTGACGCACATGTTTCTGTTAGCAACGGGATTTGACTCACCCGTGACCAGTCCATCGCATCTCCTCTTCGGTGCCATCAATCCTACTGTCCAAATCTTCCCACCACCGCCCTCATACGGGACCATGTGCAGGTGTGATTATCCTCTCGTTGTGTGGCTGCTACCGTGTCTCTACTCTTTATGCCTCCTTCCGTTCTACTAATCCGAAAGAACAAAGATCTTCAGCTCAAGTAAAAAAATAAAAAATCTTGGGCTACAGAGACCACCGCGCCGCCCATGGTCTTGGCCTGCACAGCTCCTCGCGGCCACCACCTTGCCTCCTGCCCCCATCTACTCCAGCCAGCTCGTCGCCCCACAAGTATTGTTGCGCCGCAGCGGCGCCGGTTGTAGGCGTCCGGGACGGAGCCCGTCGGTGGTGGGCGGCGCGGGACGTATGGGCATCGGCCCTCGGGTAGCTACGGCTGCAACTGGCTAGCGTCCTGCCAACCCCTCTATCTATCTAGCTCGAGAGTATATTATTTTTAAGATACAATTTTGTTCCATGTTTCTTTGAAGTGTGAAAGGAATTACCATTATATTTCTCCTTGCTTTATAATTTTCTGCCGTGTATGAGGTATCCACGGATTGTTCATGGATTTTTTGTTATGATTTGTACAAGCACCTTTTATTTGTTTGGAGAGCACGATCTGTGTTTTACAGTACGCACAGAATAATTTCGAACTGGCACCGTTCCATTTACAGCAGGCACAGAATATTTATCCTTGGTTCGAGAGCATCGTTTGCTTCATTAGTGCGTTGGCAGTGTCCTTTTATAGTTTTATGTGTGTCTGATTCGATCTCTTTGAGGTCCCTGTGGATTGGTTTAGAGCATATGATAAATCTCTTCTAATTTGTGGTGTTGGTGTTCGTCGGCCACCGGCTCATGTGCTCCTGCATGTTTTGTGGCGCTGGTTGGCTTATCCGTCTCGGCCACCAGTGCATGTGATGGATGATTAGTCCCATGGATTTTTCTTAAATGTGCTTATGTTTTATGCCCACACCAGCGAGCTTAGACCTCAGATGATTTACTTTGAGTGATGTTCCACACAGGAACCGATTGATGTCACACAGGAACCGATTGATTTCACACAGGAACCGTTTCATGTTCTTGTAGTTGGAGAGCATCGTTTGCTTCTTATATGAAGTAATTCTTGTGCTAAGTGCTCTCGTTCATCTTCTTATGAGTTTGCACAAATATTTGTGGCTCGGGTCTTTGTTTCTGAAACCGTCGTGAGCTCTGACACGGCCGTGGATTTCTGGCCGCTGCGAATCTGTTTTCTCCTCCTTGGCCGGCCTACAAGCTATTCTTCTCCTGCCTCTGCCTCGTTTCTTATGTGTTGCACTTGCACAGCAGCTGATCCCTCCTGCTGGAAATTAGCCTCCCCGTACTGGAAAATAATTCGTTGGAAAAAAACTTGAATTACTATGGTTATTTGTTTCGTATTGTTGAATCCTCGACTTTGATTTGATTACTTCAGTTCTATTGCAGATTGATGTATCTATGCGCCACTAACTACCACGCCACGGGTAGCATATTACCCGTGGCGCAGGTGCCTCGGTGCGCTACGGGTATGTATATTAGCCGTGGCGCACCCCAATGTCATGCGCCACGGCTATTTCCGGCCTAACCGTAGCGCATCTCTCTGGCTTGCGCCACGACTAATCTACCGAGGTGCGCCATGGCTAATCTATCTATGTGCGCCACGGCTATATATTGTTTGATTTAAAAAAAAACGTCGGCGTCGCGGCCGGCCGGAGCGAGGCGGCAGAGGCCGGGGCGGGATGGCTTCGGTCTGCTGGGTTTCCGTCGGGCTCCATCCTCGAGGCCGCGGAGCTCGACGTCTCCGGGACGGCCGACGGGGGAGGCTTCGTCTTCGCCGGGACTCAGGACGGGCAGCCACGGCCCGCAGGGGGCGTTCGTCTTCAACAAGATGTCCCCGGGACGGGCAGACCTCGGTCGACGCCGACGCGGGCGCCTCCGTCCCCGAGGCCTCCTGCCCCGATGCCGCAGGTTCCCTCGTCCCCGAGGTCGACGCGGGGTGCTTCGTCCTCCTGCCCCGACGCCGCGGGCTCGGTCGGCCTGGCTCCACGCTGGGGGCTCCGCCCTCCTGGTACTATCTTAGACATGGCGCATGGGTATAAGGTGTGCCACGGCTAAGTGGCCACAGAAAGTGGCATTGGGACCCACAAGTACCCGTGGCGCAGGAGTCAGCAGCTGCGCCACTACTATTTTACTAGCCGTGGCGCATATTTTTTGGGTGCGCCACGCCTATTTGTGTGCACCCCGGCCGCCCAGGTTTCAGCTTAGCCGTGGCGCAGCGCACCATAGCGTGCGCCACGGCTAATTGCTTAGCCGCGGCGCAGCAACAGTTGGTGCGCCACGGGTATATAGCCGTGGCGCATGGTTTGGCTGGTGCGCCACGGCTAGTTGGGCTACCTATAAGCCTTTTCCTACTAGTGATATCTACGAGTTTCCTCTATAGATCTGGCCCGAATCGAAGCCACTCTCCGGCCACTGAATGGTGCGGGCATTTAGCTTACCATGCTCACCGAGTTTGCAATGGAGATTTTGACGCTGCCCTGCGTTTTCTTCGTTGCCCATATGAGGTGACTTTTTTTTTGAAAATTTCAAATGATTTCTGGAGAACTTGAAATAATTTGATCTACTCAAATTGGTGTAAGGGAGAGAAGTTTGCGGAGGTGGGGATCACAATGCATATTTTGGCACTGCATGTTTTTTCATGGGTTTCCTGTAAACTGTATCGGAGGGAGTAGATTTTGCATCAGCTATGTCAATAGAAGAAAATGCATTTTTGTGCGAGAAGGAAATGTCTATCGATGAACTTCATAATAAATCAAAGCTAGGTGGGTCCCCCCTCCATCTCTACAATATCTTTGAATTTCCTCTATAGATTTGGCCTGAACCGAAGCCACTCTCCGCCGGAGCTGTGGCAAGCGAGGCAGCCAGAACCAGGCATCTCCTCTAATAAGGCAGTGTCCTCGAGCTTCTCTGCTCCGATATTTTAGCGTGACACTGGGCGGTGGTTTCCATGCCATTGAGGTTATTTGCTCCGCTTCAGCGGTGGATGATGGATGGGGGATGGTGTAGGTGTCGGTTCTGCGTGTGATGCAGCGACTTTATCTTAGGCCAAACGGATGGCCTCACCACACTCGAGTCGAGGATCGCCTCCAATCTCGATGTGGCAGTGATGGCTCCAGTTGCCCCAAGTGGTTGAGTTCCCGGCGGATAAAACAATGTGCAATTCTCTTAGAGATAATCGCATGAACGGTCACACAACTTGCACAAGATGAGTAGTTTGTTCACTCAACTCCCGAGTGTGAGTCGGGAGGTCACTTTGGACACATTTACTTGACAATGTTGGTGCCTAAGAAAAGTTTGTGCTAATGCACCGTTTGGTAATATCGTGAGCCCCGTTTATGGTTTGAGTAGGAACCGTATGATTTTGAACGGGCTCCATTAATTCAAACAACATTTTAAATAATATGCTCGCCTACATGAGTTTTTTATTTATCCATTTTATACTAGAAAAGTTTTTAACCCACTTTAAGGTGCTCCTTTGTGTCCAATATGTTTATTTGAGCTTCATAGAATTAGAATTTGCGCAAGGCTGCCGCAGCCGAGTTTATTGAACCAGTATGGAGCTCCAAACAACGCCAGACTCTTCCACTCCGACGGCACGCTCACATCGTCGCCAGGATAGGTGCAGAGCAAAGAATCACTGCACTGTGAATTATTATGAGATGGTGTTTTGATTTGCTTAGCAAAGAATCACTTTTTTCTTGCTTCCGTTCATGGCATGGAGTTGCTAGTTTAACGCTATGTATGCTAGGAGAATCAGCGCCGACCACCGAGGCGGAAATAGTGCGTTTGCTTCCTGCGAGGACCGAGGAGAGTTTCTCAGGTTCCGGTGATGGGGGCAGAAGACAAGGGTAGTCAGCCGCCGGCGCGCGCCGCTGTACAACCAGCAACCGCGGGCGTAGCCCCGTCCGTCACCCCGGCCCAGTTCCTCTCCTGGAAGCAACGAAAGGTCTGCCCCTCTTTTCCTTTCCCTGTGCTAAACCATGGAAATCGCTCGTGATTTGTAGACTTACATGTTCAGTTTACTGTTCGCGTCGTATTCAAACCATACTTTTTTTTATCAGAAAATGTTATTTTTGAAGAGCTTGGGGATGAGTATTTACTTTGCATTCTGCAGTTCTGCAATTTGCTCAGGTCATCATACTGAATTCTGATATATGTGGAACTTGTGTAGTACTTAGTTTTGGATGGTCTCTATGTTACTTTGCATTCTGAAGTTTCTTCGATTCATTAAACTGCAAGTCTTTGATTCATGTGGAATTTGTGTACTTAGTTTTCAGTTGGCAGATCTTAGTGAAACAACTTGTTACTTATTTGTGTCCTGAATAAGACAACCTTGATCTTTCTTTTTTTGAAACAATCACAGGGTGAGACAACATTGATCTGATTAGCATCTGTGTTTGTTCTGAACTTCAGGATGTAGAGGAAGCTGCATAGAAAGCTGAAGCAGCTCAGAAGCAAGCCGCCTATATAGCTTCAGGAGCAGTGCAAATGAATGGTCGGGAGCTGTTCCAGCATGAACCCTGGGTGTTTGAGAACAACATATACTAAGATGGCCATAGTTGCAGAAATTCGCAAAAGCATGCATGTATGCCATGCTCACCGTGAATTCCCACCATGAGAGGTTACAGAAGCTGCTTGAGCAGCTTTTGTTATGTAATGTGTACAAATCCCTGGAAAAGAATGTTTTTCATTGGAATCCCCGCCGACCCGTGCCTCCACCGTTGCTCCCTGGCCCCTTCCCCTCTGGCCGGCCCGCGGCCGTCCGACCTCAGCCTCGCCTCCTCCACCGTCGCCCTGGCTCGGCCGCCTCCTCCCCTCTGGCCGTGGTCGACTTCTCCCCCGAGCCAGCGCGCCCCTGCTCCTTTCCCCTGCGATGCTCCTCTCCGACCCGTGGTGTCGTGCAGCTGCTTTTGCTCATCCCCATGCTGTGCCTGGTGGTGCCGTCCCTGATGCCTGTCTTCGTTTCTGTTCGTGTTCCCGTGTTGTGCCCGGTGCCGTATTCCCACCTCCGTGCCCGTGTCCCCGACACCGTGTCATGGATTTTTCCCCGAAGAGTTCCCGTTCCCGTCGTGTTCCCGACGGCCGTTCCCGTCGTGAAGTGTTCCCCGTGGATGTCTCCGTGAAGCCGTTCCCGTCGGGAAGCCGTCCTCCGTTCCCGTCGTGAAGCACCGTGAAGACCGACGCCGTGAAGCTCGCCCGAAGACCTGACGCGAATTTGGCTGGAACGCTAAAATCTACATAGTACCGATCTTGGGGCGTTACATATCGCTTCTTCCCACTCACAGCCTTCTCCCTGCCTTCAATCCGCTTCTCCTCCGATCTGGTTCCTTGACTCGAAGTCTCTCTGCGACCACCCCTACCTACGCGTGCTCACTAGGATGATGGGTCGTAGCACGTGGGCAGCTACAACGATTATCTTCGTCCTAGTGTTTGTCCGCATCACGTTTCTGCGTGCTCCTCCAGTTTTGTCTCTATTAATTGTACCATTCCATGCTAATTCTTTAATTAAAATCGGTGGCTGACATTTGTTGCGCAAGATCTGTTTGTGTCAACAAGCTGCCTTCTCTATATTTTTTCTTCTCGGACCGTCTGTTAATGTGCTGAGCACCGATTGTGTGTTAGAGTAGGCACTGAATGAATTTGAATAGGTACCGTTTGTGATTGATCTGCTGAAACTCCATAGAATCGAGCAGCTAATGCAACCATTTGTGATTGATCTGCTGATCTGTTGTATTTTTATGCCTTTCACTTTTAAAAAATGAGTGAAAGCTCTCAATTCTCTCCCGGCTCCGATTGCGCGGCCGCACAGTGTGGGAGACTTTTTTATTTTCGTGATTTTTTTGTTTCCTAGTGGCTTCTCGGCAGGACCTGCGGCGCCGCCTCGTACAACGTCGATGGGGACGGGGACGGGGATGGTGAGAAGGAGCTCAGAAGCCTCAGATGACACGCGCCCGTTCACCCCATAGAGCTTCTGATAGAAGGTCCCATCGGAGAGCTTGCACTAACGCCAAATGGCGACGCCACGCACAGCACCGGCCGGCCACCGGCATACCGTATATCCTACTGCATGTACACGGTACATAGATGTGTACGTAAGACCTCTACCTCATCCTCTCCAACGGCAACAAGCTCGGCATCTCGTCAATGGATATCAGGCCGTGTGATGACATCTGCTTGCGGCTGCCGCCGTGCTGAAGAAACCGTACTAAACAATCTAAACCACACCATGCAAAACCGCTGATTTTATGCTGGGTTGAAGAAACCGTACTAAACCAGCTAAACCGGCTACGCCCAGGCTTATGTGCAGGTACCATCGTCAAATAATGCATCACCTTTTTAGTGTTCTCCAGGCGGTCGTCCCACAGGTAAGCACCACAGGATGGAGCAAGTCGCCAGCGAGCCATGAACTTAGCGTTAGGGGTAAGGTGCGCCAACGACGGCGATCATCTAGAGAGAAAAAAATATGTGGAATCAATAGTACCGGGATATAAACATCTTAGGCTCACTTCTTTTTTATTTCTCCAACGGCTTCGGCTAAAATTAATAAATGGGCACCGTTAGAATGTAGTCCTGGTATGTGGAACACGAGGACACTGTTAGATTACATTAGTAGAACCGTTGGTCTTTTTCAACAATACCACAAGTTTTGTATTCAGTTTAAAAAAAAAGAGCAAAAAATAGCAACAAAAAGAAAAGACAAACCAAAGAAAATAATGTACGCACCGGCTCCTAGACTACTAGTACTAGGAATGGCGAATGGGCTTGCTACTGATCCTGATCATACACTAAAATATGGACACGCGTACTCAAAATCTGTATTGACTGGATCAAGGGCTAAAATATTACAGAGCCTCCATCGGTACGTCTGGTTCCATCAAAGAAGCAAATGAGCAAACATGGTAGCCAGCACTCTTTAATCCAACAAGCACAGCACCGTTCATCAATGCAAGTTTGGTGGGAAACCGTACAGTAGCCGGCAATGCCTCGATTAAAACGATTCAGCCATTTATTTGTTTCTGCAAGCCAGTTGACTAGTACGATACTAGTGTAAAAGGGTGAAGGCACCAAACTAAAACCTGGAACCGTTCACATCTCCAAAAAAAGCAGGATGCTATAACGGAAAACGTAGAACGGAGCCAAGCAAGGATAAGCATGAACGGAACCGTTCGCAGCAAGGTCAAATGGTTCGAAAGGAAACGGTACGCACTTTACCGCCAGAAAAGAAAACGGAAACGCTTCCGCTGTTCCGCAGGTCTCACGAAAATGGTAACACGCACCGTCAAAAGTGGCTTTTACGGCACCAGATTTTTGGCACGGAGCGGTTGGCACCACTCAAAAAGCTGACCAAAATCACTGGTCCAATTGCCGTTTCTAATGGGTCTAGGTCTGAAAGTTGCTGCGCATCATTCCTTATTAGAATTTCCCCGTGAGTAGAGCCACTGAAATAGAACCGGTGCAATAATTCGGTACCAATCTCGAGGCAAACGTGCGGTACCGATAGCATGCACCCCAGTTAATACACATACCAAATCCTCTCCCTATATATATATATATATATATATAACTCAGCTATTTTAAAACCCTTGTAGAATAACTATTCTAAAACACTTTTGAACTTCCCGCCTCCCAACTGTGAACTCCGTTCCACCACATATGTGAACTTCCTGACGGAACACTCGGGTTCTCTACATTCGCGGATAGTATTTCTAACGTGATTTTTGAATCGTTTGTCGGAATTACGCATATGATATAGCATTGGAAAGCTATCGTAATTGCGCAACATTTTCTATTCAAATATTTCCAAAATTACACACAGTTTTGAAGGAATTTTAAATATAGTAAGCTCTTTTTCCGTGAACTTCTCCTTTTTAGTACCGTGTTTTGGACGTCATTTTCAAACCGCTCGTCGGATTGATGCAAACGATGTACCGTTGAAAAGCTATGGATATTGCGCATCTTTGTCATCTCTGTCATTTTCCCGAAATTCCTAATATTTTAGGAGCAGTTTTAAAAACACATAATACTATTTTCCGCTCTTTTAAGTTCGGCGGACAGTTTTTTGGACATAACTTTCAAACCTCTTATCGAAACGTAACAAATGATATTGCATTGGAAAGATATTGACTAGGCGACACTTTTTCGTGAAGAAATGTTTTCCAAATTCTCTATGATTTTTGATTAATTTTAAAAATACATAAACAGATAAAAGAGCCAACACGGGAAATTTTCGAAATTGGCACGATTGTGTGGTGAAAAATTGAGGTATGGGGGCATGGGGAGTCAAATTATACTAATATTATTACCAATTATATGTGATGACGCTTGATTTGGGCAACCGGAATTTGTAAAAATAATTTCTATGGGTAAAATTTCCGCCTAAAAAAACAGAGTATTTTGAACTGCCTTCAATAAGACATCGAACTTCATCGTAAATGTTACTGAACTTCCGTCGTGAATTTCTTTTGTGCTGTATCGTGCACTATTTTGGTCATAGTTTTCAAACCGTGTGTCGGAATAATGCAAATGATATACCGTTGAAAAGGTATGAAAATTTAGCATCTTTACCGTGTTGGTCACTTTTTCAAATTCTGTATGGGTTAGAAGCAGTTTCAAATATACGTATTCTGGTTTTTCAAAAAAATAATGTTTTTGTGCTGTTTTTTATAGTGGATTTCAATATCTTATACAACTAACTTCTCAAGTTCACTGAGTGAACTTCATTTTTTTCCGAAATAGTTTTTTTTTTGTCAAGTATGCAGTGTTTTATAAACTTTCAGGGATATGGAAAACGGAACTACCCGACCAAAAGAAATTAACTTCACGAGAAACTTCACGACAATAAATGGAAAACTTCACGACAATAAAAAATGAACCTCACAAGAGAGCAAAATGAACATCTACGCCCACCATGTAAACTTTGAGCGGTCATTTTCTTTAAATACTAATTAACTTTTTGTTATGGTGGAAATGAACTTCGAGAAAATGTGAACCTCATGACTGCAAAAGAACAAACTTTTTCAAAGTGGGAAAGGTGAACCTGTCCTAACTGAAAAAGAGAACTTCTTAAGCTAAAGAAAAAAAGATAACTTCACATGAGAAAAAGTTGAATTTGTTGCTACATCGAGTGAACTTTCCACACACAAAAACTGAGTATTTCAAATTGCCTTCAATACAACATCGAACTTCTCAGTAAGTAGTAGTGAACTCTAGGCCGCGAATTTATTAGTCCATTCCGTACGCTGTTTTGATCGTTGTTTTGGAACCATTTGTGGGATTAATGTGAACTATGTACCGTTGGAAAGCTATGAAAAATAACATGTTTACCGTGTTGTTCATTTTCTGAAATTATTTATGAGTTACGAGCAGTTTCAAATATTCGTATTCTGTTGTCTCCAAAGTTTATGTTTTCGTGCTGTTTTTTGTAGTGGATTTCAATATTTTAAACAATGAACTTCTCAAGTTCTCTGTGTGAACTGAGGTTTCTTTTTTTAGAACTAGTATTTTCTATAAACTGAGTAATATTTAATGAACATTCGAGAGGCAAAAAACCGAACCCCGTCGACCAAAGGAAATGAACTTAGCGGGATGTTCCCTTTTGTTTTTGGCACTAGTTTTTCAAAGTGGACTTTCGGGCTTTGTATTATGAACTTCTAAATTTCATCGAGTGAACTTTATTTTTCCAGTTTCTCTTAAGTGAGGTTATTTTTAGACGTAACAAACTTCATGAGAAGAGACCTTTAACTTCCCAACAGGAAAGAGTGAACTTAAAAAAAATCAGACAGTTATGTTATACTTAGTCTAATTACGATTGTCCAATTTTTGAAAATAGAATTAACTCCCGTAGATTAAAAAATGAACTTTCACCGCAGCAAAAGTGAACTTGTCCTGAAAAGTGAAAAAAATACAGACGAAGTTAACTCCTTCAGAGAGCGAAATGAACTTTACATGGCCGTAAAAATGAACTTCACCTAAAACATGATTTTTTTACATAGAGTAACTAAACTTGTGCCATTGAGTGCACTATTTGAAACTGAAAGAGTGGTGATGTAGGGGGTTGGCCCGATCTTCACGGATTTGAGGGGAAAAGAGGATGAACACGAAGAACATGGAGGTGGAAACGAAGAACACGAGGGGAAAAGGGCAAATTCGTGGGGGATAACTCGCGAAGCCTACGAGGGAGAATCACCCGGCAACAAACCCCCAACGGAGCAGCCTCCGGATCCCAAAACCCAAGTCAACAACACGCTTAATGAAACCGATTTCTCTTACCGGCCGGTCCACCGATCCAATAGAATCCACAAGGGAAAGATTGGTTTGCACTACTAGAGACACCTCAGTGAAAGAGTAGTTACAACAAGAGATTCATCATCATCCTCGGAGGAACCCATCACGGGAAGGAGCAACGCTCAACTCTAGTTCATTCTTCTCTACCTCAAATGGAAAATGGGGAAAGCTATTTATAGTCTTAGTACAAAAGGGGGGAGAAAGGTGGGGGTCCGGCCTGGGGGCCGGCCTGGAGGCCGGCGGAGTCGGGTGGAGGTCCGGCCTGAGGGCCGGCCTAGGCCGGCCTGGAGGCCGGCGTCGTCTGGTGGGGGACCAGCCTGGGGCCGGCCTAGGCCGGCCTGGAGGCCGGCGTCGTCTGGAGGGTGCCCGGCCTGGGAGCCGGCCTAGGCCGGCAGCGTCTGGAGGGGGCCCGGCCTGGGAGCCGGCCTAGGCCGGCCTGGGGGCCGGCTAGCTCCTGCCTTGTGCTTTTGCCTTGACGCTTCCTCCTCCTCATCCACGCGTACGCCTTGGCTGAAATCAACTCTTGGGCTTCCTCGGCACCTCCCATCGGCTTCGTATCCATCGTGTCAAACCTAGCAATGCAAATGGGCGGATGCTCAAGTAGCATACCATTCCAAAGGGTAGGAAATGAGATCTCGAAGAGGATGGAGTTCACCTTGGACGTCCATGGTGACTTGGCATTTGTTGGCATGCTTGACATGGTGATGTCGTTGGGTTGGGTTACATCATCTCCCCCTCCTTCGAAAAGCGTCGTCCTCGACGCTAGCACGTCCTCATCATGTGAAGGAGATAGATGGCTTGACGTTGAAGTGGAAGTCACCATGCCGCCATTGATACCTATACGCACCAAAGACCAAGCAAAACATGTGCGTGCATGATAGAGGAGTACATCATTGATGACATGTCCCAATTTGTTCATAACACCATTAGCACAACACAAATATATGGAATGGAATACAAATGCAAGGTCAATGTGCAAGCAACTCATCCAAACATCCTCAAAATGTGGGAACAAAAAATCTTCAAGAAAAGTAGAGAAGGCTAAGATACCTATCTCATTGTGAACCATATGAAGTCCATTGCATTCAAAGCATCGGAAGGAAAAGTTTGTGAACCACACAAATTGAGGGAGGCTCTTATCATTGCCATAATGGGTGCAAACAAAGCAAAGAGAAGAGCAAGTTTTCATCGATTTTGTTGCAACACCAATAAGACAATATCCAAAGGCCACATGACAAGACATGCTCACAATATTATTATGGTTGCAAACAAGCCATCGGAAAGAACAATTGTTCATCATACTTTTTGCAACACATAAATCATTTACAAGGAAGATCAAGGGGGCATGAATGTCACAAAGGAAAACCAAAGCACTCACATGTTTGCACGCGAACCAAAGGAAAGAGCAATTGTTCAATTTGTTCGATGCAAAACATGGAAAAGGAAATAGAGGTGGATTGGATCCACAACTCTCATGGAAAATGCTCTCAAGAGCTCTTTTTGTCAACTCATGCTCAATTGAGGTTGACATTATGAAGCGTGAGCCATTACACACGAAATTCCATAAAAAGAAATTGTGTGCATGGTACATGAATGCATCATCCATTATGACGCATCTATCCATTTGCACGTCACCAAACACACCAATATCACAAGGAATGTATGACATATGTGAGTGGTCAATATGCAAAAGGAAGGGTAAATTCTTAACATGGCAAAAGGAAGAATCTCCAAATTTTGAGAAAGCTATGGGGGCATTCTCATAAGACATCATATCAACATTATTGCAAACCAAGCATTGGAAAGAGAAATTGTTCAACTTCTTGGATGCAACAATGGGAGAAAATTGGAAAGATTCATAGCAAGGCATGGATATGGAAAGATCATCACAAATAGATAATTCCGCATGATCAACATTGGTTTGAAACAAGGTATCACATGGGAATATGAAAGAATCATAGGTGACATCAAAAGGATCATCCATAGCATGCAAGCAATCACAAGTCATCATGTCCACTAGTGGGATCATGGCATAATCAACACCTATATTCGTACCTTTGTAGTCTCGCTCATGTGAAGTAGGTGTTGTGGTAGAAGTAGCGGCGTCCATGTAGCCGACTTGTGCATCATGTAGACATGGGGTGGCATCGTCTTCATCCTCCATGTACATCTTCTCCATCATAGGCACCATCATGTCGAGGCTTGGCGTCTCATCGTCCATGGAACCTAGTAGAACATGAGAGAAAACACTAGAGGTAGAGGGTAAGTTGTTAGAAATCGAAATGTCCTCACTTGACCTATCAACTACCTCTCCCAACTCAAGGTGTGTATCACTCATTCCCTCAAAGTGGAAGCACTCAATCTCACATATGGTAGAGGCACTCAACTCACTTGCACTCTCACTCAAGTGGCCTAGGTGGCTCTCATGCTCACATGGGATTGGTACCATCTCATCTTGCCAACACAAAGGGATAGGCCCGGTAGACTCAACTCCATTCGCCACCTTGGTTGAAGGGAAACTCCCATGCTCAACCTCCTCAACCTTTTCGCCTCCAAAGGTGAATGCCGTAGTGTGGGCATCATCACACGACTCCTTTGCCGAAGGGAACATCCCATGCTCGGCTTCTTCACTCGGCTCGCCGCCACAAGTGGTAGCATCTTCAATGCTCGTCTCCTTGGTCAAAGGGAAAATCCCATGCTCGACCATCTTCTCACTGTCTTGATGGTCACCATCGTGTAGTGGAGTGGACAATAAGCTCGGTGAAGAGTCATGTGAGGCCTTGAAGAACTTGGATAACCCGACAACGAACTCCTCGCGGATGGTCTTGAGGTCGGCCATGAGCTTGTCGCAATCGGCGTCGGCCTTGAGCTTGGCTTGCTCGAAGTTGGCATTGTCGGTGCCACGCTTGGTCTTCCACTCGTCGAGGTTGGCCTTGAGTTTTTCCAATTCCTTCGTGTAGCTTGATCTATGCTTGGACGCTCTTTTGGTTGTGGCGCGCGGAAGAGACTCCATATGATGTGTACTTGCCACCATCTTGTATGTTGATGTAGACGCGTGATGGCGTGGCCTTGAGTAGCTTGAGTCCTCATAGTGACGTCGATGATGATCATGAGTAGACGTACACCGATGAAGATCCTTGGAGTTCCTTGATGAAGACTCGTGTGCATAGGCACTTTGCGTTGGCCGCCGTCTCGAGGGTGAGGTAGCTTGACGTCGAGGAGGAGGGCGTGTCTCCTTGTCCTCTAGGCGAAGATGCCTTGAGCTCCATCTCCTTGAGCTTGTAGGTTCTTGACGGCGGTGGCGCTCTTTAGTTCTTGGTCTTGAGGATTGCCGAGGTGGGTACTCATCATCGGAGTCGTCATCAACAAGGTGTGTAGAGCCTCGTGGAAGATCCTTGACGTGCCTTGAGGAGCCGTAGTCGATGTAGGGTTCCACCACCTCATTGGAGTTGTAGTCGAAGTAGTGGTCCACCATGGTGTTGATGCTTGAAGGCTCGAAGTCGGTGTAGCACTCCATGTCGTGGACGGTTGCGGCATCATAGTCGTAGTAGTGGTGGTGCTCCGCCATGAGATCCATGCTTGTGGAGGTGTCGTCGATGTCGTGGTCCACCATGTCATCCATGCTTGGGGCTCCGTAGTCGTTGTCGCTCATGATGTCATCCATGCTTGGCGCGCCGTAGTCGTTGTCGCTCATCATGTTCTCATCATCATGGCCTCCATAGGATGCTCCGGTCTCACTAGACATGGTCAATCACAAGACAAGTGTATATATATGTGGAGTGGAAGGAACTAAGAAACCAACCTCACCTAGTAGATAGTATTGGAACTAGTGGACCATGCCAAGAGAAACCGATACAGAAGAATGCGGGTGACTTGAATTTCAAAGATCCAAACGCAACTCCAAAACACACACGGCTTATGAGTGGATAGGTATGAATTGTGGAAAGCAAATGGAACAACCGGAAACCAAGATATTGTAAGGGCAAGTAGAGAACCACGATGACCACAAAGCAAATACAAGTCGATCTCAAAAGATAGGAGTGAAGCACATAGAAACACACGCTTTGAAAAGTGGGACTCGTGCTGATGGGGTCGCAGCATAGAAAACAAAAATTTTCCTACGCAACAAGCGGAATAAACCCCAAGGATCTAGATCTACTAGATGGAGGTAGCGAAGATGAGATCCAATCTCTTACCCTTGAAGGTCAACAAACGCGTTTTGTCGGTGCAGGGGTTGGCTAGTCGATCCCCGCAACTAGACTCATCTAGTCGCGAGGAGATGTATTTCCTCGAAGTCCAATCCGATGAAGTGCCACAAGGGGTAGCACCTCCGCGGTATCCACACGTACGGCTCGATGTAGATCTCCTCCTTCTTGATCCCGCAAGCAAGGTGGAGATGGCTAGATGGATCTCGGCACCACGACGGTTGTGTTGGCGTTGATGGTGTGGTCTCCACGAGCAGGGCTTCGCCAAGCCAAGCAAGAGGAGAGGGAGAGGAGGGCATGGTGCAGCAGCCCTACGGCTAGGGGTGGTGCAGCATCTATGGTGGAGGAGATGGCGGCAGCCCTTCGGGGAGAGGTGGCGCCATGGGGAGGTGAAGGAGGCGGCGGCTAGGGCAAGGGAGAGGGGTGCGGCTAGGCAGCCTTGGCCTAGGTGTGCCGCACCCCCACCCCTCCTTTTATAGGTGGAGGCAAGGGGAGGGGCGTGCTAGGGTTTGGGGAGGGCTGGCCGGCCCCCCCTTTCCTTGGCCCCCAAGTTGGGGCGCCTTCCCTTGGGCTCCAAGCCCACACGCATGGGCCCCTTAGGGCTGTGGTGCGGCTGGCCCATGAGGCCAGTCCACCACCCCTTTAAATCATGTGGGCCCCATACTCCTATGGGCCCCACTTCTAGACCCCTCTAGAACCTTCTAGAATCTTCCGGAACCCTTCCAGAAAATCCCAGAACTTTTCTGATACCTCCGGAAACCACTTTCCTTATATGAATCTTATTCTCCGGACCACTCCGGAACTCCTCGTGACGTCCGGGATCCTATCCGAGACTCCGAATCACCATTCGATCATTCCATCAATTATCTCATCGCTAACCCTAGCTACATCGGAGCGTTAAGTGTGTGACCCTACGGGTTCGAGAACATGCAGACATGATCATATCAATAATCAATAGCGGGACCGGGATGCCCATATTGACTCCCACATATTCAACGAAGTTCTTTATCGATTGAACCACGATGCCGGAGATTCTTAATCTCATATACGATTCCCTTTGTCTCACCGATATTTAATTTGCCCGAGATTTATCATCGATATCTCCATATCTAGTTCTATCTCGTTACCTGGCAAATTCTCTTTACTCGTCCATAATATAGGATCTCCGTGATTAACACTTAATCACATGGTTGCAACCTTTCTGATGCTATATTACCGAGAGGGCCCAGAGATATCTTTTCCGTCATAAGGAAGGACAAATCCCAGTCTTGATTCATGTCACCCAACAAATACCATCGGAGATACCTGAAAGCCACCTTTATAATCACCCAGTTACGAAGTGACGTTTGATGTCCACAAAGTATTCCTCCGGTAAACGGGAGTGACATAATCTCATGGTCTAAGGAAACTATACTTGGCATACTAAAAGTGTTGGCAATGAAACTGTTGTGACACGATCAATTGCAACTCTTTATTATTGGGTCTTGTCCATCACATCATTACTCCTAATGATATGACTCCGTTATCAAGTGACTATAACAAGTCCATGGTTAGGAAACTCTAACCATCTCTTGACTAACGAACTAGTCCGGTAGAGGCTTACTAGGGACACCTGTTGTTTATATTCCACACATGTATTATGTTTCCGGTTAATACAATTATAGCATGGAGAATAAACTATTATCATAAACATGAATATGCTAATAAACCATTTTATTATTGCCTCTAGGGCATATTCCCAACAGTCTCCCACTTGCACTAGAGTCAATAATCTAGTTTACATTTTCTCGATCCAACACTCATGGTGTCTAACACTCATGGAGTCTCAGTGCTGATCATGTTTGCTCGTGGAAGAGGTTCTGTCCGTGCTCTGTACTATACAGTTCTTTATGTTCTTTGCAAAACGTCAATGTCACCTAATTTGACATTACTTTATCATCTCATGATAAACCTATATCATCACATGATAACTCACATCATCATATGATGAATATAATATATTTGGTTAGAGAGTGAGATTTTCGTTTCCCTTTTATGCCTACATGACGTATGATCAGTCAAGAGGACTTTCACATAGCATGTGCACCCGGAACTCACTCAGTCTTGAAACAAAATTTCTCAAACCATAATATTATATCTTTTAATCCTTGAATTAATCATATACTCCTATATGTTGTAGACTCACAAATCGACAGTGCTATCATGTCACTTCGATATTTTCGATCATGCTTTCGCTGCGCTTCTGCTATCATGAGATCCCCAATCTAGTTTGGTTTTATGACTTCAACCAAGTCTACCAATCTCTAGATTCTATTATCTCAACTCCATAGAAAAATGACTCCTCATTTAACATGTTCTTCTAACCAAGAACTTGGGTCACATATCGTCAAATACAAACACATGGTTCTTATATGTTTAGTCCTATGAACGATTCATAGCGAATTCTAACATATCCTCCAACCATCATTTTGTACTGAGTTATCAACTCAATGTTTCACCTATTTCTCACAAGCAGATGAACCTTTCTTCTCTTGTTTTATTTGAACTCCTTCAAAATCTTGCTTAGGTTAAACATCATGACATAATGCTTTATCAAACATATCTATCCTCCATAGATACATCCATCTCCATGGATATTTGACGTTCAAACTAACTTCATAAGTTATGCGTTTGGTTCCTGACTTATTTACAACATTTATGAAATCTCCATTTCACACAAACAAGATGTTGTAAACTCCCACTCAAATATACACCATACACATATTAAATTGTGAAACCACTTTGGCTCCCACTCAGAAATATGTTATCCTTATATTTGACCATGATTAACTAGCTCCCACTCAAACATATGTCACCACATATTTTGATCTTGGAAAATAGTTTCTGCTCTAACTTAATATATGTCGCCACATATCTTAATTAGATCACACTCGTGTATTTTCTCGATATTTTGGACACCTCCAAAATTCTTAATTAACTATTAATATCGAGAACTCTTTATACGAAATGCTAGTACTTTACTAGCTTTAAGTTTTATTTATTCCCTGCAAAACCCCTTTTGAGGAATAAATATGTGAAACATCACTTTCACAAAATCAAGCAACAATTACTTTGTGATTTAAACTTAACATAGGATGACTCTTAGTCACTTTCGTATTTAAGGCTTCTATTTCTTCTTTGTAGTTTCGTAGGTATGTCTTGTTTCTCAAACATGACAAGTAAATCATGAATATTATTTTGTAACCTGACAAAATTTTATATTCTTGAATCCTACTTTTCTTTAGACAGGCTAAACCGAAATTCAATGATCACCATCATCAATTCCTTTATGTGTCAAGTTTTAACCAACATAGCACTTTACATATGTGCCACTTGATACATAAACAAGCAAGGTTTTAGCTTTTCCATTCCATCAATTCTTTTATCAATGAAACCTTTTCACGATAAATCCACTAAAACATTTAACACAATCAACAATTGATTTGTCCCTTTTAGTCTCTCATTGTGGAATTTCTATTCATAGTCACATATGAATATACTACAAACATTATTTGCAATAGTTTCTAATTATCTCATAATTAATGAAACCACTGTTTCACATAACTCATATGCGAAATGCAAATCATTAAATAGACCCTTATTTAAAACAGAGTGTTTATCAAAATAAATCTAAATGCTATTATTAAACCCCGAAATAAAACCCTTCTTTGAGACCACACAATATCAAATAGTGTGTGATTACAATATCTTAGGACATATCAAACTCCTTTGAAATATTCTAAATATTGTAATTTGTGATAACACTTCTCACAAGTCCGCATACTAACATATAACTCAAATATTTTGTCTCTTTTGATCAAATCATAAAGACTCAATTTTCTTGTTAACTTAATATCCTAAACTCCAGAAATTTATTTGATCTCATCAAATATCATAACTCGAATAAATACACCTATTTAATCATTTATGATGGAGTACACAAAATAATGACATCTAACATTTGCTGAAAATACAACCAACACTTGTGTTTATTTCGGCAATTCATGGCACTCTTCCAAAGGGTGGCATTTTAGTCATACTCCTTACAATAAGGCGCATTGATAAAACATCAAAATGTTTATTCAATATTTAGCACGACTAAAACAATTGTCATTATTAAGTTTTGGATATTTTAGTATGTCACATATTTTATAAATGTTCAACCAATTTATCATCTAGATTATAATAAGAATAACACACTTATAATCGAAACTTGTGATTTCCAAAAAGGATCACTCATGAAAATAGAACAACCATTGTCTTTAACATGAATAACCGTCTCACATAAGTAAGACACACTAATCAAAATCACCCTTAGTTCGATTACAAAACTTATTCAAATCCTCTAATCCAAATGATAAATGTAGGACAGATCGTTGCCAGCATCAACTCCTTGATTGCCACCATTCTGCAACGTCTTCCCATATCCTTTATGCAAATCAAGCAGCAGGTTCTGTTTTCATAAAACAGAATGAGTATCAAATACTTATCGAACCGCCACAATTGCAATTTGGACTTAAACACTTATAACATGTATATCAATATATACTTTCTGCCTAGTCAACTTCTCTTGCTATGGGTTCCACTTTGACATGACACAGCCGAGACACAAACTCATAGAAAGTGATCAAATCCCTTCCCATGACATAGTCTCCGACATAATTCTTGAAGCTGGGGAGAAGCTAGCGTATCACCCCATCTATCGCGAAACCGTCATTCATCTCGTGGTTCCAAACAAGCACTAGACGATGATGTATCTCATGCATTATCCTCAGGTGTTGTTCCAAGCAAGTGTTCTCTTCCATCTTGAGTGAAAGAAAACCGTTCAGACATTCAAACCTTACAATTCTAACTTGTGCTGAAAAACAATTTTTCAGCTCACCAACAATCTCCATTGTAGTCAAGTTCTTGAATTGTCTACTTAGGTAAGAATTCATGAAGGTGCACATCATCCACTTGACTTTCAAGTAGGTGGTTCAAAACCACTCTATGTACTCTTCATCACTTGCAGAAAAGTTCGGGTTTATCTCCTATTGGTTCTTCTAGCACGTAGAGCTGAGCATTGGTGTGTAGGACTTCTTTCAGGACGCAGGTACTACTCAACAAAATTTGACCCATCGAGACGTAGTTTTTCAGCAACGAACAGACTACCGTAGTCAACCATGATCTACAAGGATTTTTGCAAAGACATCTGGACTTTTGTTTATGATAATTTTAGTTCATCTTAATGAACTCCCACTAAACTCAACATCTCTCTGGTTGTTTAGTGACACACGATCCAAATCCACTACACCACAACCGATCGTCACGTGAGATGATGTAGCTTCAATGGTGAACATCACCATGTTGATCATATCATCCATATGACTCGTGTTTAACCTTTCGGTTCTTGTGTTCCGAGGCCATGTCTGTACATGCTAGGCTCGTCAAGGAAACCGTAGTATTTTCGCATGTGTAAATCTGGCTTACACTCGTTGTATGTGAACATTGAATCTATCACACCCGATCATCACGTGGTGCTTCGAAACGAAGATCTTTGGCAACGGTGCATACTAGGGGAGAACACATCTTGATATTAACGTGAGAGATCACCTTATCATGCTACCGTCGCGATCACATCTAAGCATAACAATAAGGTGCACAAAAAGGGATTAACATCACATGCAATTCATAATTGTGATATGATATGGCCTTTCTTCTTATGCTTTTTGATCTCCATCTTCAAAGCACCGGCATGATCTCCATCACCGGCATGATCTCCATCATCATGACGCCATCACCATGGTTGTCCACCAACTATTGCAACTACAACTAATGCTACTCTTAGCAATAAAGTAAAGCAATTACATGGTGATTCAATGACACGCAGGTCACATAAAATAAAAGACAACCATATGGCTCCGGCCGGTTGCCGTACTCACGACATGCAAGTCGTGAAAGATTACAAACATGATCATTGCATACATTATCACAAATCACATATTGGCCATACCACATCACATGACCCCCTCTGCAAAAACAAGTTAGACGTCCTCTACTTTGTTTATGCAATTTTTACGTGGCTTGGGTCAACGAGATAGAACCGTTCTAATCTACGCAAAAACCACAACGGTGATATAGTAGTTGCTTATTTACTCATCCTTTTGAAAGGCCTTCCATTGAAAATTGCATCTTCACTAAAGCAAGAGAAACAGACACCCGCCAGCCACTTATGCAAAACAAGTTGCATGTCAGTCGTGGAACCGGTCTCTCGTGCGTGGACAAGTAAGGTTGGTCCGGGCCGCTTCATCTCACAATACCGCAAAGACGCAAAGTGCACGCGAGAAGGTAGCAACATAAAATATCAACGCCCACAACACTTGTGTTCTAATCGCACCAACATCTACGAATAGATCTAGGCTCTGATACCACTGATGGGGTCGCAGCATAGAAAACAAAAATTTTCCTACGCAACAAGCGGAATAAACCCCAAGGATCTAGATCTACTAGATGGAGGTAGCGAAGATGAGATCCAATCTCTTACCCTTGAAGGTCAACAAACGCGTTTTGTCGGTGCAGGGGTTGGCTAGTCGATCCCCGCAACTAGACTCATCTAGTCGCGAGGAGATGTATTTCCTCGAAGTCCAATCCGATGAAGTGCCACAAGGGGTAGCACCTCCGCGGTATCCACACGTACGGCTCGATGTAGATCTCCTCCTTCTTGATCCCGCAAGCAAGGTGGAGATGGCTAGATGGATCTCGGCACCACGACGGTTGTGGTGGCGTTGATGGTGTGGTCTCCACGAGCAGGGCTTCGCCAAGCCAAGCAAGAGGAGAGGGAGAGGAGGGCATGGTGCAGCAGCCCTACGGCTAGGGGTGGTGCAGCATCTATGGTGGAGGAGATGGCGGCAGCCCTTCGGGGAGAGGTGGCGCCATGGGGGGGTGAAGGAGGCGGCGGCTAGGGCAAGGGAGAGGGGTGCGGCTAGGCAGCCTTGGCCTAGGTGTGCCGCACCCCCACCCCTCCTTTTATAGGTGGAGGCAAGGGGAGGGGCGTGCTAGGGTTTGGGGAGGGCTGGCCGGCCCCCCCTTTCCTTGGCCCCCAAGTTGGGGCGCCTTCCCTTGGGCTCCAAGCCCACACGCATGGGCCCCTTAGGGCTGTGGTGCGGCTGGCCCATGAGGCCAGTCCACCACCCCTTTAAATCATGTGGGCCCCATACTCCTATGGGCCCCACTTCTAGACCCCTCAAGAACCTTCTAGAATCTTCCGGAACCCTTCCAGAAAATCCCAGAACTTTTCCGATACCTCCGGAAACCACTTTCCTTATATGAATCTTATTCTCCGGACCACTCCGGAACTCCTCGTGACGTCCGGGATCCTATCCGAGACTCCGAATCACCATTCGATCATTCCATCAATTATCTCATCGCTAACCCTAGCTACATCGGAGCGTTAAGTGTGTGACCCTACGGGTTCGAGAACATGCAGACATGATCATATCAATAATCAATAGCGGGACCGGGATGCCCATATTGACTCCCACATATTCAACGAAGTTCTTTATCGATTGAACCACGATGCCGGAGATTCTTAATCTCATATACGATTCCCTTTGTCTCACCGATATTTAATTTGCTCGAGATTTAATCGTCGATATCTCCATATCTAGTTCTATCTCGTTACCTGGCAAATTCTCTTTACTCGTCCATAATATAGGATCTCCGTGATTAACACTTAATCACATGGTTGCAACCTTTCTGATGCTATATTACCGAGAGGGCCCAGAGATATCTTTTCCGTCACAAGGAAGGACAAATCCCAGTCTTGATTCATGTCACCCAACAAATACCATCGGAGATACCTGAAAGCCACCTTTATAATCACCCAGTTACGAAGTGACGTTTGATGTCCACAAAGTATTCCTCCGGTAAACGGGAGTGACATAATCTCATGGTCTAAGGAAACTATACTTGGCATACTAAAAGTGTTGGCAATGAAACTGTTGTGACACGATCAATTGCAACTCTTTATTATTTGGGTCTTGTCCATCACATCATTACTCCTAATGATATGACTCCGTTATCAAGTGACTATAACAAGTCCATGGTTAGGAAACTCTAACCATCTCTTGACTAACGAACTAGTCCGGTAGAGGCTTACTAGGGACACCTGTTTGTTTATATTCCACACATGTATTATGTTTCCGGTTAATACAATTATAGCATGGAGAATAAACTATTATCATAAACATGAATATGCTAATAAACCATTTTATTATTGCCTCTAGGGCATATTCCCAACACGTGCAACCAAAAATGAGCTAGTGATGGACCTAGCGAAGACTAAAGCTCAAGTCACACAAGTACAAGAGAAACCAACTCAATTGCAATTATTGGTGGGCTACAAGATTTGCACAAAAATACCACACCTATGAATTTTTCATCGAGCTTGCGCGACCTACAAGAGATATGGCATTGAGGCTCTTTCTTTTCTTTTCTCTTTTTGATTCTTTTCTATGCTCTTTTGGACTCTAATTCTCTTTTCTATTTTGCCTCTCACTTTGCTTGCCAACAACAACTATATCAACTAGCGCATACAAGGTTTGCTCGGAACACTATGAGGTATCAAGTGTGCAAAGCCCAAGCAATCATAGATGAGCTAGTCTCAATAGGTAAGATAGGCACAAATGGCTTGGCTAACAAGTGATGCAAGGTGGGAGAAGGATCGGGGATGTTATACCTTTCGTCAACGATCTTGATCACCCGTTGGAGTGGAATGTCCCTTCCTTGCTCACGAAATTTGGTGGCAATAGATGATGGATCAATCGCCGTGGTGATGTAGAGCTTGTCCGTAGCTTCGATTTGAGACGAAAATCACCAAAAACGGAGTCCGGAGTGAAAAGTTATGGCCAAAACAAAATTTCAGCAGGGAGGTCGGCCTGGGGGCCGGCCTGGGCCGGGCTGGAGGCCGGCGGCTTCTGCTGGGGGTCTGGCCTAGAGGCCAGCCTAGGCCGGGCTGGAGGCCGGCCGGGCTACCTTCCCGTGACGCGAAAAAGTGCGATTTCGGCGGAAAAACGGCCCGAAAAACACCAAATCGGAGGGGAAATCAAAGGAATTTGGCCATGGGAACGCAAAGGGAGATAGATCAACAAGTATAGCAATGGATCTACGGATCAAAACCAACCAAAACTCACAAGAATCTCAGATCGATCCAAAAGCAATTTGGGGCTATTTTTGGTGGAAATTTTCGAAATTAGCAAAATCAAAGAAAATTTTTGTGGATATGGGGGTGGAAACAAAGGCAAATCCGTAGCAACCCTTGCTCTGATACCAAATGATGTAGGGGGTTGGCCCGATCTTCACGGATTTGAGGGGAAAAGAGGATGAACACGAAGAACACGGAGGTGGAAACGAAGAACACGAGGGGAAAAGGGCAAATTCGTGGGGGTAACTCGCGAAGCCTACGAGGGAGAATCACCCGGCAACAAACCCCCAACGGAGCAGCCTCCGGATCCCAAAACCCAAGTCAACAACACGCTTAATGAAACCGATTTCTCTTACCGGCCGGTCCACCGATCCAATAGAATCCACAAGGGAAAGATTGGTTTGCACTATTAGAGACACCTCAGTGAAAGAGTAGCTACAACAAGAGATTCATCATCCTCCTCGGAGGAACCCATCACGGGAAGGAGCAACGCTCAACTCTAGTTCATTCTTCTCTACCTCAAATGGAAAAGGGGGAAAGCTATTTATAGTATTAGTACACAAGGGGGGAGAAAGGTGGGGGTCCGGCCTGGAGGCCGGCGGAGTCGGGTGGAGGTCCGGCCTGAGGGCCGACCTAGGCCGGCCTAGAGGCCGGCGTCGTCTGGTGGGGGACCGCTGGGCCTAGGCCTGGAGGCCGGCGTCATCTGGAGGGTGCCCGGCCTGGAAGCCGGCCTAGGACGGCCTGGAGGCCGGCAGCGTCTGGAGGGGGCCCGGCCTAGGCCGGCCTGGGGGCCGGCTGGCTCCTGCCTTGTGCTTTTGCCTTGACGCTTCCTCCTCCTCATCCACGCGTACGCCTTGGCTGAAATCAACTCTTGGGCTTCCTCGGCACCTCCCATCGGCTTCGTATCCATCGTGTCAAACCTAGCAATGCAAATGGGCGGATGCTCAAGTAGCATACCATTCCAAAGGGTAGGAAATGAGATCTCGAAGAGGATGGAGTTCACCTTGGACGTCCATGGTGACTTGGCATTTGTTGGCATGCTTGACATGGTGATGTCGTTGGGTTGGGCTACGTCAAGTGGTAACTAAACTAGTGCACCGAGTGCATTGTTTGAAGCTAACTGAAAATAAGCAGTGCACCGTCGACATTTTTCATCTTGTTTGAGCGGAATGTGAACTCTATCTTTAAGCCAAATGAATTGATTAAAATTACCACGTGAACAACTTGATGCTTTCTAGAGAAGCCGACTCTTGCTCAATCACACAACCATAAAGGCCG
Source organism: Puccinellia tenuiflora (assembly GCA_012064385.1). Classification (NCBI taxonomy): domain Eukaryota; kingdom Viridiplantae; phylum Streptophyta; class Magnoliopsida; order Poales; family Poaceae; genus Puccinellia; species Puccinellia tenuiflora. Next base: position 669,380 of record QRDG01001345.1, read on the forward strand.
CCTCAGCGCACTCACAAATAAGTGAACTTCTCTCGATGCAAGTTCAGAGTCTAATTGTTGGGAAGCAACCAAACTATGAATTCCACCGGTCATGGAAATCAACCACACCTTCGCCTCCTTGGTGGCCCTCGACCGTGGAACCTCGCCGGCAGTTAAGGAGACAAGATGGTGACCTTGCTGACGCTTGGGATGGCGGAGGGCCACGCATGGAGGAGGAAGGTGGCCGCCGGTTACGCCTCCCCCGCAGACGGGAGAGGCGTGAACCCCCGTAGTAGCCGCTGGTGGACCCTCGTAGCGGTGGACTCCCGTGAACTTTTATTGTGTGGACTTAACTGAAATATTAGGCTTATGAAATAAATTTCTGCGGATGAATGGAAATTGATGACAAGGAAGAATGAACTTTGGGACATAAAGAATTGAACTCCATGCAATTTCGACAACGAAGTGCACTCCGAATTATTCAGTTTATTTTTTTCAACGAAACTGGACTTCACATAAGTATAAAGTAAACTTGTGAACCTCCAAATTTCCAAAGCTGTACTTATTTTTGTTAGAGTAGCAAAATATCGTGAGTGTCACTGAAGAATTAGGGGACAAGAAACCAGTGACTTTCAGAAACGATGTTAAAGAAGAGGTATTAGATAGTTTGAGCTCGTACAGATAGGCTGAGCTCTTCTCTGAAGTGCATAGCTCTTGGTTTCTGAACTCAACGATTCGCTCCCTCTGAACTGCATATCTCCAGTGCTCACAAATGAACTGTCACGCTGCTTCAAGTTGAAGTGATGGGCTGCACAAGATGAATTGCTGCTTTCGGACACTCTGACGCGTGCGGCACGGATCACGCAGCAGCACGTGCCGACAGCGGCGAAGTTCTTCCCAGGCGCCAAAGAGGTTCAGTGAAAGGGAGGCCTCGGTTATACAGCCACAAGCTAGCCACCATGAGAGCACATCCCACCACTATTGTGCTGCAGGTGTGCACGCACGGAGATACGCATCGACTGACAGCCTTCAACTGCATAGTGAAAGAAGCAGTACGAGCGAGCGCCTCACGTGGGAGTCCACGGCGGAGCAGACGGTAGCTCACACCAACTATTGTCGGGGCGCTTTGGTGGAGTCCACACTGGCGGCGCGTTGGTATCCATCCGCGCCGGTCCCTCTCCTTTTTTTCGATGTGCAGTGGCGGGACGTCGCCGGGGCGGCGCGCTCGCGGGGAGGTCGTCGAGAGCGGCACGCGGGAGGTCGTCGGGGGCGGCGCGCTCGCAGGAAGGTCATCGGGGGCGGCGCTTGGGAGGTCGCCGGGGGCGGCGCGTGGGGGGAGGTCGCCGGGGGCGGCGCATGGGGGGAGGTCGCCGGGGGCGGCACGTGGGGGGAGGTCGCCGTGGGTGGCGCGCTCGGAAGGTCATCGTGGGCTTCCTCACCGGGAGGCACGCCGCTCACGGGGATGGATTCCTTGCTGGGGACGGCTTCCTCGCCTGGGCTGGACACGGCGAAGGTCAAGGGCCCTCCAAGGGCGGCGCGCGAAGGTTGACTTCCGCCGGTGGTGAGGGCAGGTTGCCCCGATGGAGTTCCGGGCGATTTTGATCAAGGGGAGCAGCTAGGTCCGGTCGGGTGGCTGCGGCCATGCGGGTGAAGAAGCTGACTAGGATGGATTGGGCTCGAGTTAAGAAGGTAATTAGGAGGGGTTGTAGAATAGGTATTCTACAACTCTTAAGAGGGGGTTGTAGAATAGTCCCACCCTATATATATATATATATAGGGTAGGACTATTCTGCACAACCCTTTAAGTGTTTGCTAAATAGGTATTCAGCACAACTTTTTAAATAGCATGGTTTCTTATCCGATCACGTCCCACCCTCGTACCGATCGGGTCAACCAACCTGAACTTACCCCACGCACCCACCCAGCATGACGTCTTGTCCCCATCCACTAGCACGCTATCCCGACTCCCATGGCCGACGTGCCTCCTTGCTGCCCCCGCCGCCAGCGCGCCTTCACGAGCTCCACGTCGCCTCCGGCGTGGCTCCCTCCCCTGCTAGCGCAACCCCGCCGTCGGAGCCCTCCCCTGCCATGCGACCCGGCACCGGCTCCCTCCCCTGCCACGCGACCCTGCCGCCGGCTCCCTCCCCTGTCGCTCGATCCGCCCGTCCCCTACCTCCGGCACATCTCCGGTCCCTCCACGTCTGGCCGCGAGACGGCAGGGAGCAGCCCAAGCCTCCACTCCCCATCTCTGCTCGCCGCCGCCAGGAGGATCCCGCCCTGCCCCGGCCGCCGCCCCCGTGCGCCTCCTTCCAGTTCGCGCATCGCCCCCGAGCGCCTCCAACCTGCGTCGACTGGAGCGAGTCCACCACCGCTGCGCCTGCTCCTTCCCGCCGGCGCGAGGACCAGCGCCGCCCCTGCTCATCCCCACCGGAGCGAGGACACTGCTCCGACCTTTCTCCTCCTCTACCGACGCGAGGCCACCGCGCGGTCGAATTGACCTCCTCCACCGTCGTACCTCCTTCCTCCCCTCCGGCGCCAGATGGCCTGCTCCCTCCACCACATCTCCGGTCCGGTGCCCCACTCCCTGCCCCTGCTCTAGGGGATGGACCCGCGTCGAGAGGAGATCCTCGAGTCCAGGCTCCGGTGCGGGAGTCCAAACTCCAAAAGGCCGCCGCGGGGAGACCAAATGCTCCCACAGGGGAGTCCACGATCTGCTGCATCTTGATTTGGACAACGCCGTGTCCGCTCTGGCTCCTCCGCTGTCGACGTCCGCCGCTCGCCTGGGACATCTCGGCTGCCTGCCTTGACCGTGCGCCTGCGAAGGACACGAGCTTCTCCGCACTCGTTTTCAGGCTCCCCGGCAACGACCGGCCCTCGCCAACCCGTGGTGTTCGGTTCTCCTAAATCGTGAAGTTCAGTTCGGTGATATTCTGAGGTTCAGTTATAATGTATTGCTTCTCAAAGTTCAGTCCATTGCTGTTCTGAGGTTCAGTACGTTGTCCATCCACAGAATTTCACAAGAGCAGCCGCAGGTGCTGTCCCGTCCCATCCTTTGCCTTTTTCTGCAGTGGGATTGCGGTCGTGAGAAGTTCACTTACGCATCGTGAGAAGTTCAGAAAAAATAGTTCGCCAGTTAATGTTCACTTCCGAAAATATAGAAAGTTCACTTATGTATCGCGAGAGGTTCAGAAAAAAATATGGTAGGCCGAGAAATTCTGTTGCGAAAAAAAGGAAGTTTAGAAGAAAAGATTTTTCAGCGAGAGGTTCACTTGTAAAAAAAAAAGTTCACTAACACTCGCTGAGAAGTTCACTTACGCTCACGGAATAGGAAGTTCGCTTGTGCTTAATGAGAAGTTTAGAAGCTAGAGATTCAGTTTAAAAAAAATAAAAAGTTCACTTACGTGTATAGCGAAGTTCAAAAATAAAGTTCACTTGCAAATAAAATAGGAAGTTTACGTGCGTATCGCGAGAGGTTCAGAAAAAATATGATATGGTATGTCGAGAAATTCAGTTACGAAAAAATAGGAAGTTCACATACGTAAATCTAGGAAGTTATCAGCTTTCTGAGTAAGTTCAGAACTGGTTCGAGCATAGGAAGTTCACCTGTATATCACGAGAAGTTCAGAAAAATATGGTCCAACACATATTATCGTGTTTCTTTGTTTTCGTATTTTTAAAATTAATCAAAAACCGTACTGAATTTTGAAAAAAATACTTTACGAAAAAGTTGCCCCTAGTGAATATCTTTCCAACGCCGTATCATTTGTTACGTTTCGATAAGCGGTTTGAAAATAATTTGCAAAACACTGTCCGCTGGATTTTAAACAGAATTACTTATTTTTAAAACTGCTCTTAAACCGTAATGAATTTTGAAAATTAGCTAGAGATAGAGAAGTTGCGCATTTTCCATAGCTTTCCAACGGTGTATCACTTGCATCAATCCGACATACGGTTTGAAAATGGCGTCCAAAATACCGTACGGAAACGGACAAATCCGCGAAAAGATTGTATAGTATATTTGAAATTGTTTTCAAACCGTGCATAATTTCAGAAACTGACAGAAGAGTAAAAGTTGCGCAATTTCCATACCTATCTAACGGCATATTTTTTGCATCAATCCGACGAGCGTTTTGAAAATGGCGCCCCAAATACTGTACGGAAACGGACAAAATCGTGAAATCCGTGTTTAGTATATTCGTAATTGTTCTAAAACCGTACAGAATTTGAAAACCATCCAGAAGAGTAAAAGTTGCGCATTTACAACACGAATCTAACGGCATATCGCATGCGTCATTCCGATAAACGGTTTGAAAATGGCGGTCGAAATACTATCCGCAAAAACATAGATCTAAGTGTTCCGCCGAGAGATTCACGGTTTACTGATTAGGAAGTTCAGAAAGTTGTTCAGAATAGTTATTCTGTACGGCAGTACAGAATAGCTGGTATATATATATATAGGTAAAGGACATATTCATACTGCACCGGGTGTAGCTACACCCACATATGTTCTCACGATTTAGGAAGTATTATTATACCGGAGAGTACGTACATGTAGTATGTAGTATATAGATTATTTAGAAGGTATATACTACTTTATAGGTAGTATGTACAATTTTTTCACATAATCCTTTTTTACGTATAAATATGACGGTATTTTTAATATAGTGCAAACTACATACCCACTTGCAATTTTTTTCATGTAAGTTGGTATGAAGTATCTTATATATAGTATATAAATATACTCAAACTGATAAAGTATCACGAATACTTCCGTATGACAGTATTTAGATATGGGTGTAGCTACACCCGGGAGTAGGAAGCATTTTCCCTATAGGTAAATATATATATATATATATATATAGGGAGAGAATTTGGTATGTGTGTTAACTGGGGTGCATGCTATCAGCACCGTTGGTTTGCCTTGGGATGGGCACCAGATTTTTGGACCGGTTCCTTTTTCGTGTGCTTGCCTAGCATAGAAATGCTATTATGGTAAGGTGCCAGGCTCCTTTCGCCCCTAGACCATACATTTTAGGTAAACATGCACGCAGTTTCGGGAACCGGTCTGCAAAAACCACGCACAAGACTCCAAAACACTGCTGCAGTACGTGTTTATTCCGGCTATAATCTGCGCCATCTTCCGGTGTCTGACGGTGAACCTTGTACGAGTTGGTCAGGTTTCTACGGAGATAGATTCCGTTTCCGTTTCTGGGACGCGTGCTACCCGGTTCAAAGAGTGCCTTCGCTTTATTCGGTGCCAGATTTATTAGTGTTGTCCGACGTCCATCAATCGTACGAATTTTGTTCGGTAGCCTAACTCCGTGCGCTTGCGTGCAGCGTGCATGGCATTGACGATAGACCTCTTCAAACCTTGCATTGATGAACGTCTGAACGAGTCATATCCTGAAGTATTAAAACGAGTGCTCGCCGCCATGTTGCTGTGTACGTGTTTATTCCATCAATCTTTGATCCTTACAATGAGAGAGAGAATAAGGAAGGAAAAAACCATATAGCAGAACCTCTCTTACTGCAATTTGTAGAAACATTGAAGATATTTGATGTGTTTCTTTGTAGAAACAAGAGAAAGAGGTGGTGAATCCAAAAGTTGTGCACTGTGTAAAAACATGATACGGAGGTTATCAGGGGACCATGGATCTGGAGCATCAAATACAGTCTGCAATACTTTCGCAAAAAAAATACAGTCTGCAATACAACACGAACCAAAACGGATCTAGAAAAGAAGCCAGGGGAGAGACCGGCTGTGCAGCACAAGGACTGCGTGTCTCCGGTGAACGGGCCACCGGGGGGTTGGAGCGGAAGGGAACAGGTGGTCGGTGGAGCCTGGAATCCGGTGGGGCTCGGCGATGGGGATAGCTTATGAGGTCAGCAGCTTTGGATTCCGGTGGGAAGGGCGGAGGTTTCCGATCTGGCGGCGTGAATTGCTCGCGGGGGATCGAGCCAGGCGTCGCGGTGGAACGAGACCGGCGGCAGGCGGTCGCGGCAAAGCACGGCGGCGCCGTCCTTGGCTATTAGACTGGAGCTGCTCGTACAGTGGTACTGGGCTGGAGCATACTAGTTGGTAGGCACCGAATCTTGAGCTTGGATGGTCGCTAGGAAAACGGAGGAGTGGGGCTATGAAACGGGGCTAGGAGGGCTACGACCTGCACATGATGGTGGACCACGCACTAAAGCGGAAATAGATGGAGCTCTTCGAAACTCAGAAAACGTTTTGAGCTGAAAGTTTGGACCACGCAGTGGCACAGATCACGATGGCAACAGACGGCACAGATTGGTGTCTCTCCAATGTGTGTTCATACGAAATCTTTTAGATATATATATATATATATATATAATATAGGGTCGCGCTATTTGACTCCCAGGGAGTAGAATAGTTACAACCGCGTATGATTTTTACGTGACGTAAATTTTGCCTTATGTATTAAGTCAAGGAGAACGTAAGAAAAAATATAAATGACAATTTTTTTATTTACGTGACGTTGCAAAAATACGACAAAAATACACTTATTTATATTGTTTTTATGACTTTTACGTCATTTTAACTCATTTTTTATGTCGTTTTTTTCTATTGTGGGTCAACATGACGTAAAATTTACATATGTAACATAATTTATATATATTATATATATAATAATTATATATAGCAGACTATTCTGCACACCCCTTAAGAGGTTGTAGAATAGCTATTCTAGAACCATACCCCATATAAGCAGTTTCTTATCCCGATTAATACCCGAACAGGGCCCGAACCACCCGCAGAAAAAACCACCACCTACCTCCGCACCATCCCCACCTTCTCGATCCCGCAACCACCCATCTCCACCTCCGGTGGCCGACCTCGCCCCCGTCCCGGCGGCCGCGCCTCTACCGACCGTCGGCGCGCCCCGTACCTCCACCGCCGGCCCGCCCCCCACCCCACCTCCGGTCCGCCGACGCGCCCCGCCCGCACCCCGCGCCCTGCCCCCGGTCCTTCCCCAAGCCTCCTTCCCCTTCCTCCCCCAAGCCTCCTGCGCGCCGGCGCCGCCGCCATCGAAGAGCTCTGCCGCTCGTCCTCCAACGGGCGCGCCCTGCTACCTCGACGGCGCGCGTGCGGTTCCCCTGCCACCCACCACCTAGCCCCGCCTCCTTCCCCTGCCGACGGTTCCCTCCGGCCTGCATCGCGCGCCGCCGCTGGCCTCCCCTCCGTCGGACCTCGCCGCCACGGCCTCCCCTTCACCGGAGCTCGCCGCCACCTACCTCCCAATCTGGCGGCACCGCCTCCATCCCCGACCGCCCCACCTACCCCGGCTTCCTTCCCCTGCCGGCAGTGCCCTCCATCTCCATCGCACGCATGGCTATAACCCTCCCTCAACGTCCAGCCGCGCCGGCCGTCTGCATCGGACCACCACCATCTGCCGCACTAGCCAAGGGCCCGAGCCGCAGCCTCCGGCCAAGGGCCTGCGTCGCCACCGCCATCCAGCCCCCAACCCGGCGCGCCGTCCCGACCTCACTCATTCACCAACCACCCTCTGCCTCCACCACGTCGGCGACCTGGCCTCCTCATGGCTTCCCTCCTCCACCGCACATGGAGACCCCCGTCCCCGCCTCCGGACAACGAGGATGTCCCAGGGAGGCATGGCCAGGAGGCCCGCGATGCTCCTCTCCACCGCTAGCATCGAGGCAATCCACGGAGCGCGCCACCACGGCCGTGGCAGGCCACTCTGAACTCCGGCCCGCGACGCTATGAACTCCCCATCGCCCGCCCCTGCAGCGTCAGATCGTGGTATTCTGAACCTGGACCGTACTGATGGTGTGAGGAGCGCCAAGAAATAAGATGACCATGTGATGTCGTATGTGCGGTGCAGATATTGAGATATCATGTGTTGTTTAGAAAGAGAACTCATTTGTAGTTTAGATAGAGAGAACAAATAGTTCTAGACCGTAAATATGTGAAGTTCAAAACAACATTGGTGTGTACTTCCGTCGATCCGAACTTGGATGTGAAGTTCAATTTTATTGTTCGAAGAAGTTAAATTTGTGTGGCCGCGAAGTTCACTTATTTGTAAAAGATGTGGTGGACTTTTTCTCTGTTATTTTGTGAACTACATGTTGTTGGTTGGTGAACTGGTTCTAATTCAAAAAAATGAAACATGGTTGCGGTTGTGGAAAAAAAAGTTCACTTATGTACGCGGAAGAAATTCACTTTCATGACGAGAGAAGTTCAGAAATAGTCCGAGTACGAAAATCAAACAGGTAAAAAAAATCAAAACAAGTCAAAAACATGACGGAGAACGTGCTTCTGGTGCTCCGTGAAGAAGTTCACTTATGTGTTCAGAAGAAGTTCAGTGTTGTGAAGTGGGAAGTTCAGAAAAAACGAGAATTCCAAAATAACAGAATTAAGTATATTTAAAACTGCTCTTAAACCGTAAGGAATTTCGAAAAAGTGCGTGAGATAACAAAGTTGCGGCTTTTTCATAGCTTTCCAACGGCGTATCATTTGCATCAATCCGATAAACGGTTTGAAAATGGCGACCAAAATACGGTACGGACGCGAAAATAGTGTTAGTATATTTGAAATTGTTTAAAAACCATAACTAATTTCGAAATCCCGTGAAAATGAAAAAGTTTCGTAATTTCCATAGCTATCCAACGGTATATCACATGCGTCATTCCGATAAGCGGATCAAAAATCGCACTAGAAAATTTTCCCGTGAAGGTGGAGAATCAGTCTGTTCCGTCAGGAAGTTCATATTAACATTAATTGAAGTTCATCAACATTACGAGGGAAGTTTAGAAGTGGTTCCAGAATAGCTATTCTAGAACTAGTTCCAGAATAGCAGACCTATATATATATATATGGGAAATAGTGGGCTACCCCACCCGGCTAGCTACGCACCCATTAGTAGCCATTAGATCCTACTGGATTTGATAAAGAGAGTATAGATAGATGACTGGGAAACTAACAGAAGGGCTAACGGCGGCGTACCATGCGTTCCATTGGTTTCAATAAGTACCAGACCCACACCGTAACATCTCACCCCACCTAATTCTAATCCTTTTCCTCTCTCCTCCAAAACACAACCTCGTCTCCTCTCACCTCAAGGCTCCAATCCCCGCTCGACCATGCTTCTCTCCTACCAGAAGAATTGGGTGGCCAGGAGGTAGGCCGTGGGGGCGACGGAAGCTGCTCGCCAAGATCCACTTCGGCCACCGGTGCTCCGGAAGCTTCTCTGTCGAGATCTACACTGGCCATGGGGCTCCGGATCCGATCTTCTCTGTCAAGATCTAGTTCGTCAAGGTCCACTCCGATGTGAGATCCGCCCGATCCAAGCTCCATACCCCCGGATCTCCCCCGATCTGGATTTTTTTGTTCATTTTTCCTGGATTCTTTTTTTATTGAGTTTTGTTGTAAAATATCTTTGAGGATGGCAATTTTGAATCAATTCTTGATGCTCAGATCGGTTCTTCTCCCCTGTTCCTGGAATCTCGCATGCATTCTGGTCACAGTTTGAAATAATTCTTGATGCTAGTCCGGGAATCTCGCATGCACATGGTCAGATTGATTATTCTATCCTGTTCACTGAATTTTTTCATACGGTGGAACTTTTCCTAATATGAAGGAATGTCGTACATTATTTTTGATTAGGAGATTCCGAAATATGTGCACAGTACAAGTTATTCATGCACATATCGTTGATGAGATGTTCATGTTAAAAATATGCCTTTTTTTGATTGATGATGAACTGTTAAAAGAAATCAGTGTATGTGCAACGTACACTTTCCCAAAATCAAGATCATTTTGTGTTAATGCACGTGATTCTCCAGATCTGATAGATGCATGTCTTTTTTTGTTCATATGCGTGCTCTGTTTCCATTTTTTGTGTTCATTTACATGCTCCAGATCCGAAATATGGATGCATGATTAAATATTGTACTTTATGACCAGAATATCAGATCCAGATCCGATATTTTCAATGGATACATTTTTTTTTGAAAGTGATACAAAAATATTTCTGTTAATACATGGAACCCAAAAGATTTATGTTAATGCATCAGATCCAAAAAAAAATTCGTTAATGAATCTACTGCATTGACCTTTCAAAAATGGATTTTTGTGTTCCAACCATTCTGTCAATTCATGAATTTCTGTCAAAGAATTTCAGGTTGTTGCAATGCAAAAATCGAGAAACGAAAATGTTGATCCATAAATCATGATAATGCATTCATCCAGTTTTTTTTTGAGGGATATGCATGCAGAAACTTTTGTTAATGCACATTTATAAAAAAACTGCTAATGCATTAATAGAAAATCACGAAATTATGTTAATGCATAATTTGAACCTGCCGGTTTGAGGCCGGTGAGGCCTTCTCGTTGGTGGCGACCAGCGGTCAGGTCTGTTTGCCATTGATGTTTCCATGGTTTCTGGGAGCCATCTTATTTGATAGGCTGTCAGGGCTGTTGATAGCAAGCTTGTTAGCCCAATTTTTTCAGTTCAGGAAAAAAATGCATTTGGGTTCACTAAATATTAAACAGCAAACAGTTTAGTCTCGCATCGAGCAGAAAAACAAACCAAAACACTAATAATGCACAAGGACTAGTGAGGCCTATCGATATTTTACCTTCCATTGTGGCAGAAACAAAACAGATCAATGATTATATCTTCGAATGGCAATGGCAGGTGTCCAAATCTTAGATGACTCTGCTCTTTGCAAAATTTTTTTTTTGCTAATTGGGTTCTTAAGACGTTTTAATAACGCCACCAGTTTCATCTGTGATATTCCGTAGTTTTTCATAAAAAACAAGCGCACATAGCGTTTACAACAAAAATGAACAACCGGAACGAACACATGTCGCTGACGGCATTTTTTTTTGAAACCAGCACCGACGGCAGAAATCACCACGAGTTTGAAACGCTCTTTTAATAGGCTTTTCGTTTGCTGTTTTTAGCGCGGTGGGAGACAACGCTCTTTTAATAGGCTTTTCGTTTGCTGTTTTTTAGCGCGGTGGGAGACAACGGCTCTTTGCATGCAACGGATGGAAGGAACGTCGTTACCGCACGCAGATGCTATCCATGACAACCACAGCAAAGTGATCTGATACCCTCTATATCTAACGGCTAGTAGGGTGTGCGTAGCTAGCCACCCGGGTAGCAAATCCGCGTTGATATATATATATGGGAAATTGTGGGATGCCCGGGGTGGTAGCTACACACCCCTGATCCATCCGTTGGATCGGTATAGGGAGCACAGATTATACTAACTAGGAGCACGCGGTCTAACGGAATGACGTCAATATTAGCGCCGTCCTGACGCTTCAGCCGACAAAAATTTCACCCTGGTACAAAACAAAACACCATACAAAAATATCACGCACGACCAGACCATTTCGAGTTTTTGTCCTACCTATTTCTCTCCTGGTCCCACCTCCGACGACCCCCGCCTTCACCTCCGGCGCGCATCTGGCTACCTCCGGCGACCCGCGTCGCGTCCGACGACCTGTGGCGGGAAGGAAGGCGTGGGGATGGAGATTCGTAGTCTTCAAGCCTCACCTCCCTTGGACCTGTCTTCTTCGAGCGACGAATGGTGGGACACAACCTTGCTAGATCTGAAGCATGGCTGCTCGTGGCTAGCACCAACCTCACGTGTGGTTTTTTCTTGCTTTTCTGTTCGAATCTGGTAGCAGCAACCCCACATTTGGGATTTTTCTCGCTTTTCCGTTCGAATCTGGTAGCACCAATCCACCCACGTTGGGAATTTATTCTTTCTTTTCCATTCGAATATGGTTGTTTTTCTTTCGCAAAAAAAAAAGAATCTGATAATTGATTTGTGTGTGGATTTGAGGTGCTCCGTTCTTACATGGGTAAAAACTGAAGATGATACCAGTTGGTCTCTCCACATCCGTGTGATATTCTTTTCTATACTAGATCGGTTTTTGGTTCGTGTTGGTCATCTTGTGTGATATTATATTCAGATCGGTTTTTGATTCGTGTTCGGTAGCAGCAATGTGCTTGATGCTCAAGATCCATGGTCCCCTGCATATAAAGTTTCTCCATATTGCACAACCTTTGGATGCTCCACCTCAGCATCTTCTCAAGTTTCTGATTTTTTTTGTAGCACGATTGTTCTTTTGGAGCACGGAAAAAATACAAGGGAATTTCTTCCATGTTACTGCATTCAGAGATGTCGTAGTGATATGATTTTTTTCATAAATATACTCCCATTCTAGGAGTCAAAGATTTACAATGATCTGATTTGTTCGGCAAGCACAGTTCGTTATTGAACATGCACATTTTGTGTTATGGTGCCGATTACTGTCTTTTTTAAAACCCGTAAAAGCTGTAGTGTGCTGGTTGAAAGAAAAACAAAACATGTACTGTGCATGATTCCGGGCAAGCACGGAGCGGCTTGGAGACCAGCGACCCCAAATGGTGCGTCATGTTCCTGATAGTGGAAACAAAAACCACTCGTACCGCACCAAAAACTGGATTTGTTTCAATGTTGGTCCGCGCAACCCTGCCTCGTACGGTGCAAAAACAAATGGCTATGGCTCAATAGCCTGACACGGCAAATTTTGCGTGCAAACAAAAAAAGCACCACGGTAGCATCCGTTAACTCGAGAGTGAATAGGTAGAACATGGGTACATTTGCACCCGTTTTTTGAAAAAACATTTAAAACACGTTTAAAATATGTTCAAAAAATCTGAAAAAAAGTACACGCATACATCTCGCATAATGTGTTGACGACACAAAGTTTCGTGAAAAGTTTATATTTTAGTTTTCATCCACAAAAAAGAGAAATTTTTGTGACTTACATATAACACATATATGTCAGATTTTTGTCTTTTTCACACAAGTCAAGTAAAAAGTATTTTTGGGACGAAACTTTTGACGCACACTAGAAACTACAATATGTACACGTGCATATTTTTTTCGGAATTTTTGGACATTACGAAAATACATTTTGAAAGCGGGTGCAAATGTACCCATGTTCTCCACCTTATTATCCCCGTTAACTCTTAGTAACCTTAGTATGTGACGGCAAAAACTTGAGATCAAATGCTCTCTATATCCGACCTATATCCAACGGTATCTAGGCCGTGCGTAGCTACCCACCATGGTAGAAAATCCGCGTCGATATAGAGCTCTTTTTATATACTCCTGGGTGTACAGAAACATTTTCATATATATATATATATATATATATATATATATAAATAAATAAATAAAGGTAGTCACACATACTATGAGATAATGCTAATAGTAGTGGTACATAGGTTTAAACACAAATAGAAGGCAAATGAATCTTATACCAAAACCTAGAGCCGAAACGACGTTAGTCTTAAGGAATGGAAGCTGTGAAATCATTATGTGCATACTAATGTTATTCCATTGCCGCTTTTGTCAGCCGGCGGAATCAGTAGTTGACCTGAAGGCTGAAGCTGCTTCAAGTTTTTCAATAACCTTGCAGGTTGAACCAAGAGCAACTAAATCTGCAGATGCCAGATCTTCATTGTTGTTGCATCAATGGGCGGGGTCGGCAGTACATCCGGGTTTCTTAGTAGATCCTTGGTAACCTAACGAACAAAATAAAAACTTCCAATATTCGGCTACATGCAGAATGGAAGCAAATTTCCCAAAGCTTGATATTAACACAACTCCTATATAAAGCACCATGGAGATAATGTTAATTTGAATTAACAAACGCACATAATACTGTAGACACAAGAGACTATGCACTGTTGTTCAGTTCGGTGTTTTTCCATGGTCGTCTCAGGAAAAACAAATAGAGAAAACTAAGACCAGGATATATATTAGCATAGTAAACCTGACATAGAGCGGTGTAAAAAATTATATCCATAGCGATATAGACCCCCCTGGCGCGGCCGTGCCAGCCGACTTTGACCGTGGTAATTGTTTGATAAAACGCTACGGTAAGCATCATTAATTGTCTCGCAGTCAATAATTACTATGCATAGTGCAATAATGTGATAGAATGCATATGTGGAGAACAAAGAAATATGCTAAGCATCCATGTAATTAAACAACTCTAATAGAGCGAGTTTCGGCAGTCAAGGTACTACAGTGGACGTCTAACGTGACAATATTGCGATATGTACCAATGATGTTGTCGAGGCAATCCCTGTAGTCATAGGAGAGTTCCAAGTAACACTGGATAAGATGTGGTTATTTAGCAGGATGTCAAGATAGCTACATTTTCATTTAAAAATATTCTATTAATTTTTTTTACTTGGTAAAACCTCGTGGAATTTACAATATCTGCCAAAGGCGTACATCGGTAAACTATGACACTTGCAGCCAAAAAAAGAGGCAGCGAGCTGCTCATAACCAGAACACGCCTATGTTTTGCATACTACTTAACATCTACCAGCAGAAGTAAAATTGACTTACGTACATTTCTAGCTTAGAACAATCGATAGGAATAAAACTAAACAGTAGGATGAATCCCCAATCAACAACACTTAACATTTATTTCAGAAAACACAAGCATGCTCACCATATTGTTTTTATGATGAATCCTCAAACTGGAGAAGTCAAATTATCCCGCTTACATCGCTTGAAGAAATAGAAATAGATGGTTTTGAGGGAGTTGTCCATCAAGTCCATGAACCTCCCAAGCTCGTCGATGTTTACTTCTTCAATCATGTTCATAAACTTGGCAATAGTCTGTTGCCATCTATAGTAGGAGTGCAATTGGTGTCCTTCGTTGAGCCCAGCTCTGACTTCAGATACACAGTACAGATATATTTCAATTACTCACCAATATTAGTGGATCCATGGCCTATGTATAACAGAAACTGCACAGTTCATATTTTCTAATTCATGTCCTCTATACTACTTTCAAGTGAAATAGTAGAAGTAATTACAAAGTCAATAGTATTGTATCTAGTTGGATGGCTTTAGACTCCAGATCTAAATCAAATATGAAAATAGTGATATAATTATCGGAAGTTACAGCCATCCAAAGCATAATGATATTATCAACAGATAATATAATCATTGCAAGTTCGGAACTGATTTCACTCTTCTTTCAACAAAAAGTAAAGAAGAATGAGAAAGAGCTTGATATGTATAGCAGTTTCCAGTTCTCCGTAAAACAAAGGAAAGAGCACATTAACAGTTTCCATAATGCACACTTGTACCTTTTATGTCCAAATGCCATGTTATATAAAAGATAACCGGACAGAGACCAATTCGCCCTTAGGAAAAAATTGCATGATTCAATATTACCAAAATAATCATTCAAGATGAAAAAGAAAACATATGAAGTGATGAATTATACCTGACAACAACCAAATAAAATTTGAGTGGCAAAATAGTAAAATGAGGAACCAATGAATTCCACCCCTGTAACAAAGAAGACACATGGATCAAGCGTCATGCAAGTAACCAAACAACTGTATGAAAGGTAACACAGGCGTCGTGCAAGTAACCAAACAACTGTATGAAAGGTAACACAACAATTCTTTCAAAGTCACATTTACCTAATTTTTATTCAGCATTAAGATTCTTAGATAAATCATGTGTATAAATTAAAGAGTAATTGACCTCCCTGCATATCAGAATGAATGTTCAGAAAGCACGTAGGCCACATACAGACTATTATAGGCTCATAGGATAGGTACCCTCTAAATGAAACAACTTGACTACGACATTACTCTTTGGTTCAGAAAGGAGAAATACCTATAGACAACCGAACAGTTCCGAATAAATTCAATGCAATATCTTGGTGTATCTTCTTAGTGTATTGGTATTTGTCTTTGAGTAGCGCAATATCTTGCCAGGTGACGGCACAATGGTTTTTCAAGCTGGGCATCTTGACCTGTTAGCCTATGGCGCAGTACATGCTAATGCAATTAACAGATTGTCGTTACTGTAAGTGGTGAACAACCTATACACTGAAGTTAACTAACAATGAGTTGATAACAAAAGGCATTTGTAAGATTTGCCTGCATGCTAAACTTGACGTGACAATCATACATGAGGTATAAGGACACATATCGGTACTAAAAAATAATTCTAATGTTCTACAAAAGTGAGTACTAATGGCTGAACACAATATACAAAGTGCTTTCAAAAAAATCTTGATATGTCATACATAATGATATGGATAACTCGAATCCACAGTCAACTTACCACCAAAGCTACCATGCTAAACAACTACTACAGCTCAATACATATATCATACTTCAGGACAAACAAAAAAACATGGGCAAAATCTTTTCAGACCATAATAAATAAACTGAAAGGAACTCATAATACTTGCAATGAAAATTTTATCCAACATATGAAAAATATAAATATACTTTTGAGTCCACAAGCATCATAAATTCTGTATTTGGCCAGCATAAGGATGGGATAGTACAAAATTGAAAATTGGACATCTAATACTTACTAATAATATGATTTTGACATCCATCCAAGAAATTAGTGATACTAAACTACCTACAAAGTAAATGCACAAACCAAATAGAGCACAAGTTTTGGCTGAAAATTGTATATGCACTCCTTCTATTAATATCACAAAAAATAAACGATGAAACTTGTCTGTCTCATATATAATTTGGAGGACAAAAGAAGCCCAAAGGCAAATGGTAGCATCAGATGTATTAAAAGTAACCATTTCTAGATCACAACCTCATGTGCCAAATTTCGCTACAAATCCAACATAGCAATTGGTTCTTTTATTTATTTTTCTTAATAATGCAAGATAGAGGGAAGGAAGAAATTCAGGTATTTATCAAAGGGACATTCAGGTATTTATCAAAGGGACATACCAGATCAAGATAACGTGAGCCAAACTGGAAAAGGCTTGTGCTTCTTCCACACAAAAATATGCATAAACAAAAACGTGAAGGTCTGGGGGAATAAATTGGTGAATCAAAGTAGACTAAGATGGTGTGCCAGTTGTCGAACAAAAAAAGGGATAGAAAGTGACCCCCATGTACATCAGATTTCAGATCAACATACTATATCTGCGTGAACTGCATCGGTCACCGTTCAAGTGAGATAGGTAAGTGGAGAAGAGGAAGAAACACAAGAGAAAATTAAGGGTACCTGCGAAATATCCATGCGATCTTGGCTGTCGCGGCCACCCGCGCTTCTCCCGTTGAGTGCATAAGAGGAGAGAGGCACCGCAGAACATAGCAGGGGCGTGAGCTCGGCGATAAAGAGAGAAAAACACGGAAGGAGAAGGACTAGGCTCACCTTGGATCGACGCCATCCTCCTCCTCCGTGACGCTGGCCTAGGAATCGTCCTCTGGTGCGGTTTGCCTGTGATTGTGCTCCTCCTGTCGAGAGCTGAGGACAAGGGAGAGATGGCCGGAGCGCTGCAGCGCCACGAGCGCCGGAACGCAGGAGCGACGGGGAAAGGGCAGCGGGGGAGGAGGCGGGAAGCAGATGCGGCTGCAGGAGCGACGTGAAGAGCAGCGGGAGAGGAGGCGGGAAGCAGAGGCGGCTGCAGGCGACGGCCGGTGGTGCTGGGATGCCGGTACGGAGACAGTGGGAGGAGGAACAGGAGGGGCGCAAGTGCAAGAGGCGGCGGCTAGGGTTTTCACCGCGGGGTGGTGTCCTTTTATATCACACGGTGAAAAAAAAAGAACGGACAATATTCGCTAAAATAATGAGAAACGGGAGCTACTTCTGGTGCTGTGCTGCAAGGGCGTTACCTCCACACAAGCACCATTAGCATTGATTTGCCTCGTTCCTTTCAAAGGAATGAAAAAAAGAGATCTGACTTGATTGTTCATTTCCTGTGTATTCCTTAGGAATCTGGATACAAAGGAAAAAATCCTTCCAAATTCCTTTGTTGCATTCATATGAATCAAAGCATCTACAGTATAAATTCCTACGGGAACTGAAATCCTTTGTTTTTCCTATAGGAATCCTGTGAATCAAAGGAGACCTTAAATATGCCAGAGAGACTAATACGGGAAAAAAATGTATTGGTCTTTTTTACTAGTTTTTGAGAGCGGACGGTCTACCCTGGGCGGACGTTCCCATGGGGAACCGTGTCTGAAAAGAGGAGGAAATGTGTGTGCAGCGAGAATACAGTGCAATACAAGAGCATTAAGTGCTGCGGAACCCTCTATACTCCGTAGTTAATTATTACGGGACGCTTAGGCATTAAATGTAAACACGCGTTATGCCTTTTTACCAGCTGGACCATTTGTGACATTACGCTGATGAACAACCAGTGTTGTTCGTGCTCCACGCACGACGAAACTTCCAGGGTTGTTGGCAGTAGTAATTTTTTTGCCTTGGTAATAAGAAATATCAGGCAAAAAAAAAAAAAACCCAGTGGAATAACGAATGGTATGTGAAGTTTAAAAATATCTCCACATTCTATGCGTGTAAGAAGTTTCACGAAAACGAGTTTTGTTAGCATATGTAAAAAAGATAAGTTTTTTTCCAGCACGGAAATTTCTCTTTTTCATAGATGCAAAAAAAAGTTTTTATGCGAAACTTTGTGCCACGCATATATAGTATACAAAGTTGTACGTGTGAAATTTTCTTTTACAATTTTCAAATTTTACGACGCATTTAAAATGCATTTTATAGAAAAGGGTGCGATGTCCCTAGATTTAGAGCGTCAATTTGAAAATATAGAAGGAAAAAACAACTCAATTTATCCAGATTTGTTTTGTTTGTGTGGCCCAAAATACAACATTTTTTTGATAAAACTTTTGCATACATATTAGATCTATATATGTAGTTGTGTATTTTGACAAAAGTAACTTACTGTATTTTATATTTTTTTAAACTGACCTTATCGACAGTGTTCCTCAGTTAAGCCGGCCATAGAGAAAATACGCAAAGTTTACAAGAACAGTGCATTTTAGATGAACGGGTTACATGATTTATCTTGCTGCAGCCGCTGGTTTGTTTGTACAAATTTCAGTTGAGCGCATGCGCTCCCAGAACAAATATTCCCATTACTTCGCTCTTATCAACCCATGCGCCCATCAGTCAGCACTTAATGCTCGTTGGCGTGTCTAGTCCGCAAGCGTGTTTTCTTCAACTAGTTGACGTGCACGTGCACGCACGTCTTAATTATCAATTCAAACCACAATGTAACATATCATTCTCCATCCTCCTTATACCATCCAGGCTATCTATTTTGAAGCTGCACTATCACATATTTATTCTTCCTTTCTTTCTCTTGATCAAATACACCACTCAACTGTATTTTAAAACTATATATATCACCGCAAAAAATCATTAAAATTTAAAGACATGGTTTAATTGCTCCTATTATGAAATAAAATAGACAATATTGTATTCTTACATAAAAGAGGACAATAGGTACGTACGAATTAAGCTTGGTCAACAATAAATTTCACTGAACTTGGCGAATCAAATGCATAGAATGGAAAGTGTTCGAGATCCTGGTTTTCTTCACCGCAAGCAGGCATCTAAGTAAAGCTTCCCCAAGCGAATTTCCATTACCTCCACAATGGTCGCACCAGGTTACTCACTAAACCCTCCACATAGTTAGAAGTAGCACGTTTTTCTGCATCGGGAAGAAATACTTTCAGTTTAGACTAATTATAAAAATATGGAACACTTATGCTTCAGAAGTAATTGATATGCTTTATAAATAGTTTCACTATGCATACACGAACATCTAGCTAGGTATATGGCAGCCTAACACTCCATGTAAGTGAAATTTCACATACAACAAATTATCCATCGAGCAAGCTCCTCACATTCAACCTACCAGAAATAAAGGAAGAAGATCATTAACATATTTGTCATTTCCAAATCCTCCTCCAGCCTTCCATTGTCTTGTACTTCTGAAACCATCATACTGCGCATCGAAACACCAATTTATCATTAATTTCACGACTCACTAATTCTCTAAAATATGAACATATCACGAACTTACATCTATCCTAATAAATATCAGGTTCCTGCACTGGTGCAGTTGTTCTCTAACCTAACAGATCAGAACCATGTGTTTTGCAATGGAACAAACAGTGGCAGAAAAGGGAGATGATTACTACTTGTGAAGGTAACTACAGATAGAAGTAACAATAGTCATCCATTCATAAATAAGTAGAGCCAAAATATTTGGATAGTAAATCCCTATCAAAGCGCCAAACGACACCGCATAGCATAAGAAGACTGATTCAGGGCACAAGTCAGTATCACTTTAGGTGGTTCAGTTGTTACCCTTTTATTTTTCTCTAGCCTGAACTTATTCTGCTATCACTAATTATGTATCACCCAGGTAAACAATGAACAAAACAAGAATCAGTATGCATAGTGTTAGTGTGAATCACTCAGAATCAGATGATCTAGTAAAGTACAACAGTAAAGTACTACTAATCTACCCAAAATAAAAGATCCAAAAAGTTGTCCTAGTGTAAATGCTAAGTTTGATTGTCCTATGCTGATTACTGAATGCACAAAGCAATAGCATTATTAAGCATCAGACAGAATCTAGTGGATCAAATATGACTTCACACCATTAGACCATAGCACAAACATATAATTACAGACAATAACCACTGGATTTCACACAGGTAAACACAAGAACATCAGGGTTTCTCTTCAGTAAAAGTTATCAGCCGCATAGCAAGGAAATGTTTGCAGCCATCAGCATGCAGAATGTGTCAACCACATATTACAATAACATAACCCCAAGCTACACACCCGGTGCCCAAGTTAAACCCTACGAAGCACCGATACGGCGAGACGGATACGGCGACACGGGTATGGCGATACGGGATACGGCAATTTCAGAAAACAACAATACGGCGAGCATATGTGTAAAAATAATAATAGGCCATGTAATAAAGACATAAAAATTCAGTGCATGAGATAGTCAGATGATGAGATGAAAATACTGCCCCATTTGTTGCCTTTTCCTGTCCTCAATGACTGAATGATCATCATTCATCAATTCCAGAATGCTCCTGGTACTTGCAAAATACATCATATGCTAGTATTAGAATTTGAGATAGACATAAAGCATAGAAAATTGAAAATAGTAAAGAAGTTGCCTGCCATGCCACTGCCTGCAGATGACATGTCGTCGGTATCTCACTCCTACAAATACCAACACAGCAGCAACATCAGCAGCCAAGCACACATCGTCATGCCAAATTGCCAAGCTGTCAAGCACATCAGAAAGGAGAAAGCAAGAAGCCAAGCAGATGTTACGCAGCAACCACAACCGCAAGCATGACGGAAGTAGAGGTAGCGCAGCAAGCCTGCAACCACAAAAGCAAGAACGACGGAGGAGTTACCTTGCTAGCGAATCCGGCCAGGGAGCGGCGAATCCGGGCGGAGAATGGCTAATTCGGGCAGAGCAGGCGCCATTCCGGGCGGAGGCGGCGGTGCGTGATGCCTGATTCCGGGAGGCGGAGGCTCGATCCAGATCTGCAAGCAAAGCTGGATGGAGACAGCCTCGTACCTCAAATCCCAACGGCGGATGACTGCGGGAGCGGAGCGGAGATGACTGGAATGCGGTGTCCCGGCCAGAGCATCAATGGCGACCTCGAAACGGGGCAACGGCGTGGGGAACATGAGCGTCATGCGCCGTCCGTTAGGAACGGCCGCGCCGCCCGGGAGCGGAAGATGCGCCGTCGCAGGGCAGACAGTGTCCTAGGAGTGGGTGGGGTGGGGGATCCACGACGCCGTCGCCGTGAAAGGATCGACGCGTCCGGGGTGAGGGGAACAGGGGATCGACGTCGCGAGGGCTACGTCGTCGCCAGTGAGATGAGCGTGTAGAAGGGCGTTGGTGGGGGGAGTCCTTGTCAGTGCTTCAGGGGAGGCCGCCGCTACACACCGGTGGGATTGCGCTTGCAGGGCGCCAAGCCGCCGATGGATAAGATGCGATCGCGGGGAGAGTTTCCATGATTTAGGACGCAGCATTTGCTATCGCGAGGGAAGCTGCCGTAGCGGCGCGTGGCAGACGATAGAACGTGGGAGGCAGAGTTTTCGTCTGCTCCCTCAATTTGCTATGTGTACACATGGTGCGGGTTAGTTGGTATCTGGATGGTTAGATCTGAATTGTTGGGCCGGATCGTGAGGCTGTGATTAGTCCATATTCTCCTGTGTAAGCTTGGTTGGGTGCACTTAGCAATGAATATGTTTGCTTGTTTAATAGTAGTATAGATACCCGCTATACCTGAGCTATACAGCTCCATCCCATGTCAGCGTCCCGCATCGTCGAGTGACTCCAGCCGTAGATGCCGCGGAGCAGCTGCCGCCCAGTGCAGACAAGCATTTTCCTTTTTTTACTACTCGTATGTAGTGATGGGCGTCATGCCAGAGAAACTAATACAAAAACTTAAATATGCCAAGAGAAACCATAATGCTGTGTTTGGATGCACTGAATTGACCTCCGAATTGAATTGGGAATGGAATACCAAATCAACCAATTCAATGGAATACCATTTTGGGTGTTTGGATGCGCGTGGTATTGACCCGTAGAATTAAGGTTGCAATGGAATACCAAATCTTGTTTGGATGTACAATGTGTGGAATTGATTTTTTTTACTTTGACCAATATAACTTCTGTATTATTTTTCAGATGCTTCTCAAAATTACCAAATGAAAAAATCCTATTTAGTTTATCCCGAGAACAACAAAGTTTAGGCTAAAAAAAAAACCAAATCGTTGTGTCCTGGCGGCGGCCGAGCCTGCTCCTCTCCCGAGTGCGCCGCCGCACCTTGCTCCGGCCGCCCACCCTGGCCCATCTGGCCGCGCCATGGCCGGTCGCGCCCCTTCACGCCCTCCGGATGCGCTCCCTCCACCGCTCGCCTGCGCGACCCCGTCGCCCTGCCATGGCCGCCGCGCTATCCCTCTGCGCCGGACGGACGGCGGACGGCGGCGCCGGAGAGGGCTGGCCAGGGGTGAGGTGGCGGACGGCGGCGGAGAGGGCCGGCCAGGGGCGAGGCGGCGGCGGAGAGGGCGTCGAGGCAGGTGTCGGCGTCGGTGAGTGCGGCGCAGTCCCCCATGGCGCCGCCGCCCTTGGAGGAGGGCGAGGAGGAGGGAGGTCGTCTCCCGCCGCCGCACGAGCACCACCCACCGCGACGACGGGGAAGAAGGAGGGCAGGGGAGGAGGTAGGAGACGGCGCAGCGGTGGTTGGGAAATTGACTGGAGCGAGCTCGAGCTCGGCTCGATGGGGGCGGGCTGAGATGGGGAGGCGGGGAGGCGGCCGGCGGCGGGGGTGGAGAGGTGGGAGGTGGCCGGCGGCGGTGGAGGAATCGGCAATGGGGACGCGGGGACGCGAGGGGAGCTGAGCGAAGCGAGGTGAACCAATTCGGAGCAATACGGAGCTCCAGACCTCTGAATTGGGCCACGCGTAAGTTAGGCGCCCGCGGGGGTGAGCTCGGAATTGGGCCCGAATTCCACGCCCTAATTCCGAGCACAACCAAACAGCGGAATTGGCCTTTTGGGGCCTCAATTCCAATTCCGAGGCCCAATTCCATACAACCAAACACTGCCTAAGAGAATTTAAGCATGTGAGAGAAACAATCAATGATCTAGAGACAAGTCGTAGCAGTGGGCAACACGTGGCGATGACGACGGGTGCCACTAGGCGATTCTTGTTAGCGCTCGTAGCGGTGGGTAACTTAAATATGTCATGACGGGTGGCTTGTGATTCTTCCTTTTTTCCCTCTGCCCTGTTCCCTCTCATAGTCTCATTGGTGCTTGTTTGGTGCCGCACCTCCACCACTGCCCCTTCTAGCATTAGTTAACCTCGAGTTGGGGCATAAACTCAACTAATATTGTACAACGAGTAGACAAGGTTATAGACCGGTTCAACGGGGGTGTTGTGTGTCTTAATTGGGCTTTAGCTACTAGCCTAAATGACCAATGGTCTTGTGCCCTCAGGTGAAAACCTTGATCCTTTTGAATCAGGCAAGAAGAGTGTCCCAACAGTCGTTACCATTTTAGAGGTGTTGCCTTGGAGCCTTTGGCATACAATGTTTATTGGTATGTTGCTATGGCATGGAAATCATGGTTGATTAGTTTGAGGTGATCATGTGATTGTGAAGTCGCGGCGACAATCCAACTATCCCCCAAAAAGATATAGATTCTCAAGTGAACATTAATCTAGATGCTTAGCTCGATAGTGTTTGTTGCCTAGTTGTTCGTTAGAAATTAACAAAATTTGACATAGGTTGCTGTGTCGCAATGATGAACCGTATGAGTTTTCTGCCTATAGTGAGATCTCACGTCACTCAGACAAGTGGTCTAGCATGTACAAAGCTTACCAATTCGAGGAAATAATAAAATAGGGTAAAAATATTGTATGGTGTCAAATAATTAAAGGATAAAATTGAGATAAGTTTTCTTAAAAGTTAGCATAGAGTCACAACGAGTGGGTCAGAGGGTAAAATGTGGAATATAATATTTCAAAAAAACATGCCTCAAATATTTATTATTAATGGTGAGGTTCACCCTCTTTCTAAACACCACTGAAATACCAACAATAAGATTAGAGGGTGATAGTAAGCAATTTAAAGAACTTAACGAATCTTGCCAATTTTACCAAATTGATTCTCTACATGTTGCATAGATCCTAAATTCTAGGTCTACAAAGGTAAACTTGCAAAAAAGTAAATATCTCAAAGTAAAATGCTTGAGTTGAGAGGATAGAAAACTAAAGGCTCTAGACCCAAGTTTCAGAATGTTGACACAATCGTACGCCCTTGTTAGAGAGCTTCAGACACAAAGACCCACAAATGATTCTCTGAGTTAAGAGTTAGGACGACACCTTCAAGTGGTAGTGGTTAAAATCTAGCTAACAATTGGACAAAAAAAGATACATTCTCGGAGGTACCCAAATACAAACATGGAGGTAGTGGTCAACGCAAACATTCAAAGTGTGATAACACCATTTTCCAGAAGTTCTGGCAAATTACCCAGAGGTACCAAGCCATAAAAAAACACGAACCAAAGCACCTCAAAGGTGATGGACATAGACACTTGTAGGTTCTAGATCAAAACTATAGTCTCATGTCCATGACCAAGATGCAACTTTGGTTAGTTCCTTAAAAACTCCACTTGAAGGTATTAGACAACCCAGAACACAGAACTCGGTGAAAACATATATAACGAAAGTTGCTAGCTACTAGATCTCATCCGACTGAGAGGAAAAGGACACATTTGGTGGTACCGGACACCATCGCCTCGGAGATATTGGAATGAACATTGACGTGGGCACTCTCACCGGGTCCCTACTCTAAGGGTACACGCTACGACCCAGCCAAACGCTTGTCGGGTGGCCCATCCAAACTCATGAAGCCCAAGCCCGCGTGAAGGCTACGAACGGGCCAGTAACCAATCGTCTTGGAGCACGGAGGAAGACGTGACACTCGAGACTACTAAATCTAGGGTTTTCTCCCTACATTGTAACCTACTCGGTCACGGGTACCCGGGACCCAACCTCCTATATAAAGGATGGGAGGGGCTACCGAGTAAGGGGTAATCCAGACACAGATCCAATCTGCACCACCATAGCCATTGTGGCGACCTTGTAACCTCGACATCAATACAAATCAGAAAAGTAGGAGTAGGGTGTTATCCTCAGGGGTCTGAACCTGGGTAAATCGGCTTCCTCCTTGTCAGCCGACGACACCACCAACGCCATGAATTTCTCATCTGAAAACCCCAGTCCATCATCGATGGGCAGGGCCGGGCCGGCAAAATCCGAGGCCCTGTACGAAACTCTAAATCAGGCCCCTATCTCACACGGAAAATTAAACTGAATGAACAATTCTAATGTATATTGTATATACTGCATTATAGAAAATTGGATAAATTGAGAATCATATCTATTCAACGTCCAGTTGCATAATGCTTATTTGAACCTCATCATTCGTTTAGTGTTCTTTGAAATAAAATCTTCAATGATATCCTCATAATCAATCTTGTCCAACACTTCGCTCTCAAGTGCAATTATGGCCAAATCATTGAGTCTTTGTTGTGTCATTGTAGTACGCATATAGGACTTCAATAACTTCAATTTAGAAAAGCTCCGTTCCGCCGATGCAACAGTCACTGGAATGGTCAACAAAACTCTATATGCAATACTTGCATTGGGAAAACAATCATGACGCTTTAAAAACTTCAGAACTTCAACAGGCCCAATATTTTCCTTTGGCATGAAATTTTGAAGAAACTTCAACTCAACAAATAGATCATTGGCATCAATATCAGATTTTTTATCCTTTCTTAGGGCAGCCTCAAGATCAACACAAGAAGATTTCAAACTATTATTATCCAATGAGCGCAATTTTTCAGAGGTAAATAAGAAACCAAAATTTTTCTCATAACCCTGATATTGTTCGAATCTCCTTGTGAGTGAGGCAATTGCTTGATCAACAAGAGGTATAAAATAGCTGATTCTAAATGCTTCTTCTGCAGATTGTGTGGAAATATTGGTATCATCTGGGTTCTCATCAAACTGTCTCTTTCTTTTAATTTCTCTCCTTATACGAAATGTTGCACCAATATCCATCTCAAGTGCAATTTCTTTGGCTATCTCCAATGCTTCTACAAAACCAGTTTCCCTGTACCCCTTGAAGAAAGAAATAAGCCCTTGCACTTTCTCAATAGCAACATCAATAAGCATATCATTTGCTTGCAGATTTTTGCTTACTAAATTAACAGCAAACAATACGTCATACCAAATGACTATTGCCACTATGAATTCATACTCTCCAAGTTCATTTTTTGCCAAACATAATGCCTCACTGCTTGTCTTTGGATCACTGTCAGTTTCAGACACCTGAAATTAAAGAAAGTTTAAATATGTTATAGTTGAATTTAGCTATAGCCTAAAGGAATACATTATTATTAATATAAACATATTGGTTACCTGAAGTAGAGCCTCCCGAATGTCTGAACATTGAAATCTAATAGCTTTAACACTTTCAACACGACTCTCCCAACGTGTAGCTGACACAGACTTGAGAGTCCATCCCGATATGTTCTCTTTTAAAATATGCCATTTCTTAGTAGAATTAGCAAAAGTTGTATAGATGCGTTGGATGATTCCAAAGAAGTCTTTAGCTCTACCATCTGTCTTGGCCATATCACAGAGTGTTAAATTAAGACTATGGCATCCACACGCAGAATATTTGCACCCCTTGATTCTTTCCCTTCATATTTGACCCATTATCATAACCTTGTCCTCTCACATCATTTATATCAAGATCAAGAAGTTTGAGCTCATTCTCTAGCACATAAAAAAGTCCTTGGTCAGTCATATCATTTACATCTAAAAATCCTAGAAAGGATTCTTCTATGCAAACTTGACTTGAAGATAAATCCACATATCTTATAATTAAAGACATCTTCTCTTGGTGACTTGCATCAGGGGTACAATCAAGTATGACAGAGAAATACTTGGAACTCTTTATTTTCTTAACAATTTCAGAACGAATAGAAGAAGCAAGCAAGTGTAGCAATTCATTCTAAATCTTATGATCAAGATAATGAGCATGAGTTTCTTCATTTGTAATACGACGAACATGCTCCTGAATAACATCGTCAAATTCAGCCAACATCTCTACCAAACCCAAGAAATTACCATTGCTATCTTCATACAGCTTGCCATTACTACCACGAAAGGCCAGATTATGCTTGGCAAGAAATTTAACAATGGAAACAATTCTGAATAATACCTTTCTCCAATGGTCCTTTTCTTTCTCAAGTTGCCGTTGAGCGGTTTTATCAATAGTTTGATGCTTTTCCAATCTACTACGCAACTCATACCAATTAGTCATATTCAAAACATGATGTGCACTTGTCTCGTGCTCTTTTAGTTTGTCGCTAAGATGTGTCCAGTCATTACAACCCTCATTGGCCAACTGACCTTTCCGATGACCTTATGTAAATAATTTGCATCCAAAACAAAAGACTCGATCGAGTTCCTTGGAATAGACAAGCCATTCTCTATCACATTTTTCCCCATTTGGTAGAGATCTCTTATAGAATAGTGCAGAAAATCTTCTACGATGTGTATCCTTAGGACCTTTCTTAATTGATAAGTCTCTTCTTGGACCCTTCTGTGCTAAAATATCAACCTGTTTAGGCTCAAGAGAATCCCAACATCTTGGATCAAATATATCAATATGAAAAGAATCATCATCCGCAACAGGTGAACTATCCAAGTTAACATCAATATGCTCTTCATCTACCTCAATATTATCTGTCTCTGTCTGAGTCTGGCCATCTCTAGAATCATTGGAAGGAATAATTGCAAGTGCAAGAGTAGAAGGATCAACTGACTGATTACCGGATGACCCTTGTGATGATTTTTTTTTAATAAATCTGTCCATAGCACCTCTTTGAGAATTAATAAAATCTTCTTCCTTCTCTTTTCTTTTACGCTTCTGGTAACCAGATTCATATTTCCCCATTATCTCTGCCGAAAGTTAAAATTATTAGGAGCTCAAGATCCGAAATTGATCAAGAATTCGTAATTAGAGGGTAAATAAAAGGTTAAAGAAAAGAAGGACTTATTACGCGGCAGCAGGCAACCGATCTATTTTTGCGATCAACAGAAGTCGAAGCCGGAATTGAGGAACACCTGAACAGGATTGTGAGCAACCTGCAGCGGAGCAGGAATGTCGCCGCCTCGCCGACGCAACGAGGGATCGACGCACTGGCTGCCTGGCTGCCTGGAAAAATCGATCGCCAAAACAATCGCCAAATCGGCCAGCAGCTAGGAGCGAGCCTCTTCAGTTTCCTCCCGAGCGAACGCTGCCTCTTCAGTTTCCTAACTGAGCGAAGCAAGGCAGCAAGCCCACGATGGACTTGGAGTCCAGGCGCATGCGCGCACGCGGGGATGCGGCCCAGTTCACGCGCGGACGCTGAGATATAGCCCAGTTCATCAATTCTTTCAGATTTTGAACTGCTAAGCCTATACTGCTATATAGTCCTATATAATTTTTCTAGGCCCCCAAAATTTATGGGCCCTGTACGGCTGCACAGGTTGCACTCCCATGAGCCCGGGCCTGTCGATGGGCACTGTCGTGTTAACCCCAGTTCAAAATTACCCCCCCCCCCCCCCCCCCCCCGTCGTGTTAACCCCAGTTCAAAATTACCCCCCCCTCCCCCTGTTTGCAGATTGAGTCTGATGGTTCGGGGAACTATATTTGGATTTTCCACGAACACATTTAGATTTTCTTTAGCAGATATATTCTAACATGGTTCGAGGTACTGGCCAACTTCCATGGTAGATCCAGACTTATTGATTTTGTTAGATATAGAGATAATTAGTTGGATTCCCGAGGAATAACTTTGTGATAATTTGCAATAATTAAATTTCCTCAATCTAGTCAACTACCCCTCGTGGTAGTGTGGTATACTAGTATATCTATGACTCAAATAAATTAACAAATTTAGTCTTGAGGGATGCTATCACTTTTCTCATTTTTAAGTTCACCAGTGACTTTAATCTAACTAACATATGGGCTA
Organism: Puccinellia tenuiflora; assembly: GCA_012064385.1. NCBI lineage: Eukaryota > Viridiplantae > Streptophyta > Magnoliopsida > Poales > Poaceae > Puccinellia > Puccinellia tenuiflora. The sequence goes on from QRDG01001345.1 coordinate 698,823, forward strand.
AAACTAGAAACACGTTAATTTGTTAGTCCCTTAATTTCCTTGTCATTAGTCAATCAAGACCCATTAGAGGTCTAAGATGCACTTTCGCCACACCATTTGTTTCTTAGGACAACTTTAGTTTAATATTTTGGAATGGATTAAACACTGATGTCAGGTTTGTATTACAGCTCATCTGAAAATGTACAATAATGCATGTACCGAAATGAGATGTTCTCATGAAACCCCGTGTGTTTCAAGAAGCTTGATTGCATGTACAATGTTGCTATTGTAGCAATGCCAAATAGGACGATTGCCGAGTTGGTAGAAGAGAAATGAGAAACAGAGGTTTGCTCTGTCTTAGTCGTGAATATTCTCATTTTTAATTGCTTGACATGTCCTCTCTTAGTCCACAATGTTTTTTCGTTTTCTAACTCATCCTATAATTTTAGAGCATGTACAGGTCGGTTGCAATAGGTAACAATAAGAAACTATTAATTAAAGGACTATGCTAATTAGGGCACGTGCCCCAGATTAGACGTCTATGAACACTGATGGAATATGTTAACTTAGCCATGCATGCAGCCATCATGATGGACTTGTTTTTTAGTTTTGTAACTTTAAAATGTTTTATCTCTTAAACCGTAAGTATAAATTTGGATCTGTTTCCACGGTTAGTTTTGTCACGCCGAATTTTTTTAAACTAGACCCCATATTGATATGTTTTGATAAAAAAATTCGATCTTACTTGTCAGATTATAGTCACTTGGTCAACAGGTATAGTCATGTTGGTCACCAAGTTCAAATCAAATGGTTACCAGATTTTTTAAACTTCGCTACTCACCAATGTAAGTTTTTTGATGTGAATGTGGTCTTTTACGTGTTTAGAGTGAATCTACTCATTTTCTGGACATGCTGATCATTGCTATGAGTGAAAACATGCAAAAAATTATCTGGTGACTATGTGTTATTTGGATGGCAACTTGTTAACTTGTAAGTTGGCAACTACAATACAATATGCTAGCAACTGACGATGGAAAAAAAGTTCATCAAAACATATTAACATGAGATCATGTTTTAAAATACTCGTCGAGACGGACCAGCGGTGAAAGCCGATCATCAATTCGATTAACGGTTAAAGAGATAATTAATTTTGAAAATTTGGATTTAGAAAAGATTCTCTACATGCATGAACTCGTTGGTTGCTCCGCCCCTAATAGATTAATTGTTAATTAAATAACACACATTTTATCTTCTCTATATATCACGAAATGTATATCAAAGGACTACCTTTTAAAATATAAAAGGAACACCGTCCGTATAACCATTTTAGGCACACTTCTTTTCGACTTATAGGAGGGCTTCTCTGAAAAGCTCCCCTTTCCCAGCTTCTCCCAGAAGCCCGACTCATAAATTCGTTTAGACTTCCAAACTACTCTTGGAAAGACTAATTTAGAAGTCTAAACGAATTTATGGGTCGGGCTTCTGGGAGAAACTGGGGGAGGGGAGCTTTTCGGAGAAGCCCTCCTAGAAGCCGAAAAGAAGTGTGCCTTAGGTACCCTCAAACCATCTTGAGTTGAAAGTCGATAGAACCTCGTAACCAAGTGATGCGTTTTAGAGGCCGAGCCCTGAAGCGACGTTTGTTCAAAAGTTAAAAAAAATCTGCATTTAAATTTCAAAATATTCAGGAAAATCCTAAATATATATAATAATATGATCTGTAAGTGTGCAAAAATTAATCCTATTTTTTCTATACTCTAGGATGGGTAAAAAATGAGAAAAAAGTGGATCTTGGATTGGTGAACAATACATATTTTGAAAACTTGAATTTTTTTATTTACACCTAGGATTTTTTTGATTTTTTAAAACTTAAACAGATTTGAATTTTTGAAAAAAAATGCTCCACGAAGCTTGGCCTCCATTTACACATTCCGCTCACGACCTCACTATATAACAAGCTAATTAACAACGCAGGCAGTGCAAGCCATAAACCATAATCTCTCTCTCGAAACAGGCTTGCGCGCCGCTATATTAATATAGCAAACAACCGATACAACCGACGATAGGCGCTGGGGCGGCAACAGCACAAAACCACGCCCAAAATAAGAGAAAGAGAAAATAGAAAGAAACAAATGCCGACACCGACGGATCGACAAACACGGACAGGCTCCAGGACCGCTGCGCCCACCGAACGCTGCCCACCAAGCTCCTAGTACTCCGAAGCGCCGGTACCCAAAACAACACCTTCAGGAAGGAATGCGACGATGGCGACGCTGCTGCCTAGGGTTTTTCCCGGTACGCGATAGGGAGGGGGAACACCCGACACCCTTCAGGAAGGACTGGCGGCACCCGCAGGCACCACCGCGCCGGTGTCGGACAAGCCAACTGAGATTTCTCCCGACCCCAGCATCCCCAAACGCTCCAGAGCTCTCCACCATACCGCCCACAACCCAGCGCCACCACGATCATGAAGCTGCTCACACTGTCTCTCCACGGCCAGAGAAGAGAGACCTGCACCTCGAAAAAGAAGAGCGGGGACTAGGGGCCGCAGCACCGCCGACATGCGGGAGGGACCATCCTCCACCGTCAAAGACGGTAACCGACCGGACGCAACCGCAGGAGCACACTAGGCCCGTGGGCCCATAGGCCGGGCCGGGCCTCGAGAGGCCCGTAAAGCTCCCACGGTCGTGCTGCAGAAGGCACGCCGTTGGTGTCGCCGCCCCCCATCTGAGCTGCCCTTCGTCTTCAACGCGTAGAAGACCGCACTATCGAGGTTTCGGTCCGGCCCGCCTAAAACCCAGATGGGGCCCGAGGGCCCCGATCTGGGCCGGGGGCGGCGTGCCAGACCAGCACCAAGATGGGCACGGCCCTACCGCCAAGGGGAGGTGCCGCCGCGCTCCGACCGGCCGGACCTGCCCGGAGCAGACCTCCCGAGCAGCGCCCAGACCTTTGCAAGCCGAGGACCACAGCCGCCGTGAGCCCCCCGAGGCAGCACCACCGCGCGCGGGTAAAGAAGGACTTGCTGCCGCCAGCCACCACGCGGGCAATGCCCGGCGGCGCCCGCCGACGACGGCAGGGGAGATTTGTGGAGGAAGGACCGGGGGCGGGGGCAGGAGACGGCGCCCCGGTCGCCCCGCTCAGGAGGGCGACGCGGGGGCGCAAGGGAGAGAGGGGGAGGGGAGGAGAGGGGCAGGAGGGGCGGCGGCCTCCGAGGAGGTTGGAGGAACCCTAGGAGAGCGGGGAGTGGGGCTGGGCCATCTGCAGATTCTCATAAACCATAATCATACGCCCCACTCGTCGCAACAGGTTAACAGGATCACTAAACTAAGAGAAGAAAAAAAAAAGGCAAGGATAGGGACCAAGAATTGTTTAAGAAACACATTTGCACAAAGAAAAATCTCGAATCACGCTTTGCATCTCTTTCCGAACCTGCGACCACGCGCGCTCTCGTATTCTCCCTCAGCTCATCACAGAACAGCGCACCGTGGAGAAAGATGTGAGATCTGACCGGAGAAAGAAAATGCAACGCCCTGTGATCCATTCCACCACCACTACGCCGCCCTGCGCGGTCGGAGATTTGTTTAATGCTGCCCCCCTGCCTCGCCGCGCTGTGCGTCACTGGAAAGATGGCCCTGTGGCCTGTGGGGGCTCCCCACCTCCCTCCGCCATGAATGATTACCCGCCTTTTCTTTCCACTCTTCTTCCTCCACCAGACCACCACTTCGCGTTTCTTTGCACTCCCTTCCATGCTCTGGTTCTGTCTTGCTCCGTCTCCAGAGGCCATCGGACCAGGTGTTGTTTCTTCTCGGCTAGGGAACGGCGGCGGCGGTTGCCATGTCGAAGGAGACAGAGTACTACGACGCGCTCGGCGTCTGCGCGTCAGCCTCCGACGACGAGATCCGCAAGGCCTACTACGTCAAGGTCCGTCCCAATGCAACCTTCCTTGTCTACAACCTTATCGGTTTCGTTGATCTGAATTCAGATTCCGCTTCTCTTCTTTCAGGCGAGGCAGGTGCATCCTGACAAGAACCCCAACGATCCGCAAGCGGCCCAGAAGTTTCAGGTTCTTGCCACGACTGAAACGATCAACGGTATGTATAGAATGCTTTGATTCAGTCTCTTGTATGTAGGCTCTTGGAGAGGCCTACCAGGTCCTGAGTGACCCTTTGCAGAGGAAGGCCTACGATGGTTATGGCAAGACAAGCATATCCAGGTTCATCCGAGATGATAGATTGAAGCTCCGCTCGGCAGTAGCAATTCAATCTTCTTTGTAGTAACAACTGGAACAATTCTTGTGTTATTTCAGGGACAACATTCTGGATGGTGCTGTGGTGTTCACCCTCCTATTTGGGAGTGAGCTGTTCGAGGACTACATTGGACATCTTGCAATGGCAACAATGGCTTCCTCAGAGATGACCAGTGCCGACAACGACAACCCCGAGAAGCTCCAGGACAGGCTCAAGGTGGACAGGCAAATCTGATATTTTTCTTTTCCGGATGGAGTTTAGGTTGCTGCGATTGCCTGAAGAATGTCGTAGTAGTGTACTACTTTCAACTTTTTGACACCCACTCTATTTTATTTTTTTGTCATGAAGGGTGTGCAAAGGGAACGAGAAGAGAAGCTAGCTAGATTCCTCAAGGAGTTCCTCTCGCTATACGTTCGCGGCGATGCAGAAGGATTCGCTCAACGTGCCGAATCTGAGGCGAAGAGGCTCTCCAGCACTTGTAAGTTTGATGATGAGCCCTACAAACTATTGTCAATCTGTTCCCTGGAAGGTTTTCACCTGAAACTTGTGAAATGCCTCTCACAGCATCTGCACTAGACATTCTTCGCACCATCGGATACGTCTACTCTCGACAAGCTGCCAAGGAGCTTGGCAAGAAGGCCATGTACCTGGGAGTTCCATTCCTGACCGAGTGGGTGAGGAACAAGGGCCACCTCTGGAAGTCGCAGATCACAGCAGCGAAAGGTGAAAAACTTCCGCAAAGCCGGCTCTTGCTGTCGTGGCCGTGGTCGTTAAAATTGCTGACTGATTAGGGGGCAAAAAGAACAATGCAGGAGCCCTGCAGCTGCTGCAGTTGCAAGAGGAGGCATGCCGGCAGAGTGCCAAGGATGGGGGCGCCGCCACTGAGAAGGACGTCGACTTGCAGATGAGGTTGAACAAGGACCTGATGATGAGTTCAATTTGGAAGCTGAACGTTGTAGACATTGAAGTGACCCTCCTACATGTCTGTGAAATGGTATGCGTCTTCACTGAGATATCTTGTAAATTTATTACAGTAGTAGACAATAACAATTTTTTTTTCCAAAAAGGGAGCATAGCCCACATCGAATCGATGCACACAACCTTAATTTATAGCATATAGTTTCAACTATTAATCTTTTATATCAAACTGATTTGGCAAGTTTTTTACTTCTACTATACTCAGGTGCTAAATGAAAATAATGTCAAGAAAGAGGACCTCAAGGCCCGTGCAATGGCCTTAAAAAATCTCGGGAAAATATTTCAGGTTTATTATTTGACATTTTCTTTTGGACAACTTATGTGCTGCATGTGTAGTAAACCAATGTTGTTACGTTTCATAAATAAAATCTTTGATCAACTGGAATTTGAATAGAGGGAAAAGGAGGCATTACCGGGGCCATCAAAGCCAACCATTCTTGATGATGACAGCAGCTCCGATGAAAGTTCAGATGAGGACGTATCACGGACAGTAACATATCGCACTCCGGCAATTACTCAGGTAACTTTAAACCACTATAAAAACACATGTATGCATTACATATTCATTTTTTAATAGATAAATTCACAAATGTTGTGGTACAGGGAATTGGCAGGCTATTTAGATGCTTATGCAACCCAGCATATGATGTTGACGATGACTTCGAACCCCGGAAATGAGTGATGAAAAAGCATAGACACCGCAAAACCATTTCAAAGATTCCCGAGTTTTGCCAGATATCTGCTTCAGAACAGCTGTGAACATGCACCACGACCCTTTGATTATCTGAAGGACATACATGTATATGCTCCTTAAGCACTGGTGATCGGACCGACAGTTCAAACTTTAGATTACCCCCTTTTAACTCTCCCACGATGGCACGATCAGTAGTTTCTTCTTATCTTTTTTTATTGTGCCCTTCTTTCTGTAATTGTTCAGTTTTTGTTTTTTAAGAAAACCATGGGGAATTGCATTTTGTTATTCCAAATTTACATGGGAAGCATCTGACATGAATAGAACAACAGTGTTTGATCCTGTTACCCGCACACTGTCGCATCTGCATGGATATAACTTCAATAAAAGAGACTTCTATATTATACAGTACACGGATGTTATAATGCTCTTCTTCAGGGCACAACGATATGGAGCCTGGCCTCCAGGCAGCTAGATATTTAAAAAAAATCAGGATCGGTATTCAAATTTTTTAGAAAATTCTTTTTTTTTGCAGAGATACATAGAGATGATTTATATGAACATTCAAAATTTTGTTGAGCACACAAAAATCATAAAATTCTGTCCGTAAGTAGGCACTAATAAATTTCATTTTTTGGTCTTCACATTTGTTACGTAACTCTATAAAAAATTATACGCTACATACTTGACATCTATGTGTATTTGTTTTATTTTAAGATTCTTTTAGTGGAAATATATATTTTTTGATTTTGTTTTTCAAAATTCGGGCTCCCTCAATCTCAGGCTCCTTTTAAAGTTTTCGTCCTTTTTGGAGCATACTTCATAACTTGGAGAGTGTGCCCTGTTGGAACTAAAACACCATCAGAGGCTCAAGATCATGGGTGAGAGCAACTAGAACACATAACTGGATAAAACAGAGAGGGGTAATAGATGCATTACGAAGCGCTGGAGTCGACATCATCGCTTGCTCGATGCAGGCGAGGTTCAGGGTCGGTGTAGAGGAAGAAGATGAAGCAGTCGATCTCGAGAAGGTGTGGATTCCCTCCGTCCTCTAGCGCCACTGCCCTTGCACAATGCGACGAGGTTCCAGCTCTTCCCATTGTTTGCGCACTCACTGTGTGATTGGTGCAGGTCTAGGAGATTTAGGGGAGAACGGTAGGCTAGGCACTAACTCACATGGATGCAAAGCTGTTAGGCTCATGTTCTTATATGTGTGCACGCAACGAAGGGCTGGAACGATGAGTTGGTTAGAGCGTTGCTGATACGTGTCAAACGTATCTATAATTTTTTATTGCTCCATGCTTATTTTATATCATTATTACATGTTTCTGATGTTTACTATTTCAGAAAATCCTCTTTGCGGAAACTCCTCGGAATTGGACAAAAATTTACGGAATTATTTTTGCAACGAATCGAAGACGGAGTCCAGAGGGCCACTTGAGGGCCACCTGGAGGCCAGGGGCGACCTCCAGCCACGGTCAAGAGGTGACCCGCGGTTGGGACCCGCCCCTACTCCTGGTGGGTCCCCTCGGACCCCTCTGACGCCTATAAAATTCTAATACCCTAAACAGAGCGGGCGGTGAATATTTTCCATAGAAACGCTCCCGAAGCCGACGCCATCTTCAACCCTAATTCGGGAGGGTTCTGAAGCTCTTCCCAGCACCCTGCCGGAGGTGAGATTGATCCCGGAGGCCTCTTCATTGACATGGCCTCCGTCGGGATAATGCGTGAGTACTCCCTCTTGGACTATGGGTCCATAGTAGTAGCTAGTATGGTGTCTCTCTCTCTCTTTGTGATTTCATACCTATGATCTCGTGAGCTGCCCTACATGATCGATCGATATTATGTAATGCTACATGTTTCGTTTGATGGGATTCGATAAACTGTGAAGTTATGATCAGATTATTAATGATATCTTTATGTGTTATTTATGCTTATGCATGCTCTCGTGATTGCTTATATCTCCAAAAGCGAGTATTTATGCTAGATGGTAGGTTCATGACCCCTCCGTGCCTGCGCTCGAGTGACAAAAATGTGTAAGGACAAAGGTGTGTTGTTGATACTAGGGGTAAAACATCGATGTTTATGTCTTCATGATCGATCATGAATATTGCTTGCATCATGTGAAAGTGCATGGTTGCCCCCATGTGTGGTTTTGGTAATTAATAACAATCTCTATGGACTAATGTTTGTATTCAGCTACTTGTAGGTGTGCCCATATGCATTGCTTGATCTCCATATGTTGGAGTCAAGGCAAGGGAAGAAGATTATATGTTGATCAAGGCTAAGTGCGAGTTGATCAACACTCAAGTCCAAGTGAAGATATGCCGAAGAGTGCCTCTCCCATATTGGTGTATGGGGGAGCAATATGAGAGTCTTCACCGTGCGAAGCGCAAGTGGATTATGCGCAAGGCAAAGGTATAATCTTGATAGGGTTTCTATTTTACCGGTCTCATGATGTTGTTGAGAGACCGGGTTATAGGATAGATAACCGTACTATCAAGAGGGGCTCTCGACCGAGTATCTTGATCGTATCGTTCGTGGAGAGCTTGTCACATCCCAATATTTTGTAACCAGAGAAAAACCCTTTATGAGGAGTAAAAAAAAATTAGAACCAACAAAAACCTTCTGTTATTTCATGTGATGCCTATTTAGCTTTCTATTATTTCATGTGGTATTTGTTTGCTAATATGAGTGCTCTTGTCTAGATATTTATTTATACAAAAATTAGTCAATTGACCAACCTATTCATAAATTGGAATGTGACTTGAAAATAAGTTTAAGAGAAAATCCCCTAATTACTAAGAAACCCTAATTAAAATAAGAAGGAAGTATGAGAAGGAAATTCTTTCTCTCCAACCCTTTACCTACTACACTAAATTCTTTTAAGAAAAATGATTATGGTGTGCCAAAAATCAGGGGGAAGTGAGTGACCTCCCACCTCATACTTTGGCACACTAATCTGAATTATTTTCCTAAAATACGAATTTAATTACAAGAATTCAAATCCTACCTTTTTAATTCGGCCATCAAAGGAAACCTCATTTCCTTCTTCACCAAAAATTCAGGAAAATTAGGGGAACCTTCTACCACCCTCCTAAACCCAAATGTGAGCTAATTTGATTAAAACAAACCCAAAAATTTCATAGAAACATTTCATCGAACACCTTATGGGCACCATTCTGCCTCTTTCCAAAATTGAATCAAAACCGTAGTAAAAACGTGGGGACTAGACCCCTTTTACTTCCTCTACCTCTCCTACTCCTACCCAACCACTTGCCCCTCCATTTAACTCGGCATGGCCGACCAAATCGTGGAGGAGCAAGGCAGCCCGAGCTGCCATGCCGCCACTCTCTCTCTCTCTCCCTCGCACTCCCTCTCCCACTGGCCCCCTCGTGCCCAACGGGTGTCCGCCGCTCCGCTGGCACCAAACCGGGCCCCCCCAGCGAGCCGTTGCTCCCCGAGCTCCGTCTCCCTCGCCCTGGCCCCCTGCCCGAAACCCTAGCCACCCGTCGCCCGCGGACGCAGCCCTGCTCGCCAGCCGCCTCGCCCGCGCCAACCCGCTCCCCTGTCCCTCCTCTCTCCCGCAGACACGAGCCGGACCACCCGAACCCCTCTTAATGGCGAGACCGTGCTCGCCCGTCCGTGGTCGCCGCGCCGTGGTCGCCGCGATGCCCCCGGCCGCTCCCTAAACCCTAGCTCTCGCTACTGCACCCACGGGCATGGATGGATGACGTGGTTCACCCCACCATCGCGTTGCCGTGGCTCTGTTCCTCACCTGCCCCGTACCCGCCGTCGAACACCTCGCCTGCATCCTGGACCTGCACCACCCCGAGCTCCAGCTCAGCTCTCCCGTGCACCCCTCGCTCTCTCAAAACCCTAGCCGCGCCCGGGAGCCGTTGCCGCACCGCCTAGCCACCTATGGCGTGCTCCCCCTTGCCCTAGCTCCCTCGCCGCTCCCGGTCCACCGTGCACCCGCCGCTCGGCTATATAAAGCCACCCCCAGCCCTCCTTTGCAACCCGCTCCGCTCTCTCCATCCCCACTCCCTCTCCCTTGCTCCACCTTCACTCGTGCACCGCCAGGAGGGCGGAGCCGTAGCTGCGAGCCCGTGACCGTCTCCGAGCTCGGCCGTGTCCGAGGTAGACGACGATCACCGACGTGTCGTGCTACTGCTCTTTCTCTCCCTCTGACCCCGCTACGTTGTCGCTTTGGTTCACCGCACTCACCCACGCCTTTTTCCCCTCTGTATCGTACCCAGAACCGACGCCAGGACTCGCCAGAGCTGGTGTCGTGGCCACGGAAGCGGAGCTGCTCGCCGCCATTGTTTGGAGCCGTCCCAGGAAGAGCAACTCGTCCAGCAAGCTTCCCCAGGCCGCCGCGTCCGATCTTCCTCACCTGCACGTCCTCCCGAGCCCCCTAGGTGAGCCACCGTGCCTCCCTCCGTCGTCTAGGTCGCGGCCGCGCCGCCGGTTTCGGGTCGCCGACGTAGGGCTGCCCTGGGCTGCCGATTTCGAAATCAACGGCCGCATGCACGCATGCCGGCCTTGTAATCTTAGCCGTCCGTTTTAGATCTAATGGTCACGTACCGGTTCGGTTGTTTATGAGCCACTGACGAGCGGGCCCTGCTCGTCAGGTTTTTGAACATTTCCGGCGCGGGAAAAATCCCGTGGGCCGGCCCGTTAAGCCCAAAAACCACCCGGGCCCTTTACCTTTTTCGAAATAGATTCAAATTATTCAAATCTGCACTCAACTTAGAAATTAAGAATCTGGAGATTGGTATGTCCAAATATTGTGAAATTGTATATGCTGGTAGTTGGTTAAATTCTCTATCCAATGGTACTGGTCCCACCTTAATTAGATTATTATTGATCAAATGGTAGAATAATTAGTACAGACGGTTTTTAACCTAAACTTGTTTGTTTATGATGATCCAAATGCCCAAATAATGTGAATCCAATTTTGTTAGCTTAGTCCAGAGAAACTCTAGCTACCATAAAATTCTCAGATTAAATTGAGGAGCATAAATTAAATGGCATCCAGATTTGTAGTTGGACTCATTTCTGTACTGTTTAAATTATAACTTGAGTTGGTAATGCCCAAATGACATGAGGCCAATTTTTCTAGCTTTGTATTGTGAATAGCTAGTTACCCTCAAAATTCCATAATTTTATGTTAAGCAGAATATGATTGAGCTCTAAAACTTGACTTAAGCACTTTCTGTACTAAACCACTTGTTTCTGCCAATTGGTAAATTAAAATTGACCAAATCGAATTTTCCTAGCTCACATTTAATAAGTACTAGCTGCCCCTAAAAGGGCACATTTTTCTGAACAACAAAGATTAAATCGTGGCATAACTAGTGTTATAGCAAATTTCTGCCCATTAAATCTTTGTAACAAATTAGTGGGAGTTTAAAATCTGCCAAACCCCAAATGTGATGATGTCAAAATTATACCAGTAGCTTCATGTGAGAATTTAGTTGTTTTGTTTGTGATGATTGTTGAGTAGAGGCGTGATTGTGTGTTTTGCTTGTTATTTAACGTTTAGACGAGAGCGTTGCCGAGGATTTCGAGGAAGGAGGTTTCTTTGATCAAGAGTATCAAGACCAGGGACAATTTGCTGACCAAGGCAAGCCATCCATTTGATCATACCCTTTGTCCTACTATTTTGATTAAGCATGTTTTACATATGTTAAGATGCATGAAATGTTTTCAAGTGGTGTGTGCCACTAAAACCCCTTTTTAAAATATTACCTAAGTTATATGCCATGATTAGGCCCCCCTTATATAGTAGTGTTTAGTGAGAGAAATGAAAAATTCTAGGTTGGGAAAAAACAATGTTTTATTCAAAAATCCTCTTTATAAAAATCTTTGGGTGAACTTGTGTTTTACCCAAGATGTTGCTAAATGATTAGCTTTGGAACTGGAGTAAAGATGGAGTATGAAGGTTTTGAGAAAAATGCACATTGTGTCTTAGTACTTACGTCGACCAGCCGAAACCTGTGCGACCACATTACCCCACATATGGGCACGAGACTTAACTCGTAGTTTGTCCATGTTAGTATGAGGTGCCTCAAACTCCTCCTAAGGGTCCAAGGACCCTCAAACCGATTAATAAAAGTGTATGCGTATCATACCGGGTGACTACGGTGGGTTTCCCGTCGTGGCAGTGTGGAGTCCGAATTTGATGAAAGGACGTGTGAGAATATGTTGGATCCACACGGTGTGCCGGGGATGATAAACCCATTGCGAGGAACTTTGTACTAGCATGGACATAGCGAAAGGTTATGATCGGTTACTCAACTTCGCATACAACTTGTATGGCGGGACGTGGCTGACACGGTGAGTTTACCGGATGGTGTGGGTAAAGTGTGCAACCTCTGCAGAGTGTAAAACTATTCGAATAGCCGAGTCCTCGGATATGGACAGTTGGAAGGCCCTACTTAGACCTATGTGCAAGTTTTGTGTTTTTAAAACGGAGATGTTGTTAACGTCATACCAAGGGATCGGTATGAAGGGAATGGAAGGGAAAGGCTTCACAACGGGTCGTGATCCCACTGGAGGAATTTTTGAAGAAAAACTATTTCTTTTGAAAGGAACTTCTTCTTTTTCAAACATCTTATCTTTTTCAACAAGGATATGGAGATATCTTTTCTTTAGAGGAAAAATGTTTTTGCAAAACAAAGGAATACCCTTTGAGCCTCCCACCTAAGTAGTATGCATTAATCTTGACAACAATTTACTATCGGATGGTTTGCGAGTACATTCAAATGTACTCATATTGATTTCGTCCCTGGCTATTGTCTTGGCCAGACTTTGAGGAGCCGTATGAAGGAGGAGACTACGACGCCGATAAGGCGAACTAGGGATCTTCATCAGCCAGCTGCCTGTAGGGTTGTTAAGGCACTAGCCTACGACGCTTGTTGCTACTCCGCTGCTTGAAGATTGTTAAGCCCTCTGAGGCATTTATGTAAGACTGTGGTCCTCGTGACCCTTTTGTTGTAAGACTTAAATTCGGTACTGTAATGGATGTAAACTTTCGTATTCATTTCATAACGGGTATTTCAGACACCTAGTCCGGGGTCCCCACAGAGCTGGTATCAGAGCCATCCTGACTGTAGGAGACCTTAGTTAGCATGGGCGTTAAATAAGGGGATTACCTAGAAAGTATTTTTTAAAAATATCAGGGAGTTGAGTATTTGTGAAAAAGATAAGTGCTTAATTCTCGACCCCTCCTATGTTACAAAATCTATAACTCATCCAAATATTACGTTTACTTCCAGTTAAAATTTTTGCACCCTAATCATCTCACTAACTTAAACTTTGGCTTAAAAATTTGTAGATGGCACTCCACTTCACCGAGTTTTTGCAAGTTAAGGAGAAGGGCAACCTCATGTTCGAGAGGGACTTGGACAAGTTGAGCGACATTATGGGTCGCCCAGCTCCTGAGTTCCGTGGAGCGCAGGTTGACGCTCACGATCGGGATAACCTGAGTTGGCTCATCGAGTCGTCTGTCCGGGCGAACATCAAGTCCCCCCATTCCAGGACGATGGGTTTCACCACGATGGATGCCCACTAGGACGACGGACTGTGTCGTGCCATGCAGAGGTTGCTGGCCCGACTTTGTGAGGAGCACAAGGAGGAGTTGGAGAACTCACCTTTCAGGTTCTACGGGAGGCGTGATGCCGAGGGACGTCCCACTTCCACCGTTCGTCACCCCACCTTCGGAGAGCACCTCGTGGACATGGAGGTCCTACTTTACCGTACCCAGGAGGACCTACGCAGCATGAGGTACCGGTCTCACTTTGAGTGCATCGCACTCGAGGCGAGCCGTGACCGTGTCGCGCTCCTGCAGCAGGACAAGGCCGACCTTTGCCAGAGAGGGATCCGTCTGAAGAGGACCATCGCCAAGCTCCGCAAGAGGGTGGCGGAGCAGGACGAGATGATCGAGGACCTTGAGCGCCGGGTCGATGAGATGGAAGAGGAAGGCGAGGACCTCCGCAAGGAGAGCAACTCCTTCATCAGTGACGATGAGGACTACTTGGAGGAGATGGACTACGTGGAGGACGACGACGAGGAGGAGATCGTCGACGACGAGGAGGAGCCGACCGAGCCCCTTCTTGATGAGGACGAGGAGGACCCATAGGAGCGTGTCTTCGAGCCCGACACGGACGACGTGGAGCCGAGTGTTCCACCACAGTAGTCGGACTACTTAGTCGTTCTCGAGTCATCGTAGGGTTAGGACAACCCAGTTGTAGTCGTTTTAGAGTCATATAATGGTTCCTATGAAACCATATGCTTGTAGCAACTATGTAATGATGTGTGGAACTTATGCATGTGATGCTTTTGCTTGATGATGTTGTGTGTTTTGAAAATTTCGAAATTTGCTAATTCCTTTCGAAAACTTCTATGCAGTGAAGACCTCCTACCCCTACAACTCGAAAACCCTACCCTCCTACCCTGTTAAAGTAAGACATTCCCGGTCTGTTTTGCTTCTTATACCCGTTTAATCTCAGGATGGTGGACACACGAGGAGGAGGAAGCCATGGCCGAAACGACCCACCGCCACCGCCACCTGAGCCTACCCCAGCCCAACTCCTTGCGCTTATCCTAGAGGAGCGTGAAGCCACTCGCCAAGAACGTCAAGCCCACCTTGCTGTTCTCCAACAACTTGCGGCCAACACCCAGAAAAACAACAATGGGAACCCCAACTATGGGGACGACCATCGGTCTACCCTTAGTGACTTCCAGAAGACCACACCACCCATCTTCACCAAGACCATTCAGCCCCTGGAAGCAGAAGACTGGCTTCACACCATCGAGAATAATCTCGAAGTCGCCAGGGTTGCCAATGAAGAGAAGGTCTTGTTTGCTACCCACTACCTCTCTGGACCCGCAAGGGCATGGTGGGAAGCAACCAAGGCGATGCTGCCACCTGGCCAAGTTATCACCTGGGATGAGTTCAAGGCCAAGTTCCGCAAGGTTCATGTGCCTAGCGGCCTGATTAGCCGAAAGAGGGACGAGTTCCGCAAGCTGAGGCAAGGAGGAAAGGATGTGGTGAAATATCTAGAGCAGTTCATGGACCTGGCCAGATATGCCCCAGACTACACCAATACTGAGGAGAAGAAGATGGACCATTTCCTGAATGGGCTGCACACTGAGATGCAGTGCGTGCTAGTCACTCACACCTTTGGTGACTTAGAGGCCCTCGTGGATAAGGCTATTCAGATGGAGTCCAAGCGCAATGTCATGTATGAGGACCGCAAGCGCCGTATGGCGAACCAAGGAGGCTCTAGCAGCCAGAAGCCCCGCACTTATCCACCAAACTCCAGGCCAGCACCACCACTATTTTGCGCACCTGCTCCTGCGCCCCGTCCCAACAACAACAACCCCTACCACCCCAATAACCCAAACCATCCCAATATCAATTACCGTCCTGGAGGCAACAACAACAACAACAACAACAACAACACCCACAACAATGCCAACCGTCCCAATGTTGTCTGCTTCGAGTGTGGAGTCAGAGGGCACTACTCTAAAGAATGCCCCAATCCAAAGAATGCCGCCCCGCGCCCCAATGCACCCAACAATGGCAACGGTCGTAAGGGAAATGGAAAGAACGGAGCACCAAGGGGGAATGCTGCTGTCAATCAAGGCCGCCTGGACGACATTGATGCCGAAGAAGCCCAGGATGCTCCAGATGTTGTGATGGGTACGTTTCTTGTCAACTCCGTACCTGCAACCGTACTGTTTGATTCCGGTGCAACCCACTCCTTTGTCACGGAAATTTTTGTCTCAAAAGGGGGATTAGAGGGAACCGCTACGCGAAAACCTATGATGATACAAATCTCGGGATCACACTCAAAGGCCCACAAGTCCTGTAAGGACACTACCATAAACATCCTCGGGGTAGATTTCCTATCCGATCTGGTCATCCTAGGAGCCCAAGGAATAGATGTCATACTCGGTATGAACTGGTTAGCCAAATACCATGGTCGAATAGACTGTGCTAGAAGGGCAGTCGCCATCACCTCAAGTGAAGGAATTGAAGTGGAATACGTCTCAGATTCACGACCCCACCAAGCCTTCTGTCATGAGGGTTTAGCCAAACCAAGCCTAGATGAAATCCGGGTTGTTCATAGATTCTCGGATGTTTTCCCTGAAGAATTACCAGGAATGCCACCGGACCGGGACATTGAGTTTGTGATTGAACTTATTCCCGGGACAACGCCTATATATCAGAGACCCTACCGGATGAATCCTGAAGAATTGGCCGAACTGAAGAAACAGTTAGCAGATATGCTTAGCAAGGGTCTGATCCGTCCTAGTGCATCACCATGGGGTTCACCCATTATCTTCGTGGATAAACGGGATGGTACCACACGATTGTGTGTGGATTATCGCAAGTTAAATGATGTGACAATAAAAAATAAGTACCCTCTGCCTAAGATCGAGGATCTGTTCGATCAAATGAACGGAGCCCGAGTCTTCTCCAAGATCGATCTTCGTACCGGGTACCAGCAGTTGAAGGTCCGAGAAGAGGATATCCCCAAGACTGCATTCACCACCTGTTACGGATTGTTTGAGTACACAGTAATGTCCTTTGGACTGACCAATGCCCCAGCCTACTTCATGAACCTCATGAATAAAATTTTCATGGACTACCTCGACAAGTTCGTCGTAGTTTTCATTGATGATATCCTTATTTACTCCAAGACCGAAGAAGAGCATGCAGAGCATTTGCGTCTAGTACTGGAGACCCTCAGGAAACATCAGCTCTATGCCAAATTCAGCAAGTGCGAATTTTGGCTAAAATAAGTAGGATTTCTCGGGCATATTTTGTCCGCAGGAGGAATTTCAGTTGACCCTGAAAAGATTCAAGCGATAGTCGATTGGAAATCACCCACCAGTGTGACGGAGATCCGAAGTTTCCTAGGATTAGCGGGTTATTACCGCAAGTTCGTCGAAAACTTCTCAAGCATAGCCAAACCTATGACCCAGTTGCTAAAAAAGGACAAGAAGTTCGAATGGACCCAGAAGTGTGAAGATAGCTTCCAAGAACTGAAGAAAAAGTTAACCTCAGCCCCAATCCTAATCATGCCCGACATCACCAAGAGCTTCGAGGTGTATTGTGATGCATCACGCCTCGGACTCGGTTGTGTCTTGATGCAAGAAGGAAAAGTCGTGTCGTACCTGTCTCGGCAGTTGTGACCACATGAAGAGAATTACCCTACCCATGACCTCGAGCTAGCCGCCGTCGTTCTTGCTCTGAAGACGTGGCATCATTATCTTATGGGTAATCGCTGCGAGATCTATACAGATCATAAGAGCTTGAAGTATATCTTTTCTCAGAGGGAGTTGAATATGAGACAGAGAAGGTGGATGGAACTAATCAAGGATTATGACCTTGGAATCCATTATCATCCTGGAAAAGCCAATGTCGTGGCCGATGCCCTTAGCCGAAAACCATGCACCCTGAATACCTTGATTCAAGCCGAACAACCAGCCTTGTTTAAGGAGTTCAAAGATTTCAGACTCGAGCTTGTTAGCCAAGGTTATCTCGCCAATCTAGAGTTAGCCCCAACCCTGACGGATCAAATCAAAGAAGCCCAAAAAGACCATGAGAGCATTGAAGGGATTAAGAGGAAGATGTCTCTCGACAAAGCCCCCGGTTTTGCCAAAGATGCCGAAGGAGTACTGAGATTTAATGGTCGTATCTATGTGCCCAACGTTAGGGAACTGAAGGAGTTGATCCTGAAAGAAGCCCACGAGACCCCATATTCAATCCACCCTGTAGGAACCAAAATGTACCAAGAACTTCGTGAGAAATTTTGGTGGCATGGAATGAAGCGGGAGATTGGTTCTTTCGTAGCCAAGTGTGATATCTGTCAGCGAGTCAAAGCTGAACATCAGCGACCCGCTGGATTGCTTCAACCCTTGAAAATTCCTGAATGGAAATGGGACGAGGTTGGAATGGACTTCATCACTGGATTGCCAAGGTCCAACAGAGGCCATGATTCCATCTGGGTCATCGTTGATCGACTGACCAAAGTTGCCCATTTTATTCCGGTCAAGACCACTTACCGTGGAGATTAGTTAGCAGCACTGTATATGTCCAGAATAGTAAGCCTGCATGGAGTACCCAAGAAGATTGTGTCTGATAGAGGCACGCAATTCACCTCTAGATTCTGGAAAGCTCTTCATGAAGCCCTCGGAACCAAGTTAGATTTTAGCACAGCTTATCACCCCCAGACTGACGATCAAACCGAGAGGGTGAATCAGATTTTGGAGGACATGCTTCGTGCGTGTGCCCTATCCTACGGATCCAAGTGGGAGGATTGCCTTCCATTTGCTGAATTCTCCTATAACAACAGCTATCAGTCCAGTCTGCAAATGGCCCCCTTTGAAGCCCTTTATGGAAGAAAGTGCCGTACCCCTCTGAACTGGTCCGAGACCGGAGAAGGCAAATTGTTTGGACCCGATATACTTCGTGAAGCCGAAGAACAAGTCCAATTTATTCGTGAATGTCTCAAAACTGCCCAATCCCGTCAGAAGAGTTACACCGACCCCAAGCGCCGCAACACCACCTTCAACATCGGAGATTTTGTCTATCTCCGAGTAACCCCACTCAAAGGGATGCAACGTTTCCATATCTAGGGGAAGTTGGCACCAAGGTATATTGGACCGTTCAAGATCATTAGCCGTCGAGGAGAAGTATCCTATCAGCTAGAGTTACCTCTAGAACTATCTAATTTTTATGACGTCTTCCACATTTCCTTGCTTCGGAAGTGTCTTGAAGTCCCAGACAAGCCGAACGTTTTTCAGAACATCGATCATCAATCCATTGACCTAAACCATGACCTAACCTATTGCGAAGAACCTGTCAAGATTCTCGATGAAGATGTTCGTCTTACCCGGAGACGCAAGATCAAGTTCTACAAGGTTCAGTGGAGCAACCACTCCGAAGAGGAAGCAACCTGGGAGCGTGAAGACTATCTTAGAAACGAATTTCCAAACCTCTTTAGTTCCTAAACCTAGCAAATCTCGAGGACGAGATTTATTTTAAGGGGGGAAGGTCTGTCACATCCCAATATTTTGTAACCATAGAAAAACCCTTTATGAGGAGTAAAAAAAAATTAGAACCAACAAAAACCTTCGGTTATTTCATGTGATGCCTATTTAGCTTTCTATTATTTCATGTGGTATTTGTTTGCTAATATGAGTGCTCTTGTCTAGATATTTATTTATACAAAAATTAGTCAATTGACCAACCTATTCATAAATTGGAATGTGACTTGAAAATAAGTTTAAGAGAAAATCCCCTAATTACTAAGAAACCCTGATTAAAATAAGAAGGAAGTATGAGAAGGAAATTCTTTCTCTCCAACCCTTTACCTACTACACTAAATTCTTTTAAGAAAAATGATTATGGTGTGCCAAAAATCAGGGGGAAGTGAGTGACCTCCCACCTCATACTTTGTCCCACTAATCAGAATTATTTTCCTAAAATCCGAATTTAATTACAAGAATTCAAATCCTACCTTTTTAATTCGGCCATCAAAGGAAACCTCATTTCCTTCTTCACCAAAAATTCAGGAAAATTAGGGGAACCTTCTACCACCCTCCTAAACACAAATGTGAGCTAATTTGATTAAAACAAACCCAAAAATTTCACAGAAACATTTCATCGAACACCTTATGGGCACCATTCTGCCTCTTTCCAAAATTGAATCAAAACCGTAGTAAAAACGTGGGGACTAGACCCCTTTTACTTCCTCTACCTCTCCTACTCCTGCCCAACCACTTGCCCCTCCATTTAAGTCGGCATGGCCGACCAAATCGTGGAGGAGCAAGGCAGCCCGAGCTGCCATGCCGCCACTCTCTCTCTCTCTCTCTCTCTCTCTCTCTCTCCCTCGCACTCCCTCTCCCACTGGCCCCCTCGCGCCCGACAGGTGTCCGCCGCTCCGCTGGCACCAAACCGGGCCCCCCAGCGAGCCGTTGCTCCCCGAGCTCCCTCTCCCTCGCCCTGGCCCCCCTGCCCGAAACCCTAGCCACCCGTCGCCCGCGGACGCAACCCTGCTCGCCAGCCGCCTCTTCCGCGCCAACCCGCTCCCCTGTCCCTCCTCTCTCCCGCAGACACGAGCCTGACCACCCGAACCCCTCTTAATGGCGAGACCGTGCTCGCCCGTCCGTGGTCGCCGCGCCGTGGTCGCCGCGATGCCCCTGTCCGCTCCCTAAACCCTATCTCTCGCCACTGCACCCACGAGCACGGATGGATGACGTGGTTCACCCCACCATCGTGTCTCCGTGGCTCTGTTCCTCACCTGCCCCGTACCCGCCGTCGAACACCTCGCCTGCATCCTGGACCCGCACCACCCCGAGCTCCAGCTCAGCTCTCCCGCGCACCCCTCGCTCTCTCAAAACCCTAGCCGCGCCCGGGAGCCGTTGCCGCACCGCCTAGCCACCTATGGTGTGCTCCCGCTTGCCCTAGCTCCCTCGCCGCTCCCGGTCCACCGTGCACCCGCCGCTCGGCTATATAAGGCCACCCCGAGCCCTCCTTTGCAACCCGCACCGCTCTCTCCATCCCCACTCCCTCTCCCTTGCTCCACCTTCACTCGTGCACCGCCAGGAGGGTGGAGCCGTAGCTGCGAGCCCGTGACCGTCTCTGAGTTCGGCCGTGTCTGAGGTAGACGACGATCACCGACGCGTCGTGCTGCTGCTCTTTCTCTCCCTCTGACCCCGCTACGTTATCGCTTTGGTTCACCGCACTCACCCACACCTTTTTCCTCTCTGTATCGTACCCAGAACCGACGCCAGGACTCGCCGGAGCTGGTGCCATGGCCACGAAAGCGGAGCTGCTCGCCGCCGTCGTTTGGAGCCGTCCCAGGAAGAGCAACTCGTCCAGCAAGCTTCCCCAGGCCGTCGCGTCTGATCTGCCTCACCTGCACGTCCTCCCAAGCCCCCTAGGTGAGCCACCATGGCTCCCTCCATCGTCTAGGTCGCGGCCGCGCCGCCGGTTTCGGGTCGCCGACGTAGGGCTGCCCTGGGCCGTCGATTTCGAAATCAACGGCTGCATGCACGCATGCCGGCCTTCTAATCTTAGCCGTCCGTTTTAGATCTAATGGTCACGTACCGGTTCGGTTGTTTATGAGCCACTGACGAGTGGGCCCCGCTCGTCAGGTTTTTGAACATTTCCGGCGCGGGAAAAATCCCGTGGGCCGGCCCGTTAAGCCCAAAAACCACCCGGGCCCTTTACCTTTTTCGAAATAGATTCAAATTATTCAAATCTGCACTCAACTTAGAACTTAAGAATCTGGAGATTGGTATGTCCAAATATTGTGAAATTTTATATGATGGTAGTTGGTTAAATTGTCTATCCAATGGTACTGGTCCCACCTTAATTAGATTATTATTGACCAAATGGTAGAATAATTAGTACAGACGGTTTTTAACCTAAACTTGTTTGTCTCTGATGATCCAAATGCCCACATAATGTGAATCCAATTTTGTTAGCTTTGTCCAGAGAAACTCTAGCTACCATAAATTTCTCAGATTAAATTGAGGAGCATAAATTAAATGGCATCCAGATTTGTAGTTGGACTCATTTCTGTACTGTTTAAATTATAACTTGAGTTTGTAATGCCCAAATGACATAAGGCCAATTTTTCTAGATTTGTATTGTGAATAGCTAGTTACCCTCAAAATTTCATAATTTTATGTTAAGCAGAATATGATTGAGATCTAAAACTTGACTTAAGCACTTTTTGTACTAAACCACTTGTTTCTGCCAATTGGTAAATTAAAATTGACCAAATCCAATTTTCCTAGCTCACATTTAGTAAGTACTAGCTGCCCCTAAAAGGGCACATTTTTCTGAACAACAGAGATTAAATCGTGGCATAACTAGTGTTATAGCAAATTTCTGCCCATTAAATCTTTATAACAAATTAGTGGGAGTTTAAAATCTGCCAAACCCCAAATGTGATGATGTAAAATTATACCAGTAGCTTCATGTGAGAATTTAGTTGTTTTGTTTGTGATGATTGTTGAGTAGAGGTGTGATTGTGTGTTTTGCTTGTTATTTAACGTTTAGACGAGAGCGTTGCCGAGGATTTCGAGGAAGGAGGTTTCTTTGATCAAGAGTATCAAGACCAGGGACAATTTGCTGACCAAGGCAAGCCATCCATTTGATCATACCCTTTGTCCTACTATTTTTATTAAGCATGTTTTACATATGTTAAGATGCATGAAATGTTTTCAAGTGGTGTGTGCCACTAAAACTCCTTTTTAAAATATTACCTAAGTTATATGCCATGATTAGGCCCCCCTTATATAGTAGTGTTTAGTTAGAGAAATGAAAAATTCTAGGTTGGGAAAAAACCAATGTTTTATTCAAAAATCCTCTTTATAAAATCTTTGGGTGAACTTGTGTTTTACCCAAGATGTTGCTAAATGATTAGCTTTGGAACTGGAGTAAAGATGGAGTATGAAGGTTTTGAGAAAAATGCACATTGTGTCTTAGTACTTACGTCGACCAGCCGAAACCTGTGCGACCACATTACCCCACATATGGGCACGGGGCTTAACTCGTAGTTTTTCCATGTTAGTATGAGGTGCCTCAAACTCCTCCTAAGGGTCCAAGGACCCTCGAACCGATTAATAAAAGTGTATGCGTATCATACCGGGTGACTACGGTGGGTTTCCCGTCGTGGCAGTGTGGAGTCCGAATTTGATGAAAGGACGTGTGAGAATATGTTGGATCCACACGGTGTGCCGGGGATGATAAACCCATTGAGAGGAACTTTGTACTAGCATGGACATAGCGAAAGGTTATGATCGGTTACTCAACTTCGCATACAACTTGTATGGCGGGACGTGGCTGACACGGTGAGTTTACCGGATGGTGTGGGTAAAGTGTGCAACCTCTGCAGAGTGTAAAACTATTCGAATAGCCGAGTCCTCGGAGATGGACAGTTGGAAGGCCCTACTTAGACCTATGTGCAAGTTTTGTGTTTTTAAAACGGAGATGTTGTTAACATCATACCAAGGGATCGGTATGAAGGGAATGGAAGGGAAAAGCTTCACAATGGGTCGTGATCCCACTGGAGGAGTTTTGAAGAAAAACTATTTCTTTTGAAAGGAACTTCTTCTTTTTCAAACATCTTATCTTTTTCAACAAGGATATGGAGATATCTTTTCTTTAAAGGAAAAATGTTTTTGCAAAACAAAGGAATACCCTTAGAGCCTCCCACCTAAGTAGTATGCATTAATCTTGACAACAATTTACTATCGGATGGTTTGCGAGTACATTCAAATGTACTCATATTGGTTTCGTCCCTGGCTATTGTCTTGGCCAGACTTTGAGGAGCCGTATGAAGGAGGAGACTACAACGCCGATAAGGCGAACTAGGGATCTTCATCAGCCAGCTTCCTGTAGGGTTGTTAAGGAACTAGCCTACGACGCTTGTTGCTACTCCGCTGCTTGAAGATTGTTAAGCCCTCTGAGGAATTTATGTAAGACTGTGGTCCTCGTGACCCTTTTGTTGTAAGACTTAAATTCGGTACTGTAATGGATGTAAACTTTGGTATTCAGTTCAAGTTATGCGCAACGACAGACTGATCATGGGATCATTGTGTTAAGCATAACGGGTATTTCGGATAGCTAGTTTCGGGGTCCCCACAGAGCTGGTATCAGAGCCATCCTGACTGTAGGAGACCTTAGTTAGCATGGGCGTTAAATAAGGGGATTACCTAAAAAGTATTTTTAAAAAATATCAAGGAGTTGAGTATTTGTGAAAAAGATAAGTGCTTAATTCTCGACCCCTCCTATGTTACAAAATCTATAACTCATCCAAATATTACATTTACTTCTAGTTAAAAATTTTGCACCCTAATCATCTCACTAACTTAAACTTTGGCTTAAAAATTTGTAGATGGCACTCCACTTCACCGAGTTTTTGCAAGTTAAGGAGAAGGGCAACCTCATGTTCGAGAGGGACTTGTACAAGTTGAGCGACATTCTGGGTCGCCCAGCTCCTGTGTTCCGTGGAGCGCAGGTTGACGCTCACGATCGGGATAACCTGAGTTGGCTCATCGAGTCGTCTGTCCGGGGGAACATCAAGTCCCCCCATTCCAGGACAATAGCTTTCACCACGATGGATGCCCACTAGGACGACGGACTGTGTCGTGCCATGCAGAGGTTGCTGGCCCGACTTTGTGAGGAGCACAAGGAGGAGTTGGAGAACTCACCTTTCAGGTTCTACGGGAGGCGTGACGCCGAGGGACGTCCCACTTCCACCGTTCGTCACCCCACCTTCGGAGAGCACCTCGTGGACATGGAGGTCCTACTTTACCGTACCGAGGAGGACCTACGCAGCGTGAGGGTACCGGTCTCACTTTGAGTGCATCGCGCTACCGGCTGCCTCGGGTGACCTCCTGGCTCACCCGCGCTGGCTGACCGGCCCAGTCCGGGATGAGGCTGGCGCCTTCGGCCGCCTGCCCGGCCCACCCGAGTGCTGGTCGGCCCAGGCCGGAGGGGCAGGCCGACCTCCCTGCGCGCCTCTCCTCGCCTTCTCAAATTCCCGGCCGGCCTGTCCGGGTGCTGGCCGGCCTAGGCCGGGTAGTCAGGCTGGGTCCATTTTCCCCCCAACGGCCACATTTTGTGGCCCCATATAAAAGGGGCCTTCTTCCCCATTTTTCCCCAACAGATTTTGCTCTCTCTCTCCTCCATTGTTGCAATTTGAGAGCTTGATTCCTACTCTTCCCTCCAATGATTCTTGCCCATTTTTAGGGAATCAAGAGAGGAGATCTAGATCTACCATTCCACCAATCCATTCCTCCTCTAAGTGAGGGGAACCAAGTAGATCTTGATTTTGGAGTTCTTGGTGATTCTCCTCTTTGTTCTTCCTCTTAAATCCCTCCATAGCATTAGTTGCTTTGGTTGGATTTCGGAGAGAAGGACTTGAGCACTTAGTGTGTTCTTGCCATTGCATTAGTTGCATCGGGTTGTGCTCTCCACGAAGATTCATGGGATTGAAGTTCGAGTAGCTTGTTACTCTTGGGTGCATTGTGTTCCCAATAGCTTGTGCCTCTTGGGTGCATTGTGTACCCTATATGGTTGGTGGTGTCGCGAAGACTTCGAGTTGTGAAGCTTCGGGCAAGGTTTGGGAGCCCCCGATTGAGTTGTGGGTGTGTGCCCCAAGATTGTTGTAAAAGCTCCGGATTCCGCCTTGAATGATTCCGATAGTGGAAGGTGAATCTAACCCTTGGGGTGAGGTTCATCGGAGAATAGGGTGAGGCCTTTTGTGGCGTCTTGAGTAGGCCTTTTGTGGCGAGCTCACACCCCTCCAACGAGACGTACTCCCTTAACAAGGAGGAACTCGGGAATACATCCTCGTCTCCGCGTGCCTCGGTTATTTCTATAACCAAGCTCTTTACATATGCAATTTACATTGTGATAGCCTTCGTGCTTGAAGTTTTTTATTTACTATCACCTTGTTGTGTGTCTTGCTTAGCATAAGTTGTTGGTGCACATAGGTGAGCCGAGTTTATTTAGGTTGTTGGCTTGTTAATTTAAACACCTAGTTTTATTCTACAATTGTCAAGCCTTAAACCGGAAAAGTTTTAATCGCCTATTCACCCCCCTCTAGGAGACATCATTTGGTCTTTCAATTGGTATCAGAGCCTCGGCTCTCTTTTTGGCTTTACCGCCTAGATAGTAAAGATGTCGTTTAGAGAATTAGTGCACGATCCCACTTTTATATTCGATGGCACAAATTTTAATGTTTGGAAAACTCATATGCTTAGTCACTTACGGGTCTTGGACCCCAATATTGAGCGTATCTTAGATATAGGTTTTTCTCCTCCAAAGGATTACGAAAGTATGACTTTAGAGGATGAGAAAAACTTATATCTAGATGCTCTAACTTCTAATGAGTTTTGCAAATTTTTGAGTGTTGTAGTTTTTGAGTCAATCATGCCTCTCCAGAACGCTCATGAATTGTGGACAAAGCTTCAAGATAAATATGGCAAGTCCATGACTATTGAGGATGATTGTTCTCCCTCCACCTCCGGACGTAATGAGTTCTCAACTTCGTCTACTTCACCAAAATGTGGTGAGCCACAAACTAATGTGATGGTGAGTAGTGATAGGTTGTGCAATAATGATAGTGACCTCATTGTTGATGATATTTTATCTCTATCTTGTTGCAATGCCTCATCTTTGGACCTAAACACACATAGCACTATAAATGTCATACATGCTAGTGTTGATAGTCCTTGCATATCATCCAAAAATTGCTTGGATAAATCTCTTGATGATATGCTTGCTTTATCTTGTTGCCATGATAAAAATGCTTGTGTTTCCTCTAATTCTTGTATTATTAATAATGTAGAGGAAACTCAATTTTCTATGGAACAAGATGTGAACTTGTGTAGTTCTTTAATTAATTGTTCTTCTTCACCAACAATCTTTTGCCTTATGGCTAAATCCTCAAGTAGTGATGATAATGATAATGAAATGTTGAAGAAGATGATGAGGATGATGATGAATCCTTTCATAAGAAAGGTCTAATGGTTCTAAATGCCCTTCCTAAAAATAAAAATGCTCATGCTATCCTCTTTGAAATTATGGAAACCCTAATTGAGCGTGGGCTTACTATTAAGGCTTTGGAAGCAAGCCTTGTAGAAAAAGGAAGGATTGAAAGAGAGGATGCGGATGAAAACGCATCTTTTGAGTATGCCCTTGAGGAAGAGCATGAGACTCGGGTTTCTCTTGAGGAGAAACTCGAATCTATTGAGGAGTCTCATAATGAAATAATTGCTAAACTCATTAAAGAACGTGACTATGCTCATGCTAAATATAAAGTCACGAAAAAGGAAAATGCTAGCTTTAAGGAAGAGCTTGCCAAGTTGTCTTCTTCCATTCCTAATGTTAATGATGCTTGTGCTACTAACTCCACTTCTTGTGAAGCATCTATTTTGAAGGAGAATGTTGAGCTAAGGTCTCAACTTGAGTTGCTAACTAGCAAGTATGGGAAGTTGGAAGAAAGTCATGAAAAGCTATCTAGCTCTAATGATGATCTTATAGCATCCTATGCTAGTCTAAAGTTAGCTCATGAGGCTATCACTATCAAGGTAACATCTTGTGAGCCTCATGTGGATAATAGCACAACTTTAACTAAAAATGCTATATTGCCATGTGCTAGTCCTAGTAGTTCATCCACTCAAAATGTTGGTACATCGTGTGATGAATTACTTTCATTGCCTTGTTGCTCTAACAATGAAGCTTCTACTTCCTCTAGTGCTTTTGTTGCCACTAACCATGTAGAGGAAATAAAAGACCTCAAGGCCCAAGTCGCTTCTTTGAAGAAAGACTTGGTAAAGCGTCATGAAGGGAAGAGCGCACTTGACAACGTGTTGAGTGTGCAACAATCCCCTAATGACAAGAGTGGACTTGGATTCAACTCCAACATCAATGACAAGTCCAAGATTGACAAGAAGAAGGGCCAAGAACAAGTCAAGAATTCGGCCAAAATTACTTGCTTCAAGTGCAAGATTGAAGGGTACCATGTTAGGGATTTCCCAATGAAGAAGAAGCCTCTTAGTGAGAAGCAACTAGGGAAGCGGCCTCTTGTTCAATCTCGTGCTCAACCACGAGTTGAACAAAGGCCACCTCCTAAGAAGACTCAAGTCAATGCTCCTCAAGTTGAGGAGCCTATTAAGAAGAAAGAGAAGAGTCGATGTTGCAACCTTTGCCGTGGCAAGGGTCACTTTGCTTCTTCATGCACTATCGGTAACCTATCCAACCCCATCTTAATTGATGATGTGTATTCACTTAGATAGGATAGAGTTGGCAATGTGTTTGCCAAAATATGTGGGAACTCAAAGTGGTGTCAATAAAAGAACCATTTGGGTTGCCAACCCTATTGTGAATAACTTCTTAGGAACCAACTTGGTTGGGGACCAACAAGCTTCAACTTGATCAATATGTGTTGTTGGAGGACATTGGAGACTTGGCTATCTTTGAAGAATTAAGGGATCTTCATGATTATATTTCCTCAAGCCAAGTCATTTGGATTATATTGTTCTCTCTTATATCCAATGCTCCTCCTTGTGGTAACTCGTATTTAATCATTTATATACATTGAAAGTTTCTTGCTCCCTTGCATGTGTTAGTTTTGTTTCTAGCATGTGCTTGTATATGATATGCTACTTTCCTACTTGTCTTGTTATTCAAGGTTGTGTATGATAGTTGTGTATCATGTATGTGTAACTTTGTGTTGAGTCTTTATTGGATCTTGTGTTGATTTCAATTGGCTCTTTTGAGAGATTAATGGACTATCCCATTTTGGGGGAGTGATATGCTTTGTGCACTTCACAAACCTAAAAATGTGTGTACATGAGGCACACCACCTAGTATTGATATTTCAATATTATCTAGTTACTATGTGGTATGTCGAGAACGTATCTAGTGAAACCGTGCACCCGTGCACCCAACCCCAAAATCGACCCCCTAAATGTTTCAAAAAATACGAAAAAAAGTTGGAAATACATTATGCTCATATCTAATATGTCACAAAATTTTGGCTTCAAATTCGTAACAGAACTCAAGAAACGAAAAAAAACAAAGTATAGCAGATCACTATTCACATATGGCTTTGTCATTTTGTTTCTTGAGTTCTGTTACGAATTTGAAGCCAAAATTTTGTGACATATTAGATATGAGCATAATGTATTTCCAAACTTTTTTTCGTATTTTTTGAAACATTTTAGGGGGTCGATTTTGGGGTTGGGTGCACGGGTGCACGGTTTCACTGGATACGTCCCCCTGCCATATTCATGAGAAATTCAAATTCTAATTTGTCCATTAATTTCTCTTGTTGGTTTTTATTTGCCTCTTGTTTAAAAATAAATGGTTTATCACATTATGGGGGAGTAATAAGCTATGTGCATATTACAATCCTAGGAAATGTGAACATTTGAGGTTGTGCCACTTGGAGTTGATATTGCAAATTATCTTATTCCTATGTGGCATGTTTGCTCGAACAAGTTCAATTTTCATTTTGGTTATCCTTTGGCTTTTTTTGTGTGAGTTTGCTTGGTGTGGTTTTTCTCTAATATTCATTTCTATATATTATTTGAGAAACCATCTGTTCCATATTATTCTAACCATGGCCTTGCCGGTTGGTTTGAATAGTTGAAACTACCAACAAACTTTATTAAAATATGGTGTTTTATTTCTTATCTCTTGCCGTATAATTTATCTTGTGAGGATGACCTTGGATATCTCTACTCACCGGGAAAATATTTCCTTATACTCATTGTCCTTGGACAATTGATATTCACACTTGTGGTAGAATAATTTTGTTCATCCTCATATTGGTTCTTGCATTGAATGGTCTTATTTATTGACAAGTGTTTTTTTTTACTCCCATTTCCTTCCTTGCCTCTTGCATGGATCCTAATTTTCAATTGATAGTGTTTAGTGTTGTAAATAAAATATGGAGAGTAATGATCCCTTATGCGTGCATTTTGTATTCAAATACAAATATCAAAGATAATGTACGAATCTTGGGGGAGCATTCCTTTTTATTTAGAACACTATCCTATCTATCAATATTTGATCCTTTCAATTGGCACTTGATTTCTATCTTATGTGTTTATGTAAGACAAACTTTTTTCCTTGATGCTTTGTGCCATCATAAAAAGTGTAGTGAGTGTTTGGTTTATTTATCGTAACCTTGCTCTCCCTTGGGAGTTTGCTTTCTCATGTCTTGATTTGTGTTGTATTTTATTGAACGAGAAATGTCATTTGGGCATGTATCCTATTTTTATCTTCTATGACTCATTGGCTTTGCTTTGGTACCATCAATTGGTATCAATTGGAATTTGATATCTCCTCCATAGATATTTGTTTCAATTGATACATATTGTGGGAGTTTTGATACCTTATTTATTTGTTTTACTTTACTTGATTTCGGTCAAGTATCATCCTTCTCTTGGCATCCTTGCTCCTAGTTGGTATCTTATTTTCAATTGGTGTCTTATCGATCATGTGTTGTCTTGATTCAATCCCTATTGATTCCTCAATCATGTGTTGATTTAGATTTTGATATAATTTGGACAACCTTTTTGTGTCACACTTTGGTGTGCCCTCTTCTTGGTTTACTTGGTGTTTTTGTCCAAATTGTATCTCATTCGGTTCTAGAAATTCTTTGCATGCACGGTTACTAATTTATATTACTATAGCATGCTTATCTTTCTTGATCCAATATATAGGGTATACTCCACCAAATCCTATCTCGGCTAAGATGTGCATGAAATTCAATTTCATATCAATATGCACATATTTATGTGGAGTATGTCCTATATATTGTAGTTTATCTAAGTAATATGGGATCCAACGAGTTTGGGAACCATTTTGTGCTTGAATTTTGTTTTAGGTACAATGGATATGCATTGGAGGCTTGTCTCATCCATAAGGAAGGTGTTCTCACCATGTGATTATAAGAGTCAAGCTATGATGATTGTCAACATCTCATCTTCTTCGTCACCAATGTCATATCGGTAACAAGTATCTACCTCATGCATACTTCTCTAGTTTCCAACCTTGTGTAGGTTGCCTCTTGGCATGAAAGCTCCTATTTGCAATTATTGTGGTTTTGGCCTATCTCCTTCACTTGGTATATCTTTGTGATATTTGTGATGAAATTGCAAAAATCTTTTTCTTCAATTAGTATTATTTCTTTGGGATACTTGTTGCCTATCTCAAAGCATCTCCACTATATCTTGTTCCCTTAGTGATATGTGTGATGCATTTGATGTGTTTGAAGTTCATTTATATACAATGAGATAAATTTGAGATATGTGCTATGCTTATAAGCAATAATCTCTTTTGTATATTCATGACTTCCCTTTTGGATACCGTGGTCTCCCCTTCATCGACCATTTCATATGTGCAAGTTTCTTTGTGGATGTATATCATCAATGATTTGTCTACTTAGAAACCTATACATATGAGAGAGGTCACCTTTTAGTTGGTATCCTATTTCTTTGAGCTACCTTGATTTTTATCTATAATTCTTTGGTGGCTCCAAATTTGCTGAGTGCGTATCTTAATTTTATTTTCATCTTCGCACACTCATGTGTTTGTTGATAATCTTTGTCCTCATGCTTACCTTGGTGAGTATGTTGATTCTTATTGGCTAGATGCTCACACAAGCTTTTGCCTTTTTCAATTGGTTTCCTTTTCCAATTGGTATCCTTGAGCTTGCAAACATCTCTCATTTTTAAAGATCTTTGTATCTTGGTTGGGCCTATCTTATGTTTGAATCTTTGAAAATTGTTATCTCCTTATGGCTCAACCATATCTTTGGTGCAACTGCAATGTTTTTCTTTAATTTTATGCAGTCTTGCACTTGTTGTGTGTTCTTGATGAGTTTGGGGGAGTGAGGATTCCATATTCGTGCACTACTTCAAATGGTGCACGAACATTGGGGAGCTTCTCCAATTTTATTTAGAACACTCGTTTGCTCAAATCATAAAACTTTGTGTTGTATTTGGTTTGTTGGACCTTCTCGATTGCTTATCTCTTTTGTGGGGAGATGTTTAGAGATATATCTTTTAGTTTCAATCTTTGATCCTCAATATAGTTTTGATTTCCTATAACTATTCTTCAATGGATATGTGCATTTGATTTCACTCATATCTTGATAAATGCACACTATATGGAGGAACTCATATTATATTGGCTTTCTAAATTTTTCTTCCCATTTCGGCAATCGATGCCAATGGGGGAGAAGTTTAGAGGGTTTAAGGGAATTTCGGTTTTATGCTTTTGTTGCATTTGCCTTTAATGCACTTGCATCCTTGCTTGTTTGTCTTGCAAGGATGCTTTATTCATTATATAAATCCTCTTAAAAGGGATTGTCATCAATTACCAAAATGGGGGAGATTGAAAGTGCATGGTTGCCCCCATGTGTGGTTTTGGTAATTAATGACAATCTCTATGGACTAATGTTTGTATTGAGCTACTTGTAGGTGTGCCCATATGCATTGCTTGATCTCCATATGTTGGAGTCAAGGCAAGGGAAGAAGATTATATGTTGATCAAAGCTAAGTGTGAGTTGATCAACACTCAAGTACAAGTGAAGATATGCCGAAGAGTGCCTCTCCCATATTGGTGTATGGGGGGAGCAATATGCGAGTCTTCACCATGCGAAGCGCAAGTGGATTATCTGCAAGGAAATGTATGATCTTGATAGGTTTTCTATTTTACCGGTCTCATGATGTTGTTGAGAGACCGGGTTATAGGATAGATAACCGTACTATCAAGAGGGGCTCTCGACCGAGTATCTTGATCATATCGTTCATGGAGAGCTCAAACCTTTGCATCCTTGCAATCATCTTTATTGGTTCTTATTTGGCTCTTATCGTGGTGTGGTCTTGGTGCTTGCCGTGCTTGTCATGACAAGGCCAAGTTCACCGAAAACGGTTTTCATATGCGTCTCCTATTGCGTTTTCGGTATTGGAGATTTTGTCGGTTCATCCTCGTGGAAGGTCTCACTCTTCCAATTATTTGCAAAATCTCCTTTACTTGTTTTTAATATTTCCAAGGGTATCTCTTGTCGTCCTCTTTCCAACAAAATTGGTTTCACTTCATTTGGACTTCATTTGCAAAAGATACGGCATTTCCGGTTTGCGAGAGAGAGTTTTTAACTTTCCCATTTGTTATCATAATATATTGTTGGACTATGATGTTTCTCTACATACTCTTATAGTGCTCATTGGGACGATTCCAACGAGTCCAAGTTTGTCGAAAATGGAGTTCGTGGGTCAAAGTTATAGTGTTTCTCTCTCGGAAGATTTTTTAGACAGAAATTTAAAAGGGAAAGAAAAAAAAGGGGCTGCCTGGCCGGCCTGGCCGGGCCCAGGCCGGGACGAGGCCGGCTGCCTCGGGTGGCCTCCCGGCCCACCCCGCGCTGGCTGACCGGCCCAGGCCGGGATGAGGCCGGCGCCTTCGGCCGCCTGCCCGGCCCACCCGCACGCTGTCCGGCCCAGGCCGGGGGCAGGCCGGCCTCCCTGCGCGCCTCTCCTCGCCTGCTCAGATTCCCGGCCAGTCTGGCCGGGTGCTGGCCAGCCCAGGCCGGACAGTCGGGCTGGGTCCATTCCCCCCCCCCCCCAACGGCCACATTTTGTGGCCCCTATAAAAGGGGCCTTCTTCCCCATTTTCCCCAACAGATTTTGCTCTCTCTCTCTCCTCCATTGCTGCAATTTTGACAGCTTGATTCCCCACTCTTCCCTCCAATGATTCTTGCCCATTTTTAGGGAAACAAGAGAGGAGATCTAGATGTACCATTCCACCAATCCATTCCTCCTCTAAGTGAGGGGAACCTAGCAGATCTTGATTTTGGAGTTCTTGGTGATTCTCCTCTTTGTTCTTTCCTCTTAAATCCCTCCATAGCATTAGTTGCTTTCGTTGGATTTCAGAGAGAAGTACTTTGACCACTTAGTGTGTTCTTTCCATTGCATTAAGTTGCATCGGGTTGTGCTCTCCATGAAGATTCATGGATTGAAGTTCGAGTAGCTTGTTTCTCTTGGGTGCATTGTGTTCCCAAGAGCTTGTGCCTCTTGGGTGCATTGTGTACCCTAGACGGTTGGTGGTGTCACGAAGACTTCGAGTTGTGAAGCTTCCGACAAGGTTTGGGAGCCCCCGATTGAGTTGTGGGTGTGTGCCCCAAGATTGTTGTAAAGGCTCCGGATTCCGCCTTGAAGGATTCCAATTGTGG